>CM055122.1:1044686405-1045238905 GCA_029206835.1 Rana muscosa
ATTTGGTACAGAATGAATTTGAATAGAAAAGATTAGAATAGAATATATTATATTTTTTTCTATTCTGTTCTATTGTTTTTCTATGCTATTCTTTTCTATTATTTTCTATGCTATTCTAATCTTTTCTATTGGAATTCGATTTCATTCTATACGAAATTCGAATTTCAGAAGATGTTATATATAAATATATATATCTATATACAGTGGGTACAGAAAGTATTCAGACCCCCTTCAATTTTTCACTCTTTGCTATATTGCAGCCATTTGATAAAATCATTTAAGTAAATTTTTTTCCTCATTAATGTACACACAGCACCCCATATTGACAGAAAAACACAGAATTGTTGACATTTTTGCAGATTTATTCAAAAAGAAAAAGTGAAATATCACATGGTCCTAAGTATTCAGACCCTTTGCTGTGACACTCATATATTTAACAGTCCATTTCTTCTGATCATCCTTGAGATGGTTCTACACCTTCATTTGAGTCCAGCTGGGTTTGATTATACTGATTGGACTTGATTAGGAAAGCCACACACCTGTCTAAATAATACCTTACAGCTCACAGTGCATGTCAGAGCAAATGAGAATCATGAGGTCAAAGGAACTGCCTGAAGAGCTCAGAGACAGAATTGTGGCAAGGCACAGATCTGGCCAAGGTTACAAAAAAAATCTGCTGCACTTAAGGTTCCTAAGAGCACAGTGATCTCCATAATCCTTAAATGGAAGACGTTTGGGATGACCAGAACCCTTCCTAGAGCTGGCCGTCCGGCCAAACTGAGCTATCGGGGGAGAACAGCCTTGGTGAGAGAGGTAAAGAAGAACCCAAAGATCACTGTGGCTGAGCTCCAGAGATGCAGTCGGTAGATGGGAGAAAGTTGTAGAGAGTCAACCATCACTGCAGCCCTCCACCAGTCGGGGCTTTATGGCAGAGTGGCCCCTATGGAAGCCTCTCCTCAGTGCAAGACACATGAAAGCCCGCATGGAGTTTGCTAAAAAACACCCGAAGGACTCCAAGATGGTGAGAAATAAGATTCTCTGGTCTGATAAGACCAAGATAGAACTTTTTGGCCTTAATTCTAAGAGGTATGTGTGGAGAAAACCAGGCACTGCTCATCACCTGTCCAATACAGTCCCAACAGTGAAGCATGGTGGTGGCAGCATCATGCTGTTGGGGTGTTTTTCAGCTGCAGGGACAGGACGACGAGGGAAAGATGAATGTGGCCAAGTACAGGGATATCCTGGATGAAAACCTTCTCCAGAGTGCTCAGACTGGGCCGAAGGTTTACCTTCCAACAAGACAATGACCCTAAGCACACAGCTAAAATAACAAAGGAGTGGCTTCACAACAACTCCATGACTGTTCTTGAATGGCCCAGCCAGAGCCCTGACTTAAACCCAATTGAGCATCTCTGGAGAGACCTAAAAATGGCTGTCCACCAACGTTTACCATCCAACCTGACAGAACTGGAGAGGATCTGCAAGGAGGAATGGCAGAGGATCCCCAAATCCAGGTGTGAAAAACTTGTTGCATCTTTCCCAAAAAGACTCATGGCTGTATTAGATCAAAAGGGTGCAAATAATAAATACTGATCAAAGGGTCTGAATACTTAGGACCATGTGATATTTCACTTTTTCTTTTTTAATAAATCTGCAAAAATGTCAACAATTCTGTGTTTTTCTGTCAATATGGGGTGCTGTGTGTACATTAATGAGGAAAAAAATGTACTTAAATGATTTTAGCAAATGGCTGCAATATAACAAAGAGTGAAAAATTTAAGGGGGTCTGAATACTTTCTGTACCCACTGTATATATATATATATACATATATATATATAGATATATATAGCTATATATATATATCTATATATATATATAGATATATATAATAATAATTTTTTCTGTTCTGTGCTATTGTTTATCTATGCTATTCTTTTCTAGTATTTTTGATTCTTTTCTAATCTTTTCTATTCAAATTCGATTTCTTTCTATACGAATTTCGAATTTTGGAAAATGGTTATATATAGTTTAGTTCAAATGCGGTAGAATTATTTCGATTTTGATAGTTTTTTCTAATTCGGTGGTTTTTTTTTCGAGTGCGGTAGAATTATTTAGAATGCGGTAGAGTTTTTTCGAATGCGAACAAATTTTTTCGAACTCGAATACGAAACAAAAAGAATCCTGAAAACAAAAGTACCGAACGCAACGAATTGAACTAAACAAATTTAGTTAAATAACGAATCGAAATGAAACAAAACTAAACTAATTTTTTCATCCTGCACATGTCTAATCGTGGGTGAGTTCCAGCACCTATTGTGCTTTGCCATATCCTCTGAACCATAATAATGACACCTATGGAACAAAAGATGTACGTCTCACTGGTAAAAGATACCTGTTTATTAGTATCTTGTAGTATGTCTTTACTATAGATGTGTTTTTAGATAACTGAAATTTTGAAGATGTAAATTTTTGCCTTTCCCCTTGCACCAGCATTTTTTTGTAGGTTCTCCCATAAAGTCATGTTGAAAGTTTTTGTGGATTGCCGATTATATGTGAAAAGTAAGGATTTGTAAGATTCAGTGCTCTGATTTGTGAATAGATCTGCAATTTGAAAAAGTCCTTTATTTATTCACCATCTAAACTCCTGTATAGATAAACCTAGAAGAAAGGCTAGATCAAGAAATAGTGCCGACCAGTTTGAGGGGACCAAAATATTTGGGCACATATGGAGGGCCTGTACTTTAAAGTTGTTCATATAAAAAGGTCCATAGTAAGGAGAGACCCAGTTGACTTAACGACCTTGATGACTTGATGACTTAATGATAACGATCCACTCCAAGACAAAAGACCCTCTTTTCATTTCAGTGAGCATTGAAATTGGTCCATCTCAACCCCCCCCCCCCCCTGTTTAGTTTATCTCTTTGGCAGTACTTTACTTTATTTTATGTTGCTATATGTTATTTTATGTTGCTATATGTTATTAGATTTTTAATTTTACACAACTTCAATATTACCCGCGTACTGTGAAAATGGGTACCGGTTCAAAAATTGGAAATGACTAACGTGGTATTCTCTGTTGGAATGACATTCCTCATGTTAGATATTTCTGTCATTTGCTGTGATTATTTTTGTAACCTATACCCGCTGTCCTGTTTTCATACTTTGTATACCTTTTGAAAACCTTCAATAAAAATGTAATATTAAAAAAAAGGGTCCATAGTTATTGGGGAAGGCAACTGAAATTCTAGGTTTATCCATAACAAGCAGTGATTTCTGATGGGTATGTTGAACAGAGATGATAAATAAAAGTTCTCAGAGTTCACCTTTTTAGGAAAAAAGCCTATGCAGACAGGGGTCCCTTGTAGGTAAAACACACTGGGGGAGATTTACTAAAACTGGAGGCCAGAGAATCTGGTGCAGCTGTTCATAGTAACCAATCGGCTTTTACATTTAGCTTGCTCAGTGAAGCTTTGACAATAAAGCCACGTACACACGATCGGTTTTACCGATGAAAACAGTCCGATGGATTTTTTTTCATCGGACAAACCGATCGTGTATGAGCCCCATCGGTCTTTTTTCCATCGGTGTCAAAAAATAGAACATGTTTTAAATTTTTCCGATGGATAAAAAACCGATAGCAAATTAATATCGTCTGTGGGGAACTCCATCAGATAAAAAACCCACGCATGCTCAGAATCAAGTCGACGCATGCTCAGAAGCATTGAACTTCATTTTTCTCGGCTCATCGGAGTGTTTTACGTCACCGCGTTTGAAGCGGTCTGTTTTTTGACTGATGTTGTGTGGGCAAGACTGATGGAAGACAGTTTCATCGGATTTCCGATGGAAAAAACCATCGGATTAGAATCCATAGGATATCCGATCGTGTGTACAGGGCTTAACACCTAGTAGATAATTGGTTACTATGCACAGCTGCACCAGATTCTCTGGGCTCCAGTTTTGGTAAATCTCCCACTGTGCAGTTTGGTAAAATGTTACATTACATAGTTACAGATGTCAATGTAAATCGCGGGCCGAAATCGCAAAAAGTAGCATATACAGTAAACTACTTTTTGAAACTACTACAGAAGTAGTACAGAAATGACTTTTTGAAATCGGTGCAGCGACGCAGATGCGGCGCCGCACAGATTAGGACAGTGCCATTGCTGGCAAATGCCGCCGATTTGACATGCGATTTGACATGTCAAATCGCATGCCAAAACGCTCCAGTTTGAACCAGGGCTAAAGGTCATTTAGAAACCTCAGTAGGCGTCGGTGCTATTGTTGGACTACACAGATTTCCTGACTGGTTCGCCAACCTTCCTGCAAACTGCAAATTTCACTCATCCCTATATGTTAATTGTAGCTGACCCGCTTTGAAGTGGTGGGGTTCAAGGATGAGGCTGATTTTTATTTAATAAAAAAAAATTTTTGCGATGCGCACTGCGTCGCTTTAACTGAGAATTGCGTGGTCGTGCGACCCTGTACCCAAACAAAATTGACGTCCTTTTTTTCCCACATATAGAGCTTTTTTTTGGTGATATTTTATCACCCCTGCGTTTTTTTTCTTTTTGCGCTATAAACAAAAAAAATGTGTAAATTTTGAGAAAAATAAATATTTTTTTTACTTTCTGCTTTAATACATATCCCAAAAATATATATATACCGTATATACTCGAGTATAAGCCGACTCGAGTATAAGCCGAGGTACCTAATTTTGCCACAAAAAACTGGGAAAACTTACTGACTCGAGTATAAGCCGAGGGTCAACAATGCCTCAGTGTTCCCATCCTTACTCTTCCTATCCTCACTGTTCCCATCCTTACTGTTCCCATCCTCACTGTTCCTATCCTCACTGTTTCCTATCCTCACTGTTTCCTATCCTCACTGTTCCCTATCCTATAATTTTACATTGGAAATAGTACCTGTAAAGAAGTTGCGGCTGCGGCGTCCATCGTTCAAATTCCGCGGTCTCTTCCTGTTCCTTCTGTGATAGGCGATTCTCATCAGACACTCTCCGCCTATCACGATCATTCTCTCATCCTCAGTTTCCCAGCAGACACTGTGTTGGGTGTTCCGCCAATCACAGACATCTGCTGGGAAACTGAGGATGAGAGAATGATCGTGATAGGCGGAGAGTGTCTGATGAGAATCGCCTATCACGGAAGGAACAGGAAGAGACCGCGGAATTTGAACGATGGACGCCGCAGCCGCAACTTCTTTACAGGTACTATTTCCAATGTAAAATTTTCTCTGACTCGAGTATAAGCCGAGGGGGGGGGGGGGACGACTTTCAGCCCAAAAAAAAGGGCTGAAAATCTCGGCTTATACTTGAGTATATACGGTATATATATATATATATATATTGTGAGGGGGTTGGCTCGGCAGCGGGTGTGTGTGACCCCCGGGATGGGCTCCCCACACAAAAACAGGCCCAGCAGACGGAGGTTGTGGTTTTCAAAATCAAAAAGGTGCGGTTTATTTTCTATTTACAGTGACAAAACACAGCAAAGCAAAAGAAACATAAACAAAATAAATCCTGGTCAATTTGACCTCTGACTAAACATACAGGTTTCCTAACTAACAACTGGGATCAGCCTAGTGCTGTCCTAGTCCCTAAGTCCCTGGTTTTAAATGTCCAAGCAAATAGCCACACAGGCTTTGTCTCACCGCACAGGGGTTCACTCTCCCTAGACAGTCCACACAGGTCTGGTTCCAGGCATGAGCTAACATCTAATGAAGCTGGGAGTTCTTATAGAGGCCTAAATGAGCTGACAAGCTTCAGCTGGTCTCATCAACTCCCTGTCTGCACGACGCCCAGCCCTCTCCCTAGAGGTATGAGTCATCCATGAGCCCACTAGCCTTAGCTGGGCTTATACAACTCTCCACCTAGTTGTATAAGTCAGCGTAAAGCCTGAATCTGGGCGAAATATATCTACCCCCCTGGATGTAACCAGGTGACTTTACCTTCCTGCTGTCACATACCCCCCCCTCTTGTTTTAACCTCGGGGTTGGAACACCAGCAATCAGGCATTCATGTACTCGAGACAAAGCATCCACATTCCCCATTTGAACGCCAGGGCGATGCTTTACTGTGAAGTTGAATTCCTGGAGGGCCAGGAACCACCTATTCACTCTTCTATTTGTTTCCTTGTTTTGAGCCATCCACTTTAACGGAGCGTGATCCGTAACCATGTCAAAGTGCCTACCTAGCAGGTAGTACCGAAGGGAATCTAGAGCCCACTTCACCGCTAAACACTCCTTTTCAACGGTGGCGTAATTTACCTCATGGGACTTCAATTTCCTGCTGAGGTAAATGACTGGGTGCTCTTCCCCGTTCCAGACCTGGGACAATACTGCTCCTAACCCCACATCTGACGCATCACTTTGTACGACAAAGTCTTTAGAGAAGTCGGGTGAGTACAACACTGGCTGGCTACATAAGGCTTGTTTCAAGAATTGGAATGCTGCCTCAGCCTCGGGGGTCCATTTAATCATGACCGACCCTTTCCCCTTCGTCAGGTTGGTTAGGGGCACAGCCTTAGAAGCAAAGTGGGGAATGAATCGCCGATAATACCCAGCGATTCCCAGAAAGGCTCGTACCTGCTTCTTGCTGTTGGGACGTGGCCAACTCTGGATGGCCTCGACTTTGTTGAGTTGGGGTTTTATTACTCCCCTCCCAATGGTGTACCCAAGATATTTGGCCTCCTCCTGCCCAATGGTACACTTCTTGGGGTTAGCCGTAAACCCCGCTTCCCGAACAGAGTCCAGGACTGCTTGCACTTTTGGCAGATGTGAGGCCCAATCTGTGCTATGGACAATTATGTCATCCAGGTAAGCCGCAGCATACTTCCGATGGGGCCTCAGCATCTGGTCCATTTTCCGCTGGAATGTGGCCGGCGCATTCTGTAACCCGAACGGCATTCTTTTATATTGGAACGCCCCGTCTGGGGTTACAAATGCGGTTTTCTCTTTGGCCGACTTGGCCAGGGGGATTTGCCAATACCCTTTTGTGAGGTCAAGAGTCGTCATGTATCGGGCTGTTCCCAGCCGGTCGATCAACTCATCTATACGTGGCATGGGGTAGGTGTCAAATTTTGTAACTTTGTTCAACTGTCGAAAATCGTTACAAAATCGCCAGCTCCCATCCGGTTTAGGCACCAACACAATGGGACTAGACCAATCACTTTGGGACTCCTCTATCACCCCTAAGTTCAGCATTTTCTGTACTTCCTCCCGTATTGCCTCCCGTCGGGCCTCTGGGATCCGATAGGGTTTTAACTTCACCCTTTCATCGGGCGGGGTAATGATGTCATGCTCTACCCCAGATGTTTGTCCCGGCAGCTCAGAGAATACCTCCTTGTTGCGAAGCACAAACTCCTTAACCTCCTGTTGTTGGGGTTGTGACAAGGTGGCTGCTATTCCAACCTCCGGAATCACGCAACCAGTTTGAGCTGGTGACCAAGTGTCTGCGACTAGGGACTCTCTATCCCTCCAGGCTTTCAACAGATTAACGTGATAGATCTGTTCGGGCTTTCGCCTTCCTGGTTGTCTGACCTTGTAATTCACTTCGCTCACTTTTTCCATTATCTCGTAGGGGCCTTGCCATTTGGCAAGGAATTTACTTTCAACCGTAGGGACAAGTACCAGTATCCTATCCCCCGGGGAAAAGGTACGGGTCTTGGCTCCACGGTTGTACACTCTCTGCTGTGCTAACTGCGCTTGGGCCAAATGTTCCTTCACGATGGGCATTACCTGTGCAATTCGGTCTTGCATCAGGGCGACATGCTCAATCACACTCCTGTGGGGAGAACTCTCACTTTCCCAAGTTTCCTTGGCAATATCCAACAGCCCTCTTGGGTGTCTCCCATACAGTAACTCAAAGGGGGAGAATCCCGTAGAGGATTGGGGCACCTCCCTAATAGCAAACATCAGATAAGGAAGTAGACAGTCCCAATCCTTTCCATCTCTATCCACCACTTTCTTCAACATTTGTTTTAGGGTTTTGTTGAATCTTTCAACCAGCCCATCGGTCTGGGGGTGATACACAGATGTACGTAATTGCGTCACTTTGAACAATTTACACAGCTCCTTCATAACCCGGGACATAAAGGGTGTACCTTGGTCCGTAAGCAGTTCTTTACAAATACCCACCCGGCTAAACACAAGAGATAGCTCTTTGGCTATGGTTTTGGCCGAGGTATTTCGGAGAGGGATCGCTTCTGGATAACGGGTGGCATAGTCCATTATAACTAATATGTACTGGTGCCCCCTAGCGGACTTGATTATAGGACCTACCAAATCCATGGCGATCCTCTCAAACGGGACCTCAATGATGGGTAGAGGGACCAGCGGGCTACGGAAATGTGGCATCGGGGCCGACCTCTGACACACAGGGCAGGAGGAACAATAATTTTCTATGTCCTTCATCACCCCCGGCCAATAGAATCTCTGTAATACCCTCTCTCGGGTTTTCTCTGTCCCCAGATGACCTCCAAGAATGTGCCCATGGGCCAACTCCAACACCAACTTCCTGTAAGGTTTGGGCACCACAAGCTGCTCAACGGTTTCTTCTGCCCTTTTTGCCACCCGATACAGTAGGTCCTTCTCTACGCTGAAGTATGGGTAAGTGCAGGTATTATCTGGGTTCACTAACTCGCCATCTATTTTCACTACGTTTTCCCGTGCCTTTATTAGGGCGGGGTCTTTCAACTGTTCTGTGGCAAAGTTTTCCCTGTGAACCTCAAGATCAGAAAACTCCACAGACGGTAGGTTTTCGTCTGAGGAGGTGGGCTCCTCTCCAGTTTCTTGAGTCTCCCCTGCCAATACTGATAAGGGAAATTCCGGAGAGTCCTCACCACTCTCAGGGGAGTTCTGGCTATCACATTCCTGGTACATAGGGGCACCAGTGGGGGGCTCAGGATCATCCCACAGTTCCCAGAACTTCGGAAAATCCCTTCCCACAATGGCGTCATACGGTAACTGAGATACTAAGCCCACTGGATGAGAGAGGGTACCTTTGGGGGTCTCGAAACACACTGTAGTCACTGGATACTCTCGGGTGTCCCCATGCACACAAATAACAGCTACCTTGCTATTCCCAGAGACCTCTGTTTTAACTAACTCAGCCTTTATCAGGGTCACAAGGCTACCTGAATCCAGCAATACCACAACATTTCTACCATTAACACACATTTTGCATAAATGTTTCTCAGTTCCTCGAATGGCAGTGCATGCGACTGTCGCACACAGCGACTGACGTCTGCCCATCAGAAAGTCACACTGCATGGGTTCCTCCACAACCGGGCAATTGGCTGCAATATGTCCCGCTTGCCGGCAGCGGTAGCAAACGATCCTTCTTGCCGCCTCTTGAGCCGCTGATTTCCCAGGCTGTTCTCGCCAAACTTGGGGTAGAGCTCCCACCCTCTCACTCTCTCCACCCTTACCCCTTGGAATCCTCTTATCCGCCCCTGGGGATGGTCTGGTCTTAGGGTGGAAAGTCCGAGTGTCTCTGGAAGAGGCCGTCAGGTTCTCTGTAGCCAAGTATTTCTCCACACGATCCACAAGACCATCGGCCGTCTCTGGGTCTCCATGGCTTACCCACTTTTGGATGGCAGTAGGAAGAGCTCTCAAAAACCGATCCATTACAACACGTTCCACAATCTTTGGTGCGGACAAAGTCTCTGGCTGTAGCCACTTTCTGCTCAGGTGAATGAGATCATACATTTGAGACCTGGGGGGTTTTCCAAGCTGGAAAGTCCAGTTATGCACACGCTGAGCCCGGACAGCCTGGGTGACACCCAGCCTTGCCAATATCTCAGCTTTTAGCATCACATAGTCTTTTGCTTGGTCAGGCTCTAGGTCATAGTAAGCCTTCTGCGATTCACCAGTTAACAGAGGAGCCACCAGTCCAGCCCACTGCTCCTCAGGCCACTTTTCTCTTTCAGCAGTCCTTTCAAATGTGGTCAAAAATACCTCTGGATCATCCTCTCCAGTCATTTTTGTCAATAAACGACTCACCCCAAAGGACGCGGTATTAGTGGGACGGCTTTCCTCACTGGTCTGCGGACGTTGCTGCATTACTGCTTCCATTTGTTGTAGTCTCTGCTCTTGCTTCTGTAACAGGTCTATGAAGCGGGCCTCAGATTGCTGCTGGGCTTGTTGCTGAGCTTCCAGACTCTGTTGGTGAGCTTGCTGCTGGGCTGCGAAGTTCTGTTGTTGAGCTGCAAGGCTCTTTTGCAAACCTGCATTTGTCTGCTGTTGATTGGCATTTGCTAGAGCCAGCTGCTTCAGTATCTCCTCCATGCTGGCTTAAAAAAAACTGCCACTGGTTCTCCACCAACTGTGAGGGGGTTGGCTCGGCAGCGGGTGTGTGTGACCCCCGGGATGGGCTCCCCACACAAAAACAGGCCCAGCAGACGGAGGTTGTGGTTTTCAAAATCAAAAAGGTGCGGTTTATTTTCTATTTACAGTGACAAAACACAGCAAAGCAAAAGAAACATAAACAAAATAAATCCTGGTCAATTTGACCTCTGACTAAACATACAGGTTTCCTAACTAACAACTGGGATCAGCCTAGTGCTGTCCTAGTCCCTAAGTCCCTGGTTTTAAATGTCCAAGCAAATAGCCACACAGGCTTTGTCTCACCGCACAGGGGTTCACTCTCCCTAGACAGTCCACACAGGTCTGGTTCCAGGCATGAGCTAACATCTAATGAAGCTGGGAGTTCTTATAGAGGCCTAAATGAGCTGACAAGCTTCAGCTGGTCTCATCAACTCCCTGTCTGCACGACGCCCAGCCCTCTCCCTAGAGGTATGAGTCATCCATGAGCCCACTAGCCTTAGCTGGGCTTATACAACTCTCCACCTAGTTGTATAAGTCAGCGTAAAGCCTGAATCTGGGCGAAATATATCTACCCCCCTGGATGCAACCAGGTGACTTTACCTTCCTGCTGTCACAATATATATATATATATATATATATATATATATATATATATATAAAAACTAATTTATTCATCAGTTTAGGCCGATATATATTCTTCTACACATTTTTGGTAAAAAAACACATCGCAATAGGCGTATATTGATTGTTTTGAGCAAAACTTATCGCGTCTACAAACTACAGGATCGATTTAGGGACTTTTATATTTTTTTTAAATTGTTTTTACTGGTAATGGCGGTGTTGGTAGAAGATAGAAGATTCAACACGACAGTGACAATAGCAATCTGTGTCTATCGCACCTGCGGTTGAATGTGCCTAACCCAACTCTATTAGTCTGAGATTATCCGACATAGAGAGAAAAGATTCGACATTATAGAGACATGAAGATTCGACGAAGCAGCTAAAAACATACGAACGCCACAAGCGGACATTTATGTTGGTTGACTTGTAATAATAATTAATAAATATAATTATTACTAGTCATCAGTGTTGGTCATCTTACTTTAAAAAAGTAATTAGTTACAGTTACAAATTACTTCTCCCAAAAAGTAATTGCGTTAGTAACTCAGTTACTACATTGAAAAAGTAATTAGTTACTCAGCAAAGTAACTGACTTTTTTTTGAGGGCACATAGCACATCAGGGCATGGGGCACATAGCACATCAGGGCATGGGGCACATAGCACATCAGGGCAAGGGGCACAGGGCACATCAGGGCATGGGGCACAGGGCACATAGCACATGAGGGCACATCAGGGCATGGGGAACATCGTACATCAGGGCAAATTACACTTTTTGGGCCCAGTGACATTATTACATTGATCAGTGCTATAAAAATGCACTGATCAATGTAAAAATTTCACTGGAAGGGAAGGGGTTAACACTAGAGGCGACCAAGGGGCTAAGTGTGCTCCCGTAGTGTGTTCTAAATGTTAGGGGGGTGAGCTTACTGAAACATGACAGAGATCACTGCTCCCTATCAATGGGAGCAGTGGATCTCTGTCATGTTACTAGGCAGAATGGGGAAATGCCTTGTTTACATAGGCAGTTCCCTGTTCTGCCTCGCCTCACCGCAATTGCGGGCTGCAGGCGGACGCTCCAGCACCCGCTATCCGGCTATTACGGACTGTCGTAGAGGTATGTCAGTTTGCGCAGGAGAGCCATTCTGCCGACGTATATCGGCGTGAGCCTGTCGGCAAGTGGTTAAAGCGGACCTTCTGTCATTTTTTCAACTTTAATCTTCTGCCCTTGTTGTTTTACCTTTGGATAGTAAAACATTTTTTTTCTGCCAGTAAATACCTTATACAGCTCACTTCCTGTTTCTTGTCTGGTCATTAGCCCATTGTGCACAGCTCTCTAACTCTGCTGAGAGTTTGACAGAAAAGGAGGGGGTGATTCATAAGAGGGCCAATGAGAGCTGCAGGGCTGCGGAGCTGTAGAGCTGGAGGTGTGCCTCTGTGTGGCTGTGTAAATCCAGGAAGTGAACAGGCAGCAGCTTCAGCTGCCCACAGTTAAAATGGATGCAGCCAGACTCAGTGGAGGGAGATTTCTGCAGCATATTTGGCAAGTACAGAATCACAGTATATATAAAATAATATGCAAAGTAGAAATGTGCACTGCCAAAAAATGTGTTTGTTTTCCTTTTATTCATTTATTTTTTTATTTTTTCCTTTTTCTTGTCATTCGTTATGATAGCAATTCATAAATTCAAACATTTGTAAACTCGTAAATTTGAACATTCAAAAATCCAAAAATAAGAAAGACAACCCAAAAACTCTAAATGATAACTAAATAACTAATAATAAATATTATTAAATTATAGGAATCGGAATTTCCATTCAAATTTGGCTGTTAGTGAACATAACTAATACGAATTTATCCGAAGTTACGAATGATCCCAAATAACGAATGCCGCATATAAACAACATGGAACGAAACTAATTAATAATAAATAATGATAATAATAAAACATTTTTATTATTATTATTATTATTATTATTATTATTATTGTTATTTATTGTTATTAATGCGTTACGTTCTATTTGTTTATATACGACATTTGTTATTTCGGATAATTCGTAACTACGGATAAATTTGTATTCATTTCATTCACTAACTGACAAATTTTAAAGGAAATTCCAATACCTATAATTTAATAGTTAAGTCATTATTAGTTAGCTATTATTTCAGATTTACGAATTTTCGAATTTTGGAATATTCGAATTTACAAATATTTGGAAAAATTCATTAAACAGGTTTTCGGTCATTTGGAATGGCAAAGATGTTTTTATTACAAATTATGTGAGCAGACTGCAGTTCCTCTTTAATAGGGTCATGTTTTATATCTGTTTTACTGCATAGTATGTATATAAATTTCCCAAATAAACATTAAACATAAACATATGGATTATCTAAAGAGAAAGCACAGCAGAGCACCCTGCCGCACTGCTGGTTCTGTCTGTATACAATTTTGGATTGCATTTACACGCAAAACTGAATGACTACGTTAATCTCTGTAAACAACCAGCTTTGATAAGTAGTCTTTAGTATACACAATAAAATGAGATTGAAGCTCTACCTGCTGGCAATATTAATATGTAATATTTCGTATTTATCTAATTAAAAAGGAAACCTTTTTGGGGGATTTTTTTAATTCCTGACCATAATGAAGGAAGACATGGACACTGCCTATTGACTCAGTAGATTCATGAACGAGGTCTTCTCACTGTCCTCACTTAGTCTTTACAGGGTCTACCAGTTTCCTATGAGGGTTCTTCAAAAAATGTCCACACTTTCTAAACTTTAAAAGATAAAAAAAGTGCAGAAACTTTTTAAAGACCCTTCATAATTCCATTGTCATAATGTCCCAACGTGAGGGGAGGCAACAAGACCAGTTAGCTGGCCCAAAGTGCAGTTTTTAATCACTGCATCATAGCACATGTAACCCTAAATGAATGGGTCCTCTGCATGGCCCCAAAACACCTTTGTGTTAAGCCTCAGTAAATCAAGACCTTTATTTTAAGTTACTGGTATGATGACTTCCTTTAAAAATGTATCAGTGCCAAAAGAGGTGCCATGGATCATCACAGTACAAAAACTTATTTGGGGGGCACACCCTAAAATGCGTTTAAATTCAAAATGGTGCAGCCATAAGACCAAAAACAGCACCAAACAGATTACAGCGCACACATTCAAGAGCTACATTCATCCTGCAAGGCTAGTTAAAAACACCTGAACATATACATAAAAATATATACGGGGGTTCGGTCACACTATATGGTCATACAGTGCTAAGCCCACAAACTGTGACAAAGTACCCTGAATTTCGTGGGTCCTACCCTAGTAATAGAATGAAAGATCCTGCGTCTCAACCATGGGAGCCAAACTCCTCTATGTGGGAGAACTGAAGGGATTCCTCCTATGAACTGGTGGCCACTAAATAAGAGTTAATGAGGAGGGGGAAGGGTGCTCCAGTCAAAAAAAAACCTGGTCGGGGTTTGCTACAATACAAAAACTTATTTGGGGGGCACATCCTTGCAGGATGAATGTAGCTCTTGAATGTGTGCGCTGTAATCTGTTTTGTGCTGTTTTTGGTCTTATGGCTGCACCATCTTGAATTTAAACGCATTTTAGGGTGTGCTCCCCAAATAAGTTTTTGTATTGTAGCAAACCCTGGCCAGGTTTTTTTTGGCTGGAGCACCCCTCCCCCTCCTCATTACCTCTTATTTAGTGGCCACCAGTTCATAGAAGGAATCCCTTCAGTTCTCCCACATAGAGGAATTTGGCTCCCATGGTTGAGATGCAGGATCTTTCATTCTATTACTAGGGTAGGACCCACGAAATTCGGGGTACTTTGTCGCAGTTTGTGGGCTTAGCACTATATGACCATATAGTGTGACCAAACCCCCGTATATATTTTTATGTATATGTTCAGGTGTTTTTAACTAGCCTTGCAGGATGAATGTAGCTCTTGAATGTGTGTGCTGTAATCTGTTTTATGGATCATCACAGAACAGCAGACTTAACTTAGGTTCATTTAAATTAGGTTCTATAATCTTTTTCTTTACAAAAAATAACAATGTTTATGAGTGGATGGAATGGAGTGGAAAAGATTTTTCCCCAGAGTTGGGCTTTTAGTGCTGAGGCAAAAGAGTCAGAGTGAGAGATATACAACTAATAATTTCAGAAGGAAAAAACTGGCAGCTTCTAACATTGTATATGTTTTTATAGAAAGAAAGAAAAATGCGCTAGAAATAAACTACTAGGATATATAACAAACTGGTAGACAAATATACGTATATGCAACATATATGTTAACATATGATGGTCCCATATGGTGCTCGTGCTCAATAAAGACTCCTATGGACTGGTGCTCAAACTGGGTGCCCCACATAGATGTGCACTCACCGCAATGTGTGGACCAACTATCGCTAGTGTGGTCTATTAGGCATGTGGGGATACCCCGAACTCAGATCTTTAGGATGACGTCTTATTGATAGAGACGTTGCTCATAAGAATGAATGGGGATCAAGAGAGAAAGAGCCTCATTCCGCAATGCCGTTTAAAACATTTAATGATTCCACAAAATAAAAAAGGTTACACTTACATTGCTGAGTGCCTGATAGTCCTGGCACCCGGCGTGTATAGCAGGTGATTGATTAAAAGGGTAATCGGCCCTGAACAGGATAGTCCTAGTAGCGGCATCCTCGTGCACCAGGAAGCCGCTACTAGGACTATCCTCTTCGGGGCCGATTATCCTTTTAATCAATCGCATGCTATACACGCCGAGTGCCAGGACTATCAGGCACTCAGCAATGTAAGTGTAACCTTTTTTATTTTGAGGAATCATTAAATGTTTTAAACGGCATTGCGGAATGAGGCTCTTTCTCTCTTGATCCCCATTCATTCTTATGAGCAACGTCTCTATCAATAAGACGTCATCCTAAAGATCTGAGTTCGGGGTATCCCCACATGCCTAATAGACCACACTAGCGATAGTTGGTCCACACATTGCGGTGAGTGCACATCTATGTGGGGCACCCAGTTTGAGCACCAGTCCATAGGAGTCTTTATTGAGCACAAGCACCATATGGGACCATCATATATTATCATATATGTTGCATATACGTATATTTGTCTACCAGTTTGTTATATATCCTAGTAGTTGATTTCTAGCGCATTTTTCTTTCTTTCAATCTATATTGCTCTGTTGGTACCTAGCAAGTTTACTTTGCAGCTGATATCAGGTACTTTGGGTACTCATTATATCCAAAGTCGCTTTTTAGTTTATATATTCATTTATATGTTTTTATAGGGGCCAGAGTTTGGGTGGGGTCTAATGCCGCGCATACACAATTGGAATTTCCGACAACAAAACCGTATTTTTTTTCCGACTGATTTTCACTCAAACTTGTCTTGCATACAGACGGTCACACAAATGTTGTCGGAAATTCCGATCGCCAAGAACGTTGTGACGTACAACACTACAACGAGCCGAGAAGAATGAAGTCCAATGATTCTGAGCATGCGTCGAATTGATTCCGAGCATGCGTCAAACTGCTTCCGAGCATGCGTAGGATTTTTGTGCGTCGGAATCGGATACACACGGTCGGAATTTCCGACAAGAACTTTTGTTGTCGGAAAAATTGAGAACCAGCTCTCAATCATTTGTTGTTGGAAATTCCGACAGCAAATGTCTGATGGAGCAAATGTCCGATGGAGCCTACACACGGTCCGAATATCCGACCAAAAGCTCATATTGAACATTTGTTGTCGTAAATTCTGATTGTGTGTACGCGGCATTAGAGTATGTTTCAGGGTTTGGCTAAGTTCCATGTATACTGTAAGTTAGTGGTCATGGGGATGCCAATGCACTCTTGTATTTTTACTTACATTTGCACTGAAAGGCCTATAGTAAAAAAACTATGTAGATTGGCTCCTGGTGCTAAAAACAAAGGTGCCAACATATTTTGGGCATTTATTTTTTTTCTTTTATAAGAGTGAAACATCTTAAAATACTGAAACAGATAACTGTTGCCACAAGACATAAGTGGCTTTCCCAAAAACACAGGACTGAGTCCAGCATTTCTTCTGCCAACTCACTTTGTTTAGCAACAAAAACAATAAAAAAGTCTAGATTTCCACTGTACAGTTTTCCTTTTTCACATTTGGATAGACATAATTAGATAAACTATACATGTCTATATCAGTCATATCAGCCCTGGAATTACCTGTAGTAGTTTAGCACATGCTCCACTAGTACTGGTTATCTCTGAATTGTAAGGAATCTTGTATTGCATCTTGCCTGTGCTGTATTCATTTTCTTTTGTGAGTTTATGTATCTGTATTGCTTTCCCTTGGTTGTAAAGTTTAATACAGCACCATGAAAAATGATAGCATTGTACAAATTATTAATAATTTTAGAAAACAGAGTGAGCCACAGAATAGCTAATTGCATGAAACAATAACTCAAGCAGTATTACTTTCAGAGCTATTACTTGCAGCTATTTTATCACAACTGCCCAAACTTACGGGTACACAAATACAAAACATGCTTATTACCCTATTAACAAAATACAACGATCACATCATTTTTCTACCATCAGAATTTTTTGGACAAAGCAATTTAGCTAAAATAAGCACAGTCTCCGTTCCATTTTCCACTCCATTGCAGGTACTCGCTGAGATACAGCTTATGCACGTTATGTATATATGCAATAAAACTAAAGAAAGAGGTTGATTCCTATGGGAAAAAACAGCCAAAGTGTTGTTACGCAGAACAACGATACTCAAGTCCTGTACACACAATCGGATATCCTATGGATTCTAATCCGATGGTTTTGTCCATCGGAAATCCGATGAAGCTGACTTCCATCAGTCTTGCCTACACACCATCAGTCAAAAAACCGACCGTTCCAAACGCGGTGACGTAAAACACTCCGATGAGCCGAGAAAAATTAAGTTCTATGCTTCTGAGCATGCGTCGTCTTGATTCTGAGCATGCGTGGGTTTTTTACCCGATGGACTTGCCCATAGACGATCGGAATTTTCTATCGGTTTTTGATCCATCGGAAAAATTTAAAACATGTTCTATTTTTTAAAACCGATGGAAAAAAGACCGATGGGTCCCATACACGATCGGTTTGTCCGATGAAAAAAGTCCATCGGACTGTTTTCATCGGTAAAACCGATTGTGTGTATAGGGCTTCAGAGTTACAGTAAGTATTCATTACAGATATGCTTGCCTGATACTTATTATCTGAAATACATATGGACAGGTAGGCTGGACTCTATCATTACTTGGGAAATCCATATATTAAAATAAATTAGGTATGTGTATGTAAAAAGAAGGAAGTTGATTCCTATGGAAAAGACCAGGCAAAGTGTTAGTTACAGAAAACAACGATCCTTCAGATTTAAGTATCCATTCGTTATAGATATGCTTGACTCATACTTATTATCTGAAATACATATGGACAGGTTGGCTGGAATCTATCATTACCTGGTGAATCCATATATTAAAATAAACTAGGTATGTGGGTCATCATAAATCCACAGAGAACATTAAAGGGTAATCCTAAATTTATTATGACATTATTACCATCAAAACGTGACATGGATCATGTACAGTATAAGGTTTCTGTAAGCTAAATTCTGGGCAGATACAAAAGACAAAAATGAAATACTATTATATATACATATATACAGTATATACATTATATTACCAAAAGTATTGGGATGCCTGCCTTTATACGCACATGAAGTTTAGTGGCATCCCAGTCTTAGCAGGTAGGGTTGAATATTGAGTTGGCCCAACCTTTGCAGCTATAACAGCTTCAACTCTTCTGGGATGGCTGTCCACAAGGTTTAGGAGTGTGTCTATGGGAATGTTTGACCATTCTTCCAGAAGCGCATTTGTGAGGTCAGGCACTGATTTTGGATGGGAAGGCCTGGCTCGCAGTCTCCGCTCTAATTCATCCCAAAGGTGTTCTATCGGTTTGAGGTCAGGACTCTGTGCAGGCCAGTCAAGTTCCTTCACCCCAAACTCGCTCATCCATGTCTTTATGGACCTTGCTTTGTGCATTGGTGCACAGTCATGGAGTCATGTTGAAACAAGAAGGGGCCATCCCCAAACGGTTCCCACAAAGTTGGGAGCATGAAATTGTCCAAAATATATTGGTATGCTGACGCCTTAAGAGTTCCCTTCACTGGAACTAAGGGGCCAAGCCGATCCCTGAAAAACAATCCCACACCATAATCCCCCCTCCACCAAATGATTTGGACCAGTGCACAAAGCAAGGTCCATAAAGACATGGATGAGCGAGTTTTGGGTGGAGGAACTTGACTGGCCTGAACAGGGTCCTGACCTCAACCCCATAGAATACCTTTGGGATGAATTTGAGAAGAGACTGCGAGCCAGGCCTGCCTATCCAAAATCAGTGGCTGAACTCACAAATGCGCTTTTGGAAGAATGGTCAAAAATTCCCATATATATACTCCTAAAACTGGTGGACAGCCTTCCCAGAAGAGTTGAAGCTGTCATAGCTTCAAAGGGTGGGCCAACTCAATATTAAACCCTAAGAACTAAGACTGGGATGCCATTAAAGTTCATGTGCATGTAAAGGCAGGTGTCCCAATACTTTTGGTAATATGTGTACTCTTTTATAAGTACTCTTTAACCAGTTCCCGCTTGGGCTATTACAATGACTGCTGAGCGGGAACACTCTTGTTCTGGGATGACGTCATGTTACATCCTTCCATTCTTGCCACACATGCTCGGTGATAGTTGCTGAGTCCTGACACAGCGCATCACTGATTGGAGTAAAGGGCCAATGACAGCGGCTCTTTACCACGTAATCGGCTGTGTCCAATCACAGCTGATCACAAATGTAAACAAAGACAGGTAATTGTTCCCGGCTTCTTCTCTTCACACACAGATCCTAATGCCGCGTACACACGACCGTTTTTCATGACGTGAAAAATGCAATTTTTTAAATTGGTCATTAAAAACAATCGTGTGTAGGCTCCAGAGCATTTTTAACAGCGTGAAAAACGGGCTAAAAAAAATTAGAACCTGCTCTATTTTTTTCACGTTGTTTTTCACGTCGTTCTTTTTAACGTTGTGAAAAATGGTAGTGTGTATGCTTTTAGGAGGGGGAAAAAAAACGCGCATGCTCAGAATTAAGTATGAGACAGGAGCGCTCGTTCTGGTAAAATTAGCGTTTGTAATGGAGATATATAAATTATTGCATCGTTTAATGCAGCGCATTCATTTTTTCTTTAAAATGCTACAATAATGAACTTCTTTTGCTGCTGATATTCAGACAGAGTTATGACAAACTTCTTTATTTATTATTTTTTGTGATCTCATGAATAATCTTTTTTGTTGGAAAGCCAGATCACCATAATAAATTATTAATTAATTTTAAATATCTTAATTAAAAGATCATCATTTTTGTTTATTTTGTTTCTAATATTTTAGGTTTTTTTTTTTGTTTTTGTGTCAAGTTACCACAACAACATTATAAATTAGTATTATTTACCCTCAAGGATGTTGGTGTCCCTTGTTAATTTTAAAATGTCTTTTTTAAATGTCCCTGCCTACTCACTAGCAAACTCATTTTTTAATAAAGACACATGGTCAAGTATTTACTGTAAATCAAAAAAACATTTATTCTGGCACATAACAAATTAAAGGGGAAGGCAGCACTGGAGACCCTGCTTGAATTTGTGCATCCTTTGGACCCCACAGCAAACATCAAAGAATAGAACAGCAAAATAGGGATTTTAAAAAGCAAAAAATAGATTAGGAGCACAATCTTGTCCTGGACTCCCAGAGGTCAGGAACGGCAGCAGGTAAGTGAGATATATGTCCCCAGTCTGTGGTACTAGAACAGTCTGTGCCTTCTGTCAGACCATCCAGAAGCAAGGCCATTACTGCTTTCTCTTCCTTGTAGCCGTCTCTGCAGCCTTCTCTGCAGCCTTCGTTAAGCACTTCTTCGGAGGCTGTGTCTCAGGAGGAGAGCTTGTGGCAGGAGGAGGAGGAGGAGGAGGGGCGACCTCTGCAAGGTCAGTGTATTGTGTTAGCTCGCCCATCAACCCCCTGTTGATGACCTTCAACATTAGGTTTTCACAAAAGAGCCGTTGCCGAATGTCCATACTGGCTAATTTGTGTGTCAGTACTGCGGCATAGCCCTCTTCAACGGAGGGGGGCTCTCTGAGGGCCGCAGTAGCCTCTCTAATAAAGGCACGTGTTTCCTCCTCCACCTGGGCATTCTTGTTTGAATTTGGAGGGGAGGCATCTGGGCTCTTGTGCTGGCCCTGGCCTCCTCCTGTGTGCCACTGGGCCCTGCCTCCTCCTGGGTGCCACTGGGCCCTGCCTCCTCCTGCTCCACAACGTCACCCTCTTCCTGGCTCAGCTCTGGCTGTGTATAAAAAAGGGACATACCGTATATACTTGAGTATAAGCCGACCCGAATATAAGCCGAGGCACCTAATTTTACCACAAAAACTGGGAAACGTATTGACTCGAGTATAAGCCTAGGGTGTGCCTCACTTTGCCTCATTGTGTCTATGCCTCACTGTGTCCATGCCTCACTGTGTCCATGACTAGTCTGACGTTTAACATGGGAGTCTATGGAGGGGGTGCCCGGCTTTGAAAAATCGGTGCTCCCCGGCCGTAAGTCCCCCAGACAAGAAACTTTGCAAATTTGTAGAGGAGGAGTGGGGCTATATGTGTGCCAAGTTTGGGGTCCAGGGGACCTACGGCCGGCCGGTACCGGCTCCCCAAAGTCCAGGAGATCAGGCGCAAAAAGGTGACTCGAGTATAAGCCGAGGGGGGCATTTTCAGCACAAAAAAATGTGCTTAAAAACTCGGCTTATACTCGAGTATATACGGTAGTTATATTTTTAGCTTCATCAATCACACACATTTTTCACCTCATGACATTTGCAAATTGAATGCTAATAAATAAAAAAGACAATCATTCTGACCCCTGCATTTTTCATTCTTGTCCCCATCATTTTTGACCACTACTGTCTATTGATATGTAAAACACGTTTTGTTCAAGAATTAAATAGTTAGCAATACTAACATCTATTTTTCATAATTAATTTTAGTACAATAAATCTTTAGCTCAATACTATACCGGGCTCCATATGTCCAAATCCGGCTCCTCCAGGACCTCAGGTTGTTCCTCCGAAGAAGGCAGAGCTGGGTTGCAGGGAAGGCTGCAGGGTTGGCTGCAGGGAAGGCTAGAGGGACATCTGGGGGGAAGGGTTGAAAGAGAATCCCTGACTTCCAGATGGTCATCAAGAAAGATTAATTTGCTGTAGTACCAAAGACTGGGTTTATACACTTCCTCTGCTGCAGCTCCTGACCTCTGGGATTTCAGGACCATATTGCGCTGAGTCCTATATGTGCCTCAAATGGTCGAAATTTTGGTGTTCACATCTTGGATGGTTGCTGTGGGGATCTGTGTCTTGACAAATTCAAGCAGGCTCTCCAGTGCTGCCTTCATGGTTGCTTTATTTTTATTTTTAGATGTTTTGGTTTGCCAGAGAACAGGAAGTTCCTTCCACCTGTCCAGGAACTCCCCCATGAACTCTGGACTTTTGAAAGCCTGCATGATTTCTGCAAGTCAAAAACAAGACAAAAATACTAGTGTCAGTCAAGACTCTTCAAATAATCTTTATCACCATATATAGGCCACAATCTCATCCACTGATGAATCAAAATTCAGAAAAATGTTACGTACCTTCGTTATCACGTTCGTTGCTTACTCCTTCTTCCGCACAATGAACGTAGTTACGACACATACGTATTAGCTTTATATACACTGCGCATGCATGAAACTCTGCACGTTTTCCCCGCCCCTGACGTTCGTTAAAGTACTTTCCCCCGCCCCTTCTCGCTCGTCCTAGTGCTACACAACATGGCGGAGACACAGGTGGCTGAGATTACCTCAACAGAGGATGAAATTCCAGAGGAACCAAAGACCCGATCCCGGAGATATAAGGCATCCAACATGACATTCGAGGAAATGGTGGAGATGGTCGCCATTTTGAGGAGGGAGGATTATGATGCCAAGCATGGGAGGTATAAAAAGCTTAATCTTGTCAAGGCCAAAATTATGGGAAAAGTGGTTAAAACTCTTCACCATAAATTCGGGGTGTGCAGAACTAAGGAACAGCTCTGAAAACGGTGGTCTGACCACAAGTTGCGGGACCCCGACTAATACAAAAGAATAAAGAAAGTTATTGGAAAAAGTAAGTAATTTTCATGTGTTTGAACTTCTGATTATTATTACTTGCATGTTGCTGCATGTGCTTTTCTTTAATGTTGTACAGTTAAAGATAGCAACTTTCATGTTCGTGGGCACAGTAATCGGTCGTAGTAAACCTCTTTTCGTTCGCTCACTTAATAATACAATGTTTTTGGCTGATACAGCGTTAACTAAATGTTACCATGCCTATTTTTGTGAGATGATTTTTTTGACATGGTTGAATAGATTTGTTGGTAACTATATTTAAAAAATATAACTGGATGCAGTGTAATGTAAGGAGAGTATGCTCAGCAGCTGGTTAAACATCTGGACTCAGTAGCACAAGTGTGGGCCAACAGAACAATCTTTTTAGGGTGTCACACACAGGTGATCCAGTGTATATACTTGGGGGTGTTTCCATGTGTGAAACTTGTTAAAAATATATATATGTTCCTGTTTTGGTAAGGGATACAATCATGTGTTCAGCTTGGAATAGGGATGAGCTCGGTGTTCGAGTCGAACATACGTTCGACTCGAACATCGGCTGTTCGATCGTTCGGCGAACATCGAACGATTTGGGCCGTTCGCGCCAAATTCGAGTGACGCGAACGGCCCACAATACACTGCGCCATCGCAGTGCAATCCCGGCGCTGTGATTGGCCAAGCATGCACTGTGACCCCGCATGCTTGGCCAATCACAGTGCCGGCAGCTAGGAGAGCCATAATTGGCCACAGGCAGGTTGCCTGTGGCCAATTATAGCTCAGGGGGTTTAGCACACGCCCCACACTATAAAAGGCCGCCAGCGCGGCGGCCTTGTGTAGTGTGTACCGGCGCAGGGAAAGAGAAGGATAGGCAGGGACAGTGTGATATTCTTTGTGCTATTCTTGTGTGCAGGGAGAGAGAAGGATAGGCAGGGAGAGTGTCAGTGTCATATTCTTTGCTAAACCTTGTGTGCAGGGAGAGAGAAGGATAGGCAGGGGACAGTGTCAGTGTCATATTCTTTGCTAAACCTTGTGTGCAGGGAGAGAGAAGGATAGGCAGGGAGAGTGTCAGTGTCATATTCTTTGATAAACCTTGTGTGCAGGGAGAGAGAAGGATAGGCAGGGTACAGTGTCAGTGTCATATTCTTTGCTAAACCTTGTGTGCAGGGAGAGAGAAGGATAGGCAGGGAGAGTGTCAGTGTCATATTCTTTGATAAACCTTGTGTGCAGGGAGAGAGAAGGATAGGCAGGGGACAGTGTCAGAGTCATTGTTGCTAAGCCTCCTGCACAGTATACACCTGAAGCTAGCCGTTATTGCTGTGTTTTCCTGGTGTGTTACACCAACAGGCATTTGCAGCACTTACAGCAGGCATAGTGTGATTCCTGCAAAATATACTCCTGAAGCTAGCCCGTATTGCTGTGTTTTCCTGGTGTGTTACACCAACAGGCATTTGCAGCACTTACAGCAGGCGTAGTGTTATTCCTGCAAAATATACTCCTGAAGCTACGCCTTATTGCTGTGTTTTCCTAGTGTGTTACACCAACAGGCATTTGCAGCACTTACAGCAGGCGTAGTGTGATTCCTGCAAAATATACACCTGAAGCTAGCCCGTATTGCTGTGTTTTCCTGGTGTGTTACACCAACAGGCATCTGCAGCACTTACAGCGGGCGTAGTGTGCTTCCTGCAAAATATACTCCTGAAGCTAGGCCCTATTGCTGGTTTTTCTATCTCCCTGCAGGCCATTAGAATGTCTGGAAGGCAAACAAGGAGAGGCAGACAGTCAGGAGCCAATAAAAGAGGACAAGCAGGCTCTGTGTCTAGAGACAACAGTGCTGGTCGTGGACGCGGTGCATCGCCATCAGCACGTGGCCATGGGACGCTCTTGTCCTTCTTTTCGGCAGCTGGATGTGTTGAGCCGCATCATGCCGAAGACTTGGTAGAGTGGATGACCAAGCCCTCCTCATCCTCTCTCACCCAGGCTCAGGGTACTGGCAAAGCAGCTGCCAAAGCGTCCTCTTCCCTGGTATCAATGTCATCATCAGTTACTCCTTCCCTAGACCCACCATGTCCTCCTGAGGAGTCCCCCGAACTGTTTGAGCACAGTGTTGGGTACATGCTCCAGGAGGATGCCCAGCGTTTCGAAGGGTCTGATGATGATACCCAGCTAGAGGAAGGCAGTAGCGTGAGAGCAGAGAGAGGGGATGCTCAAGAAGGACACCAATCTGGCAGTCATGTTCCAGCAGCTGCAGCATACTGCCAGATTGGCTCCAGTGATGAGGAGGGAGGGGATGATGAGGTCACTGACTCTACGTGGGTGACTAATAGGAGAGAGGAGGAGGAGGAGGAGGAGGAGGAGGCACATCTCCAATGAGGCAGGATGCCCTCGAGGGGGGGGCAGCGTAAGGGCAGCACACCGACGGAATCACACCGCAGAGCTCCGCCTGTGCAGGGCGCTGCCTCTGCCCGTTATTCAAAAAGTTCTTTGGTGTGGGCCTTTTTTGAGTCAAGTGCATCAGATCGCACAGCTGCTGTTTGCAACATATGTCTCAAGCGTATATCGCGTGGCCAAAACATCAGCCGCTTGGGCACCACATGCTTGACCAGACATATGTTGACCTGCCATGCAGCTTGTTGGCAAGCCTACCTTAAAGACCCACACCAAAGAACAAAGCGGACCTCTCCTTGCACCGCATCAGCTGGGAACTCCAACCCCACTATACCTTCAGTCCTCTCTGAAACCTGCACTGAGAGGAATGAAGGTGTAGAATTAGGTATGTCACAGCCAAGTACTTGCGGGCACTCTGCTAGCAGTACACCGACGTCCGATTCTAGCAGGCAAATTTCCCTGCCCCAGCTGCTGGACCGTTGAAAGAAGTTCACTCCCAGCCATCCACATGCCCAGCGGTTGAATGCTAGCTTGGCTAAATTGCTAGCGCTTCAACTGCTTCCTTTTCAGTTGGTAGACTCGGCCTCCTTCCGTGAGTTTGTGCAATGTGCGGTTCCTTAGTGGCAGGTTCCCAAACGCCACTTTTTCTCACGGAAGGTGATTCCGGCTCTCTACCGGCATGTGGAAGGCAATGTCTTGGCCTCACTGGACAGGGCGGTCAGCGGTAAGGTGCATATTACCGCTGACTCATGATCCAGCAGACATGGACAGGGACGTTACCTTTCTTTCATGGCCCATTGTGTCACTTTTTGGCAGCTGGGAAGGATGCAGGACAAGGTGCAGTAGTGTTGGAGGTTGTTCCGCCGCCACGCCTCCAAAATGCTACTACTGGTTGTGACACATCTCTCTCCTCCACCCCCTCCTCTTCTTCTTCCTCCATGGTCTCTTCCTGTGCTTTGTCCTCGAAACCAGCGGTGCTCCATAGGCGTTCAAGGGGCTACGCAAGTACGCAGGCAAAAAGATGCCATGCCGTGCTTGCGCTGGTGTGTTTGGGGGACAGGAGCCACACTGGGGCAGAGGTTCTGTCTGCTCTGTAGGGGCAGGCCGAGAGGTGGTTGACGCCACGCCAGCTTAAGCCAGGAATGGTGGTTTGCCACAATGGCACCAACCTCCTTTCCGCCCTCCGACAGGGACAACTGACCCATGTGCCCTGTTTGGCTCACGTCCTTAACCTGGTGGTGCAGCGGTTCTTGGGAAGGTACCCGGGCTTACAGGATGTCCTGAGGCAGGCCAGGAAAGTCTGTGTGCATTTCCGCAGATCTTATAATGCCAGTGCTTGCCTGGCTGAGCTGCAAAAGGAGTTGAACCTGCCCAAGAACCGCCTTATATGTGACATGCCCACCAGGTGGAACTCAACGTTGGCCAGGCTGCAGCAGCTGCACACGCAGCAGAGGGCCATCAATGAGTACCTGTGCGACTACGGCACCAGGACAGGGTCAGGGGAGCTCGGGTTTTTTTCACCACGCCAGTGGGGCATGATCAGGGATGCATGCACTGTCCTGGCACCATTTGAGGAGGCCACGAGGATGGTGAGCAGTGACAGTGCATGCATCAGTGACACTGTACCTCTTGTCCACCTGTTGGAACATACGCTGCGTGGAATAATGGACAGGGCACTTGAGGCAGAACAGAGGCAGGAAGAGGAGGACTTCCTTGCCTCTCAAGGCCCCCTTTACCCAGACAGTGTTCCTTCTGTCCCACCCATCGCACAGGAAGAGGAGGAGGAGGATTGTGTCAGCATGGAGGTGGAGCCTGGCACTCAGCATCATCAGCAGCAGTCTTTTAGGGGTGATTTATAGTCCCAAGAAACCCGTGGACTTGTACGTGGCTGGGAGGAGGTGGCTGCGGATCATGTCATCCTTAGTGACCCAGAGGACTCCGGACCGAATGCCTCAGCTAACCTACGCTTCGGATCAAGGAGAGGGACCATTACTGGCTGGCCACTCTCCTTGATCCACGGTACAAGGGTAAGGTTGCGGACCTTATCTTACCGTCGCAGAGGGAGCAGAGTATGAGACAACTCCGGGAGGCCTTGCAGAAAGGTCTGTGCAACGCGTTCCCAGAGACTGGGAGGTTACAAACTCCTGGTCCTGGACAACGAGTTTCTGAGGCTTCGGTCAGTCAAAGAAGGAGCGGTGGGGAAGGTGGCCGTCTGACCGATGCGTTCAGACAATTCTTTAGTCCGCAGCCCCAAGGTATGATCGGTTCCAGCAACCATCGCCAGTGTCTGATATACATGGTGCAGGAATACCTAGGGGCAAGGTCAGACTTGGACACCTTCCCCACCTAAAATCCTCTGGCTTACTGGGTCTTGAGGATGGATCACTGGCCAGAGCTTGCACAGTATGCAATTGAGCTACTGGCCTGTCCTGCATCCAGCGTTCTTTCAGAACGCACATTCAGTGCTGCTGGAGGATTTGTCACGGATCACAGGGTGCGCCTGTCCACCGACTCGGTTGATCGACTGACTTTCATAAAGATGAACCAGTCTTGGATCCCCACAAGCTACCAAACACCTGAAGCTGATATAACAGACTAATTTATTTTCAAATGTCACATCCCTTCAAGACTGATGCTGATGCTGAGTGACTGTCCTGTTATGTTGACTGACTATCCTCCTCCTCCTCAATGATCCGATTGATGATGATAGCTTGGAAGAACATTTTTGTTTCTGGGTGCCGCCACCAGTGCCTAAGGCCCAATTTTTCAGCCCCTGTTTAACAGGGGCATGTAATTACAATTTTTTATGCAATGCTTTGCAGCATGGCTCATTCCTGCACTCCAACTAGAGTATCTGGGAGAGGTTGCAGTGTCGTGGCACCAGCACCAGTGCCTTAGGCCCAATTTTTCAGCCCCTGTTTAACAGGGGCATGTAATTACAATTTTTTATGCAATGCTTTGCAGCAGGGCTCATTCATGCACTCCAACTAGAGTATCTGGGATAGGTTGCAGTGTCGTGGCACCAGCACCAGTGCCTAAGACCCAATTTTTCAGCCCCTGTTTAACAGGGGCGTGTAATTAAAATTTTTGATGCAATACTTTGAAACAGGGCTCATTGCTGTGCTCCAAGTACAGTATCTGTGAGGGGTTGCAGTGTTGTGGCACCAGTGCCTAAGGCCCAATTTTTCTGCCCCTGTTTAACAGGGGCATGTAATTACAATTCTTGATCTAATAATTCACAGCAGGGCCCATTCCTGCGCCCACCAAGAGTAACTGTGAGGCCTTACAGTGTTGTGTCAACACTACCACCACCACCACCAAAGGCCCAATTTTTCAGCCCCTGTTCAACAGGGGCATGCAATTACAATTCTTGATCTAATAATTCACAGCAGGGCCCATTCATGTGCCCACCAAGAGTAACTGTGAGGGCTTACAGTGTTGTGGCAACACCAACATGTAAGGGGCAAATTTCAGCAGAGTATACACGGCAGGCCCCTACTTTCAAACATCCAACTTACAAACGACTCCTACTTGCAAACGAAAGGAGACAACAGGAAGTGAGAGGAAATCTACCCCTAGGAAGGGAAATTCTCTCCTGTAAGAGTTAATATGGGAAAAAGGTGTCTCCTCTCTACTGATGCTTTATCACCAATCCTTGTTTCAATAAAAACCCCACTTTTCAAAAACATTTGTCATTGGGACGGAAAGTGAGGTGAAATGTTCTGAACAGGGGCACAGACAGCAAAACAAATGTTACAGGGGTGATAACCCTTCCCTATGTTTTCCAAAAAGCTTAAAAATAGATTTTTTTGGCTGGAGCTACACTTAAACAATGTACCTGTTCAAAATTACAAACAGATTCTACATAAGAACAAACCTACAGTCCCTGTCTTGTATGCACCGCCTGTATACGGCTGTTCAGAGTATATAGGGCCTTTTTTATTCTGTGTGCGGGGTTCCCCTTAATATCCATACAAGACCCAAAGGGGCTGGTAATGGGCTGGGGTGGAGGGGGGGGGGGGGTTGATGGGGTAGCTATGCCATTTTTCTTAAAGATTTTCATCCATATTACCTGGACCAGACATTACATTAAAGCCGCAAGCAGTTTTAAATGGCTTTTTTTCCTTTAGAAATGTCATTTTGTGCAGGGACAGTTCTAAACACGGGAAACACGTGCCACTTCACAGGCATACTTTAGACACCCCCCAGGTACGATATTTAAAGGAATATTTGACTTTTTTTTTCACTTTATGCATCATTAACCACTTGACAACTGGGCACTTAAACCCCCTTCCTAACCAGACGAATTTTCAGCTTTCGGTGCTCTCACATTTTGAATGACAATTACTCAGTCATGCAACACTGTACCCATATGAAATTTTCGTCCTTTTTTTCACACAAATAGAGCTTTCTTTTGGTGGTATTTGATTGCCTCTGGGTTTTTTTTTTTTGTGCTATAAATGAAAAAAGACCGAAAATTTGGTAAAAAAATGAATTTTTCTTAATTTCTATTATAAAATTTTGCAAATAAGTAATTTTTCTTCATAAATTTGGGCAAAAATGTATACTGCTACATATCTTTGGTAAAAATAACCGAAATTAGTGGATATTATTTAGTCTGTGTGAAAGTTATAGGGTCTACAAGCTATGGTGCCAATCACTGAAAATGTATCAATTTGATTACACCTGATGTACTGACAGCCTATCTCATTTCTTGAGACCCTAACAAGCCAGAAAAGAACAATTACCCCCCAAATGACCCCTTTTTGGAAAGTAGACATTCCAAGGTAGTTAGTAAGAGACATAGTTAGTTTTTTGAGGTTGTCATTTTTTCTCACAATTCTTTGCAAAATGAAGATTTTTTTAATTTTTATTTTTTTTCACACCAAATTGTCATTATAACAGGTTATTTCTCTCACATGGCATGTACATTCCACAAATAACACCACAAAATATATTCTGCTACTCCTCCTGAGTATGGCGGTACCACATGTGTGAGACTTTTATACAGCCTGGCCACATACAGAGGCCCAACATTGAAGTAGCCCCTTCAGGTGTTCTAGGAGCATAAATTACACATCTAATCTCTCAACCACCTATTACACTTTTGAAGGCCCTGGAGAACCAGGACAATGGAAACGCCAACAAAGTGACCCCATTTTGGAAAGCAAACACCCCAACGTATAATCTATGAGGCATTATGAGTCTTTTGAACTGTTCATTTTTTTCCAGAAGTTTTTGGAAAATGTGGAAAAAAAAAATGAAAACGCATTTTGTTGTTCATACATCACGGGACACAGAGCAGCATAGTCATTACTATGTGGGTTATATAGAATTACCTTCAGGTGCTGGCACTGGCAACTTCCAAAACAGGAAGTACCCTCCCCTATATAAGCCCCTCCCATCCGGGAGTACCTCAGTTTTTTGCCAGTGTCTAAGGTGTTGGCCAAGGTTAACATGTATTCATCTGGGCTTGTGTACAGGTTCTCTGGGCCTTAGCAAGCTATTCCGGATCCGACCAAAAAAGCTTCATAGCTAAACGGTCGGTACCCGGGCCTTGCAGAGAAGAGCAGGGTTTTGCCTGTAATGCCTCTCTTAGGAGGGCTGGACCCTGGGATCCAGAGCTCTGGTCATACCCAAAACCAAGAGGCTATCTGTGCAGGGTGCTATACAGGTCCAGGGGAGTGGAATCCTTGGGAACCCGGTCCCTGAAGGTCTAGTACAATGCCTGCCGTGAGAGGTGAAGTTTGGGCTTCTGTGGACCAAACAAAGTCCTGCGGCGGGGAAAAGGTAAGTGGGGGCCCCTCAGGAACTTGGTTCTATTGAGGGGACCCCCAAGCCTAATATGTCTTTCTGCCTGTTACCTAAAGGGTATTCCCGCTAATAGCTGTATATGCCTAAGAAATCCTAGAAATGTTTTTTCATAAGGGAAGTTTTAAAAAACTGTAAACCTGGAAATGTTTTTCATAAAGGAGGTTTTAAAAAAAAAAAAAAAAAGACAAAAGTGCGGTACCTGTGTTTGTCCACTAGAGGCCGCTGTGGAACGTCTTTTTTCTTGGGACTATTCCTTCCATGGTGAAAGTCCAGGCAGATGAGTGAGCTCTCTATCAGGGAAGCTGCATTCCTCTGTCATGCTGCCAAGTAGTTTCCTTCCATCCCCGAGTCCTGGTAAAACAGGGACCCTGGCTCCTCTCCCTACATGGCGCCAAGAGCGCACACGTGCACGCGCGCGCGCGCACACATGCTTTCTTTTTATAAGGTTTAGCTTCAAAAAAGGGGGCGGAGTCTGGCGGATGACGCGCTCTGTGCGCCCAGCGCTTCTGCGCATGCGCGGGCATCCCAGCAAGATAAAAGGACTCAGTCCACGCTGCTTGCTATGGACACAGAGCATGAAAAGGAGCTGGTAGCATGGTATAGGGGCTTACAGCGGGCGGTTGATACAGGCATCCCCAGAAAGACGCATTAGTAGACACCCACTGATGTACATAGCAGCAAATTGCATTAGACTATTTCAGTAAGGGGTGTATTGCAGCTGGAATACCTCAGCTTTGAACTAAGGAATATGCCGCCTAAAAAACTCCGAGATATACCTCTCAGGAAGTGTAGGGGGTCTCCATCGGGCTCTGAGGATCTGGAGCAGTCATCTGCACCCTCCTCCCCTGAGAAATCAGAGGTTAATACCCATAAGGAACCCCCGGGAGTGCCAGGTACTGCGGCTGTCCTCAGTCCACCTGCTCCTGCATATATAACAGAGGAGGTTTTTTCCTCAACTCTGGAGGGATTGGAGCAGAGATTGGCTGCATTGATCGCTTCTTCTCTACAGGAAAGAAAGCGCGCCAGATCTCCATCACCTCCATTAGAGTGCCTGTTGGCAGAGCAACAGTCCCAGGAAGGGACCGACCTACCTGAAGGGGATCAGGAGGAGGTTAGCTCTGTTTTTGAGGAATCGACAGTAGATGAACCATTTTCAGCATCACAGACTGAAAGATTGTGGGTCCAGACCCTAACTGACATGGTTCGATCTGCATTTAAAATGCCTCTTGTTGAACCATCAACTACTGCTGTCTCCTCATTGGGGTCGCTAAAAGCTCCCCAGGTTAATTGCTCCTTTCCAATACATCCATTATTGGAAGGACTTACATACCAGGACTGGGAACATCCTGATAAACTATTTGTTCCGCCTAAAAGGTTTCCGGTGATCTATCCCATGGAGGAAAAGTTCACCCAGAGATGGAATGTTCCTACGGTGGATGCAGCCATCTCTTCTGTGAACAAATCACTGACATGTCCAGTAGATAATGTTCAAATGTTCAAAGATCCAGTGGATAAAAAATTGGAATCTTTATTAAAATCTGCTTTTTCCACAGCAGGGGCTGTTACACAGCCAGCAGTGGCAGCTATTGGGGTCTGCCAAGCTTTAAAGGATCAAATGAAAATGGTCCTGAGGGATTTGCCAGACCAACAGGCCCAGGCTCTGGCTGATCTGCCTAGAGCATTATGCTTTGCGGTTGACGCCATCAAGGATTCTATCCATCAGGCCTCCCACCTCACGCTGTCTTTGGTACATATGCGTAGGCTTCTGTGGCTTAAAAACTGGTCTGCTGAAGCTCCCTGTAAGAAGCTCTTAGTTAGCTTCCCATTTCATGGGGAACGCCTTTTTGGCGAAGACCTGGATAAGTATATCCAGAAGATTTCCAGTGGTAAAAGTACTCTCTTACCGAGTAAGAAGAGGTCTAGGGGTCCATCTTTTAAGAGGACTACCTCTCCTATCCCTGCGACGTCTGCTACTAAGCAGTTCCGACGGCCTCCTCGGTCAAACTCAGGAGGTAAAAATCAGGGACAGCCACAGGGTAATAAAAAGCCCTGGATCCGAAGAGGTACTAAACCAGCCTCCAAGTCAAGCCTATGAAGGGCTGCCCCCACTCAAACGGGTGGGGGAAGACTTCAGTTGTTCGCAGAGACCTGGCGGGAGACGATCAAAGACAGATGGGTGCTCTCCGCGGTAACTCTGGGATACAAGTTGGAGTTAAAAGAGTCTCCTCCGTCCCTTTTTATGTGGTCAGGCATGCCAAGAGACCCTCTGAAAAGACGGTCTCTCCTATTGGCGTTAGAACAACTATTGCTCCAAGGAGTAATTATGGAGGTTCCTATGGAAGAGTGGGGGTTGGGTTTCTACTCAAACCTTTTCACAGTCCCGAAGCCAAACGGGGACATAAGACCCATATTGGACCTAAAGAGTCTAAACAAATTTCTAAACGTCCGGTCTTTCCGGATGGAGTCGATCCGATCGGTCACCGCTGCCCTACAAGGGGAGGAATGGTTAGCCTCGATCGACATCAAAGATGCTTACTTGCATGTTCCCATCTTTCCAGGTCATCAAAAATTCCTACGCTTTGCAGTAGAAGGGCGCCATTTTCAGTTCAGAGCCTTACCATTCGGTCTGGCCACAGCACCACGAGTGTTCACAAAAATTCTGGCCCCACTGTTGGCCGATCTAAGAACACGGGGTGTAACGATAATGGCATACCTAGACGACCTGTTGTTGATGGACCACTCAGTTGCCAAGCTAGAAGTGGTAATTATCGATACAATCAAGTATCTAGAATCTCACGGTTGGGTCATCAACCTGGACAAGTCAGCCCTACAGCCAGTGAAAAACCTGGTATATCTAGGGCTACGGCTGGATTCAGACCAGAGGAAGATTTTCTTACCTCTAGACAAGGTATCCTCTTTGAGGGGCTTGGTCCATCTGCTTTGTGCAAAAAGACAGCCGTCCATACGCCTGTGCATGAGGCTGCTAGGAAAGATGGTAGCATCATTCGAAGCTGTGCCATACGCCCAATTCCACTCAAGGAATTTACAAAGGGCCATATTGTCAGCCTGGAACGGAAAAGTTCAGGCTCTAGACTTCCCGATGGCTTTGTCCCCTTCCGTTCGGAAGAGTCTCTGCTGGTGGTTGATCCCCCAGAATCTCCAGAAGGGAAAACCCTTCAGCCCGATATCTTGGAAGGTGGTCACTACAGATGCCAGCCTTACAGGCTGGGGGGCAGTACTGGAGCAATGGTCTCTCCAGGGCAGATGGTCAAATGTAGTAGAAACCCTGCCCATCAATCTCTTAGAGATACGAGCAGCCCGGTACGCCCTAGTAGCCTGGACATCCAGACTCCAAGGGTCCCCTGTCAGAATTCAATCAGACAATGCCACAGCAGTGGCATATATCAATCATCAGGGAGGCACCAGGAGTCGTGCAGCCCAGAGGGAAGTAAGTCACATCCTGGAATGGGCAGAAAAGCATGTCCCATGTATATCAGCTGTCTTCATTCCAGGGGTGGAGAATTGGAAGGCGGACTTTCTGAGTCGCCAACAGTTATGCCCAGGGGAATGGTCCCTTCATCCCGAGGTCTTCCGAGCAATATGTCAGCGGTGGGGAACACCGGATGTAGATCTGCTAGCATCCAGATTCAACGCAAAGGTGGACAGGTTTGTCTCCCGGACAAGGGATCCCCTCGCTTGCGGCTCGGATGCTCTGGTGTTCCCTTGGGATCAGTTCAGACTGATATATGCATTCCCTCCGCTACAATTGTTGCCTCGACTCCTTCGCAGAGTCAGGTTGGAGAAGAAGCCGGTGATCCTGGTGGCTCCAGCGTGGCCCCGAAGGGCCTGGTACGCGGAGATCATCAAAATGTCTGTGGGGAGTCCTTGGACCCTTCCACGTCGTCCGGACCTGCTTTCGCAAGGACCGATATACCACCCTTCCTTACTAACTCTAAGTTTAACGGCCTGGCTATTGAGTCCCACATCCTAAAGAAGAGAGGTCTCTCTAACTCTGTGGTATCAACTATAATCAATGCCAGGAAGCCTGTATCCAGGCAGATCTACTATAGAGTTTGGAAGGCGTACATCACTTGGTGCGAGGCCAGAAAATGGCATCCACGTAAGTACGTTATAGGCAGAATTCTGGACTTCCTGCAGTGGGCTGTAGACAGGAAGTTTGCCTTAAGTACTATCAAGGGCCAGGTTTCGGCCTTGTCAATACTATTTCAAAGGCCCCTGGCTATGCATTCACTTGTCAAATCCTTTATGCAAGGTGTGACTCGTATTATTCCACCGATTAAGGCTCCCATATGCCCATGGGATCTAAATTTGGTTCTGTCGGTTCTGCAGAAGCAGCCATTTGAACCTTTGCGGCACATTTCCTTGGTTCTACTCACCAGGAAATTGATATTTTTAGTAGCCATATGCTCGGCTAGAAGAGTGTCGGAATTAGCCGCCATGTCCTGTAAAGAGCCATATCTGGTTATCCATAAGGACAGAGTAGTATTACGTCCTCACCCAGCCTTTCTTCCTAAGGTGGTATCGAGGTTTCACTTGAACCAGGATGTGGTTCTTCCTTCTTTTTTCCCCAAACCAAGCTCGGTAGAGGAAAAGTTATTGCATTCTTTGGATGTAGTAAGAGCAGTTAAAGCTTATCTAAAAGCCACTGCTCAGATTCGTAGAACGGATTCTCTGTTTGTTCTGCCGGAAGGCCCCAGAAAGGGTCAGGCAGCATCAAAATCTACTTTAGCCAAGTGGATTCGACAGGTCATAATACAAGCCTATGGCTTGAAAAGTAGACCGCCTCCGTTCAAAGTTAGGGCGCACTCCACGAGAGCAGTTGGAACTTCATGGGCAGTGCATCACCAGGCCTCCCTGGCGCAAATTTGTAAGGCCGCAACATGGTCTTCAGTACACACGTTTACTAGGTTCTACCAGGTGGACGTGAGAAGTCAGGAGGATGTTGCCTTTGGGCGCAGTGTGTTGCAGGCCGCAAAAGATCCTCATGCCTGATGGCGCCCAGCTTATGTATGGTGTATCCCCCCCCTCATGTGGCATTGCTTTGGGACGTCCCACATAGTAATGACTATGCTGCTCTGTGTCCCGTGATGTATGAACAAGAAAGTAGGATTTTTAAAACAGCTTACCTGTAAAATCCTTTTCTTGGAGTACATCACGGGACACAGAGCTCCCACCCCTCTTTTGGGGACACGTATTGCTTTGCTACAAAACTGAGGTACTCCCGGATGGGAGGGGCTTATATAGGGGAGGGTACTTCCTGTTTTGGAAGTTGCCAGTGCCAGCACCTGAAGGTAATTCTATATAACCCACATAGTAATGACTATGCTGCTCTGTGTCCCGTGATGTACTCCAAGAAAAGGATTTTACAGGTAAGCTGTTTTAAAAATCCTACTTTTTTTTACACAAAGTTGTCCATTTATAAGATATTTCCAACACATAGCATGTACATAGCAAAAATTACACCCCAAAATATATTCTCCTACTCCTCCTGAGTATGGCGGTACCACATATGTGAGACTTTTACACAGCCTGGCCACATACAGAGGCCCAACATTGAAGTAGCAACTTCAGGCGTTCTAGGAGCATAAATTACACATCTAATCTCTCAAACACCTATTACACTTTTGAAGGCCCTGGAGCACCAGGACAATGGAAACGCCAACAAAGTGACCCCATTTTGGAAAGCAAACACCCCAACGTATAATCTATGAGGCATTATGAGTCTTTTGAACTGTTCATTTTTTTCCAGAAGTTTTTGGAAAATGTGGAAAAAAAATGAAAACACTTTTTTTTTACACAAAGTTGTCCATTTATAAGATATTTCCAACACATAGCATGTACATAGCAAAAATGACACCCCATAATATATTCTCTTACTCCTCCTGAGTATGGCAATACCACATGTGTGAGACTTTTACACAGCCTGGCCACATAGAGGCCCAATATCCAGGAAGCACCATCAGGTGACCTACGGACATAAATTACGCATCTAATTTCCTTACAATCTATCACATTTTTGAAGGCCCTTCATATTTCTAGCATATAACATGTACATACCAAGAATTACACCCTGAACTACATTCTGCTGAGTAAATGGTAAACAAAAGATTACCTGTGGTTTTACTAGTGCAATTGTCCACAGAAGGAGAGCCCTGATCCAGGCAGCAGGCAGGGACGTGGTCAGCGTCAGTGAATGTAATTGTCCAGGCAGCAGGCAGGAATATTGTCCATAGTCAGTACAGGAAGAGATACTGTCCATATACAGTCCAAGGTTAGTGCAAGTAGAGACATTGCCAGCAGTGCCAAAATATTGGTCCTGATAGTAAGCAGGAACATGGTCCAAGTAGCAGGCCAGGAAAGAATGGGGACAGGGGTAGAGGCTTCTCCCACCCAAATCTCTTTGAAGCCTCCGAGTCTCCAGACCCTAATCCGGGAATGAGAAAACTAAAAAATTGTCATGGATATGCATTAATGTCTGTCTGCCATCTTACCTTCCTCCTCATGTGTTCATCTAGAGACCAGACCTCCTTCACCTGGCTTCCTTTATAATCTCTTCCCAGCCTGACTCCACCCCAGGCCCTATCACAGAACACTATATTAACCTGTGCACTGCAAGCCTGCTTTGCTGATCAACGTGTTTGTTAGGCATTGTGTGTTTGGGTTCCTGCCTGCCGTGTGCTACGTCTGTCTCTCTGTTATGTTATTGGCTTGTCCCCGACTATCCCTGTCTGCTCGTGACCCTTGACCTTCGGCTCGTTCTTCGTTATCCTTGTCTGCTTGTGGCCCCTGACCTTCAGCTTGTTATTCGGTTCTCTCTTATCGTGTGCTGCTGCTTCCCCTCTTTTCCCCTTATCCTACGGGGCGTGAGCTAGGAAACTCCAGGGGCCGCGACCTGGTCCCAGCCTGCAGCTAACATCCTCACCACTAGAGGCCCTGGAGAAGACCAGCTGGGTCTTAGACTCCGCGCCCTGGGGAATCTTGGCTCTAGCTTCCGTTTGGATCCCGGTTGTGCTCCTCTGGTCCCGCTTTCCACAACCACCCAGTTTCCTATCCGCAGAAGCCAGCCATAGAGTTCACTACCTCGCGGTGCACTCCTGTCCCCCTACGGTGTGCATCTGTCACCTGGCCACAGGTGACCCTGACAGTTTGATCAGCCATGAACCCGGCTGACATCTCGCTCCCCGCGGATGATCCATTGCAGGGCATAGTTCGCAGACTTGAGACCCAGGAATCAAATCAGACTCAGGTGATGCGATTCCTCCAGGATCTGGCTTCTCGATTCGAGCAGCTTCAGGTCTCCTTGGGAACCCCGAATCCGCAACCCCAAGTACAACCAGCGGCTGTACCTATCGCACCAGTCGCAGCCTCACTAAGATTGCCAGCTCCGTCCCGTTTCTCTGGGGACTCCAAGGCCTGCAGGGGGTTTCTCAGCCAATGCACAATTCATTTTGAGCTTCAGCCTCAAAGCTTCCTGTCTGACCGGGCTAAGGTAGCCTATATCATTTCCCTCCTCTCCGGTGAAGCTTTGGCCTGGGCTGCCCCCCTGTGGGAGAGGAACGATCCAGTGGTTTCCAGTCTGTCCGATTTCTTGAAGCTCTTTCGTAATATCTTCGAAGAGCCGGCTCGGGCTTCTTCAGCGGTAGTGCTGTCTTACGTCTTCGCCAAGAATCTAGTTCAGTGGGGCAATATGCTCTTCAGTTCCGTATCCACACAGCTGAATTGAGCTGGAATAATGAGGCCCTGGTCGCTACCTTTTTACATGGCCTCTCTGACCGAGTGAAAGACGAATTAGCGGGAAGAGCCATTCCCGTCGGTCTGGACGATGTAATTTCATTATGCAACCAGATCGACATTCGTTTTCAAGAGAGGTCCTTAGAAAAAAGACGCCAGCACTCTCTGGGTCCTAGCCAGTCTGAGCTCCCCTCCCTTCATTCCGTGGAGCATCCTCTACCTGCTGAAGAACCTATGCAGCTGGGCCGGACCAGACTAACCCCCGAAGAACGTGCTAGGCGCAGAACTCTGGGCTTGTGCCTCTATTGTGGGGGCAAGGGTCATTTTCGTGACTCCTGCTCGCTTCGTCCGGGAAACGCTCGGGTCTAATACATTTGGAAGGTGGAGTATTGGACCCAGAAACATCACCTTCTCGCCTGCTCTTGCCGGTGTTCCTTCATGTAGGCACTTCTCCTCAGTCGACCCTTGCATACCTGGATTCCGGGGCTGCCGGCAATTTTATGGATTGGAGAACTGCTTCTTCTATGAAGCTTACCCTTTTACCTCTCACTACCCCATTGGTAGTCTCGGCAATTGATGGCACTGTTCTCCCAGGGGGCCCTATTCGCTTCCAGACGCTACCCATTAGGATGTCGGTAGGGATTCTCCACCAGGAGTGGATATCCTTTCTTATTCTACCCAAGGCCTCTACCCCAGTTGTATTGGGCCTCCCTTGGCTACAGCTCCACTCTCCACATGTGGACTGGGTCTCTGGGCAGATCCTGGCCTGGGGTTCCTCATGTTTCTCGTCGTGTCTTCTCAAGGTGACCCCCAAGGAGAGTCTTCCGGTTGCTGCCACTTCTGTTTCTTCTGATCTTCCTGCTGCATACAGCGATTACCGGGATGTGTTCTGTAAGAAATCAGCTGAGGTGCTTCCTCCCCACAGGTCTTTTGACTGTGCTATTGATCTTGTCCCCGGAGCAACTCTACCCAGGGGTCGTACCTACCGTCTGTCCATCCCAGAGACCCAGGCCATGTCGGAGTATGTCGCAGAGAATCTGGAGAGAGGTTTCATCCGGAAATCCTCATCGCCTGCAGGGGCAGGGTTCTTTTTTGTTGCCAAAAAGGATGGTACCTTAAGACCCTGCATCGATTATCGGGGTTTAAATGCGGTTACTATTAAAAATCGATACCCCTTACCCTTAATATCTGAGCTATTCGATAGGTTGAAGGGTGCCTCCATTTTCACCAAGTTGGATCTCAGAGGCGCGTACAATCTCATTCGAATACGGGAGGGTGACGAATGGAAGACTGCATTCAACACTAGAGACGGGCATTACGAATATCTGGTGATGCCTTTTGGTCTGTGTAATGCTCCAGCCCTGTTTCAAAACTTTGTCAATGAAATCTTCAGAGATCTGCTGTACCAGTTTGTTGTCATCTATCTGGATGACATTCTGATCTTTTCTGAAAATCTGCTCGTCCACAGAAACCATGTCCGCACTGTACTTCAACGTCTTATGCCGCGTACACACGATCATTTTTCCCGTCGGGAAAAATGAATTTTTTTTTTCGCCGAGAAAAACGATCGTCTGTGGGCTTTGTGCCGTTTTTCTCGTTGAGAAAAACGGCAGGAAAAACGACGAGAAAAATTAGAACATGTTCTAAATTTTCTCATCGTTTTTTCCATCATTTTTTTCCGCTGCAGTTTTCCCATAGGGAGACACTGCCGCGGAGCCCACAGACGGTCGTTTTTCTCGTCAAAGAAAAAAATGACGGGAAAACGGTCGTGTGTGGGGGAACATGCCGTTCCCTCGTTTCTCATTTTTTTTCATGCCGTGATTCACGGCGGTGTTTTCACCGCCGTGAATCACGATCGTGTGTACGCGGCATTAGAGAGAACAATCTCTATGCCAAGCTGGAGAAATGTTCCTTTGAATGTTCTGAGGTCCTGTTTTTGGGGTGCTTCGTCTCATGTTCGGGTCTTCGTATGGACCCTGGGAAGGTCTTGGCTATCACCAACTGGCCTCTTCCTGCTAGCCTCAAGGCCACACAGCGCTTTCTTGGCTTCACTAATTATTATAGGCAGTTCATAAGGAATTACTCTTCCATTGCCGCGCCTATTATCGCTTTGACCAAGAAGGGTGTGAATGCCAGAGACTGGCCTCCCGAAGCTGTCTCTGCATTTCACAACCTGAAACAGGCCTTTGTTTCTGGCCCCCTCTTGAGGAGACCAAATCCTGGGAATGCATTTTTTATTGAAGTGGACGCTTCCTCAATGGGGGTGGGAGCTGTGCTTCTTCAAATCTTTGAGAAGAGACGCCAACCATGTGCGTTCTTCTCCAAAAAAAATTCTCAGGCAGAGAGGAATTATGCCATCGGTGATCGGGAACTTCTCGCAATTAAATTGGCGTTAGAGGAGTGGCGTCATCTCTTGGAGGGTTCCCCTCACTCCATAACGATCTTTACCGATCACAAGAATTTACAGTATCTACAGAATGCTAAACGTCTGAATCCTAGACAGACCAGGTGGAGTCTCTTCTTTGCCCGTTTTAATTTCACGATTACCTACAAACCTGGTTCCTGCAACGGTCGGGCTGATGCGCTCTCTAGGTCATTTGACACTTTGGACGAGGAGTCCGCCCCTGAACCTGAGCCGATCATTCCCACCTCATGCATTGTCGCCCACTCTACCACCCTGAAGTCAAAAATTCCGCCTGGTAAGACCTTTGTCCCCACTGAGCTAAGAGCTAAGATCCTTCGTTGGGGACATGATTCCAAGGTGGCAGGGCATTCTGGATTCCTCCGATCCTTCCTACTCATCAGTCGTCACTACTGGTGGCCTAATCTCCGCTCAGACGTCAAAGACTACGTTAAAGCTTGTCATGTCTGTGCTCAGTCCAAATCCTCCACACAAGCTCCTGCTGGTCTCCTCATGCCCTTGCCCATTCCTAAGGAACCCTGGGCCAATATTGCCATGGATTTTATCACCGATCTCCCACTGTCTGAGAATAATACAGTCATTTGGGTGGTAATCGATCGATTCTCCAAGATGGCTCATTTTGTTCCTCTTCCTAGTCTTCCTTCTGCCCCTGCCTTGGTTCCCATTTTCATTCGGGAAATTCTCCGCCTACATGGGGTCCCTTCTCATATTGTTTCCGACAGGGGAGTCCAATTCACGTCTCGTTTTTGGAGAGCCTTTTGCAAATCCCTCAATATTGTCTTGGATTTTTCTTCTTCTTACCATCCCCAATCCAATGGACAGACTGAGAGGGTTAATCAGGAGTTAGAGGTCTTTCTTCGCACCTTTGTATATTCTCACCATGACGATTGGTCCTCTCTACTCCCGTGGGCAGAATTCTCCCATAACAATCATGTGAATACCAGTTCGCAGAAGACACCCTTTTTCACAGTTTATGGAAAACACCCTCAACTTCCTCTTCCCATGATCTGTTCTCCAGACATTCCAGCTTTGGCTTCGGTTCAGGAGTCTCTCAATTCCGTTTGGGGTCACGTTCATGATTCCCTCCGGGCAGCTGCTGAAAAATTCAAAGGCTTTGCCGACCGCCGCAGGCGTAAACCGCCTTCTCTTCAGCCAGGGGACAAAGTCTGGCTCTCTACCAGGAACATCAAGCTCCGAGTTCCTTCTCTGAAGTTTGCTCCACGATTCATCGGTCCATACACGGTAACTGCTAAACTGAATCCGGTTTGTTTCAAACTCCAGATTCCTAAGAGCCTTAAAATCACTAACTCCTTTCATGTTGCTCTTCTAAAGCCTTTAGTCCTCAATAAATTCTCTCGTCCTCTCCCTACCGTGGCGCCTGTCTCTGAGGATAATCAGGAGTACGAGATCAGTCAAATTCTGGACTCCCGACTCTGTAAAGGCGTTCTTCAGTACCTCGTTCATTGGAAAGGGTTTGGTCCTGAGGAGAGGTCTTGGATCACTGCATCTGAGGTCTTTGCACCTCGTCTGTTAAAGGAGTTTCATCTGAAGTTTCCCTCTAAACCTGGGCCCAGGCGGGGAAGGGGGAGGCCTCGTAAGAGGGAGGGTACTGTCATGGATATGCATTAATGTCCGTCTGCCATCGTACCTTCCTCCTCATGTGTTCATCTAGAGACCAGACCTCCTTCACCTGGCTTCCTTTATAATCTCCTCCCAGCCTGACTCCACCCCAGGCCCTATCACAGAACACTATATTAACCTGTGCACTGCAAGCCTGCTTTGCTGATCAACGTGTTTGTTAGGCATTGTGTGTTTGGGTTCCTGCCTGCCGTGTGCTACGTCTGTCTCTCTGTTACGTTATTGGCTTGTCCCCGACTATCCCTGTCTGCTCGTGACCCTTGACCTTCGGCTCGTTCTTCGTTATCCTTGTCTGCTTGTGGCCCCTGACCTTCAGCTTGTTATTCGGTTCTCTCTTATCGTGTGCTGCTGCTTCCCCTCTTTTCCCCTTATCCTACGGGGCGTGAGCTAGGAAACTCCAGGGGCCGCGACCTGGTCCCAGCCTGCAGCTAACATCCTCACCACTAGAGGCCCTGGAGAAGACCAGCTGGGTCTTAGACTCCGCGCCCTGGGGAATCTTGGCTCTAGCTTCCGTTTGGATCCCGGTTGTGCTCCTCTGGTCCCGCTTTCCACAACCACCCAGTTTCCTATCCGCAGAAGCCAGCCATAGGGTTCACTACCTCGCGGTGCACTCCTGTCCCCCTACGGTGTGCATCTGTCACCTGGCCACAGGTGACCCTGACAAAAATTAGTTTTCTTCATCCAGAAAAACAATTCTGGAGCCCCTCACATATGTGAGACCCCTGTGTCCCCATTAGCATAGCAGGGTAAAAGATCAATCCAAGAGGCAGGCAAAAAACGTGGTGAAACAGTCCAGGGTCAGTTCCAGAGCAGGCAGAGGTAGGTACAGTTTAGGGTTAGGCAGAAGCGTGGTCGTATAACAAGCCAGGGTCAGTTCCAGAGCAGGCAGAGGTAGGTACAGTTTAGGGTTAGGCAGAAGCGTGGTCGTATAACAGGCCAGGGTCAGTTCCAGGGCAGGCAGAGGTAGGTACAGTTTAGCGTTAGGCAGAGGCGTGGTCGTTTAGCAGGTCAGGGTCAGTTCCGGAGAAGGCAGCGGTATGTACAGTGGCATAAGGGGTGTGGCGGTAAATGACAATTACGTTTACCATACTTTCCTAATAATGTAGAAAAGTATGGTAACGACGGAAACATCGACCAAAACAAAGGCCTGGTTGGGAAGGACAATCGGGACAATAATACACAGTGTCTCTTCTAGTTCCTTCTTTGGAGCACACCCGGCATCTCTTCTGACGTTTTCAGCCTGTTTCATGGGGGGGGGAGTTTATCAGGAAAGTGCCGTTCATGGAGTCTGCTCACTGAATCCGAGCGAATGCTTTCTGGTGGGTCTTCAGGGTACAAAAGGGCTTCGATAATTTCTACTTGGTACTGAAAATAAGATAAGGGGGTCCTTGTAGATTTACGGTAAATGACATAAGTATTGTAAAGGGCCATACTGAAAAGATATATGGAGACCTTTTTATACCAATAGCGGCTTTTTCTTGTGGGAAGATAGGATTCAATCATCTGATCATTAAAATCGACTCCGCCCATGAACAAATTATAATCATGAACACATGCTGGTTTTTGGATAGGGCCGTTTCTTTTGGGGATTTCCACGTAGGTGTCGTTATGTATCGTTGAGAGCATGTGGACATTTCTTCTGTCCCTCCACCTGATAGCCAATAGCTCTTCATTCCGCAAAGACGCCGTCTCCCCTTTTCGTAGTCTTTCAGTAACGAGTCTTTGCGGGAAACCCTTCCTGTTGGCTCGCACTGTACCACACGCTGGAGTGCCCTTCCGGTAAAGGTTGCGGAAGAGGGGGATGCTGGTATAGTAATTATCCACATAAAGGTGGTAACCCTTTTCAAGGAGTGGATATATAAGCTCCCAAACAACCTTTCCGCTGGCACCGATGTACTCAGGACATTCAGGGGGATGCAGTTGGGAGTCCTTCCCTTCATACACCAGGAAGGAGTAAATGTAGCCCGTGACCCGGTCACATAGCTTGTAGATTTTAACCCCATATCAGGTCCTTTTGCTTGGAATAAACTGCTTGATGCCAAGCCTGCCTGTGGAGTGGACCAATGACTCATCCACGGATATATTTTGGTCGGGGATATATAACTGGGGGAATTTCTCAGAGAAAAAAATTAGAAGTGGCCGAATTTTAAATAATTTGTCATGTGATGGGTCATTTCGGGGAGGGCACTGGGTATTGTCATTGTAATGGAGAAAGCGCATTATCATGAGGTATCTGGATCTTGACATAATGGATGAAAAGACTGGCATGTGCTGGATGGGTTTGGAGGACCAATAGGAGTATACTTCATTTTTTTTTGAGAGCCCCATGTTGAACGTTAGGCCTAAAAATAATTTAAATTCCTCCACTGTCAATTCTCTCCACACATAGGGACGGGCATAACTTGAACCAGGGTTGTTAGTTATGAATTGTTGTGCAAAGAGGTTGCACTGGGTCACGATGGAGGATAATAGGTCTTGGGTAAAAATTAAATTAAAAAAATCAATAGGGGCAAAATTCTCTGTGTTCACCTGAACACCTGGCTGGGCGGTGAAAGGGGGATGTTTGCTGCTCCTGAATTGGGGGGAAGCCACAGAGGGTTTTCAAGGGCATAGGGAAGGCTGGCATGGGTCCTAACCCTTTGGGGCTGAGATGACACCCCGCTAGTTCTTGGCCTTTGCTGTAGTGGTACTTCATTTCTTGTGGATGGCACTGTGCTACTGGTGGATGGCACTGAGCTGCTGGTTGATGCCACAGCGCTACTTGTGGTAGCCTGCTGATCCATGTCAGAACGCCTTCGTTTCCTGGGCACACTTTCCACCACTTCCTCTGAATCTGTAGAAGACCCACTGCTTAGAACAGGTTCATATTCTGAACCAGAATCAGACTCAGAGAGCTTGTCGCTGCTCTCGTCAGTCAAGCAAAGCTGTTGGTATGCCTCCTCAGCGGAAATTTTTTTTTTCGCCATACTGGTGACTGTGGGCTGTGGTGACAAACTGTGGTAGGAAAACTGGAACAGATATGGCTGCACTGATGAGGCTGGTCTAATGAGGCTGCACTGCTGGGTTCTGATGAGGGTGCTGCTGGGTTCTGAGGAGGGTGCTGCCGGGTTCTGATGAGGATGCTACTGGGTTCTGATGAGGGTGCTACTGGGTTCTGATGAGGGTGCTTCTGGGTTCTGATGAGGGTGCACTGCTGGTAACTGATGAGGGTGCTGATGAGCACTATAGTGGCGCTGATGTGGTACTGATGGCACCGATGGGGCACTGTATTGGCACTGGGCACTGTAGTGGCACTGGTGGAGCACTGGCGGCACCGATGGGCACTGAAGTGGCAGAGGTGGCACTGATGAGCACTGGTGGCACTGATGAGCCTTGTAGTGGCACTGATGAGCTTTGTAGTGACACTGATCAGCCTTGTAGTGACACTGATCAGCCTTGTGGTGGCACTGATCAGCCTTGTGGTGGCACTGATGGACACTAGTGGCACTGATGGGTACTCTGGTGGCACTGGTGGCACTGATGGGCACTGTAGTGGCACTGATGAGTATTTTTGTGGCACTGCTTACACAGATGGGTACTGTAGGGGCGCTGTAGGGGCACTGATGGGTAGTGTGGGGCACAGATTGGCACTTGTGTGGCACTGTGTGGCACTTAAGGGCACTGCTGAGCACTGTATTTCAATATATGACACTCACTGTTAAAAGGATCTCTCCTCTCCTCACACGCTGTATCGGTGTGAGGAGAGAAGAGAGCTGGACCTCTGTTTGACCCCAGTTTGTTTACATTCTGATCGCTCCCTCATTGGAGGGAGCGATCAGGTGGTAAAGAGCCACTATCATTGGCTCTTCACCGCGATCCTTGTTGCAGTGGGAGCCGTGAACTCAGCGAGCACGGACACTTCCACGAGCGCGCACCAGGGGGCGCGCGGGAAGCGCGAATGCACGAGGACGTCCCAGGGACGTGAGCTCAGGATAACTCGACCGCGCTGTGGACGTCTTTTGTCCATGACGCGGTCGGCAAGTGGTTAAAATGACTTCTCCCGAAAAACGGCCGTTTTTAAAACTTCTTTTTGCATTGATACATGTCCCCTGGTGCAGAACCCGGGTTCCCAAACCCTTTTTAGGACAATAACATGCATAATAGTCGTTATAATTAGCACTTTAGATTTCAAACGTTCGCATCCATTGTATTTAATAGGGTTCTAACGTTCGTGCGAACTTTCGGTCCGTTCCCGGGTTCTGGTGCGAACCGAACCCGGGGGTGTTCGGCTCATCCCTAGCTTGGAACTTTGCCAAAACAGACAATTGTACCACAGTTCCAAAGAATGTTTCATATTCCTCTTTCAGGCTTCAAATTTTTTTTAACTAAAGTATACCTTTTCTTGCCATCTCAATAGGGCTTCAAACTGGATCTAGACGTGAGCCTAGGAACCCCACACCCCCAACAAGTGACCCACAACCACATGATGTAGAGGAACGAGAAGCAGAGGAAGTGGAAACTGGCACCACAATAGGTCAGTGTCATACACCACAGATTCAGGTAATAGATGTAGGCCTGGATATTTATAATACATGTTTTTTTTTGAAAATTATAGGTGCTGTTCTGCCTGTGGATCAAGAAATTTTCACAAGTCACAGTGCCCAGATCCTGATACAATACCTAATGGTCTGCTGTTGTGACCTTAAATTAATGGAGACTTGCTACAGATCAGGCAAAATACCAAGCGGGTGGAGCAAAGGCTCCAAAATATCATGGCTGTGCTTGGGCAGGTTTAAGTTTAAAAAAAAAAAAAAACGGTTGAAATTGCTTTTGTTTGTAATGTTTTTTTTTTGTTTTATACAATTTTAAAATAATTGTACATGTTGAACTTTAGAAGTTCCAGTTTTGAAAATGTTTTTAAGCATGCCTGTTCATGCATTTTAGCAAAAATAATATTTTTTAACCCCAAAAAATTGTTTGCTACTTTAAAAAATAAAATAATAAAAAAAAAAATTAGAATGTGCAAATAGTAAAAAGCTTTTAAACTCAACAATGTGTGGCTTCTTATATCAATGTTGGCCAAAGTAAGCAAAAATTTTTTTGCTGTTTACACTGACAATGATGTGTATTTACTAATGGAAAATACACATGGCACTACAAGTGCACTAGGAGAATCTAGGAGAAAGATAAAAGAAACACAAGCAAAAATAAAAGAAAAGATGTTTCAGCTGAAAAAATGTTTTTATTCAAATTAAAATGTAAGGTTCATCAGGCATATCAATGGCCCCCCTACCCAGAAAATATTCTAGATATTGTTGCCGCACATCACAGCTGCTTTGGGGGGCCAAGCCTGGACGGCCAGCTTCCAGGGCCAACAAAGGATTTGGGTCCTGTATTGTGGCCTTGGGTCCAACAAAACTCATATAATTTTGGGAATGTACCCTTAAGAAATTGTGGAGAACACAACATGTCATAACCACATGGTTCCATTTGTATTCCGCCAGATGGATGGAGGGCAGGAACAGGCGGAAGCGGCTGGCCATGATGCCAAATGCATTTTTCACCACCCTTCTGGCTCTGGCCAGCCTGTAATTAAACACCCTCCTCTCAGGGGTGAGGCTCCTTTGAGGAAATGGTCTCATAAGATGGGGAACCAGGGCAAACGCCTCATCCGCGACAAAAACGAATGGGAGTCCCTCCACATTCTGTGCCGCAGGTGGCAATGCCAGCTCATCAGATAGGAGCCGTTGGGCGAACTCAGTCTGTGCAAATACTCCGCCATCAGACATCCGTCCATTTTTCCCCACGTCCACGTATAGAAACTCGTAGTTGGCCGACACCACCGCCATCATGACTATACTGTGGAACCCCTTGTAATTGAAATAATAGGATCCCGAATGGGGTGGTGGCACGACCCGGACGTGCTTGCCGTCGATGGCCCCTCCACAGTTGGGAAAGTTCCACCACTGGGCAAACTGAGATGCCACATTCTGCCATTCCTGTGGCGTAGAAGGGAACTGTGGAGTTAAACAATAAAAAATAAATGAATACTTTCATACATAAACATTGCAAGCAGATTATACAAAATCATTCTTGGCCAACATCAGTATAAACTTTTATTTTTGGAGGATTTGATTCAAAAATAATCTCTTTTCAATTATCAGATTATCACTGTCACTTATCAGATTCATCACCCCCTCTGATGGGCCATTTAATTAATTTTATGGGGGGGGTGAAGATGAGTTGGGGACCTCACAAATCAAGGTTGTAGCAATCTGTCTGAATTTTAAGAAAAAATAACAATCATCACAAATTTTTAAGGGGGTGTTTAGGGTAAAGCACTACAATGGAGCAGACAAAATACATTGGGAAGTGACTAGGCTAGGTGTGTATGGGCCCAGGATAGCATGCTGGAGAGGTTAGTTAGGGGAAATATGCATGTAGGCCAAAAAAGGAGCATTAAAAGCTTACAGCATACATGGGGACAAAGGGGACATTCACAGCATATTACAATCATGGTAATTAGGGACTGATGAAAGAAATATAATACATTGGTAAGCATTAAATACATAGAATGTGATGTTAAAGGAAAACAAATTTACCTTAATATAGTCCTCCTGCAAACTTGAATGATGGCAGAACAGGTCTCTGGTATAATGATCCCCAGAGCCTGGGGGGAGATGCCTGTTGAGAACTTGAGGTCCTGCAGGCTTCTCCCAGTCGCCAGGTATCGCAATGTGGCGATGAGCCTCTGCTCAGCAGTGATGGCTTCCCGCATAATGGTGTCCTGCCTGGTGATATAGGGGGACACCAAAGCCAACAGATGCTGAAAAACGGGGTCCGGCATCCGGAGAAAATTCCTGTAGTCCTCAGGATTATTCTGCTGGATCTCCCGCAACAAAGGCATGTGACAGAATTGGTCCCGCTGGAGCAACCAATTCTTGGTCCATGAACTCCTCCTCACCCTGTTCATGGACTGGAGTTGGCATAAAGCAAGAACCCCAACACCAACCTCAGCACGAACTCTACGACGAGTACATAGCCGCAACATGGCTAGAAAACGGTCGGCTGGTCAGAACGAACTAAAAGAACGCACTGAAGAGCAGCAGCAGCCTTTGTTGTTATCTGCTTTAGCCTTCCAATGCTGCTTACTGTTATGGCCAGCTATAGATGAGGGCGGTGGACATGTGTTTGTTTTCACCTGTGGTGCTTGTATTGGTCCAGCAGTGCACCAACACCTTTGCTGCCATTGTGCTATGCTGGGTGTTTGGTGTGCTCCTGTACCTTTAAGGAGGGGTGGCTCCCCTTCAGTCCACCTGTCCTCATCTAACCATCAGAATGCATGTGCCTCCATTGTGGGGACACTCACAGTTAGTGTAGGACCACAGATTCCAGGGGGCCTTGGCGTGGCTCTGTGGCTCACGCATGCGTTTGCAAATGCGTGCGGACAAACCCCTGTTTTTAACGCATACTGTTAGACAGGTTAATTGGTTGTCAGCTAGCTGGTCGGTAAGTATGCTTGGTTTTTTCCTGGGCATTCCCCAGGCCTTTGTTGTTATCTGCTTTAGCCTTCCAATGCTGCTTACTGTTATGGCCAGCTATAGATGAGGGCGGTGGACATGTGTTTGTTTTCACCTGTGGTGCTTGTATTGGTCCAGCAGTGCACCAACACCTTTGCTGCCATTGTGCTATGCTGGGTGTTTGGTGTGCTCCTGTACCTTTAAGGAGGGGTGGCTCCCCTTCAGTCCACCTGTCCTCATCTAACCATCAGAATGCATGTGCCTCCATTGTGGGGACACTCACAGTTAGTGTAGGACCAAAGATTCCAGGGGGCCTTGGCGTGGCTCTGTGGCTCACGCATGCGTTTGCAAATGCGTGCGGACAAACCCCTGTTTTTAACGCATACTGTTAGACAGGTTAATTGGTTGTCAGCTAGCTGGTCGGTAAGTATGCTTGGTTTTTTCCTGGACATTCCCCAGGCCTTTGTTGTTATCTGCTTTAGCCTTCCAATGCTGCTTACTGTTATGGCCAGCTATAGATGAGGGCGGTGGACATGTGTTTGTTTTCACCTGTGGTGCTTGTATTGGTCCAGCAGTGCACCAACACCTTTGCTGCCATTGTGCTATGCTGGGTGTTTGGTGTGCTCCTGTACCTTTTAAGGAGGGGTGGCTCCCCTTCAGTCCACCTGTCCTCATCTAACCATCAGAATGCATGTGCCTCCATTGTGGGGACACTCACAGTTAGTGTAGGACCACAGATTCCAGGGGGCCTTGGCGTGGCTCTGTGGCTCACGCATGCGTTTGCAAATGCGTGCGGACAAACCCCTGTTTTTAACGCATACTGTTAGACAGGTTAATTGGTTGTCAGCTAGCTGGTCGGTAAGTATGCTTGGTTTTTTCCTGGGCATTCCCCAGGCCTTTGTTGTTATCTGCTTTAGCCTTCCAATGCTGCTTACTGTTATGGCCAGCTATAGATGAGGGCGGTGGACATGTGTTTGTTTTCACCTGTGGTGCTTGTATTGGTCCAGCAGTGCACCAACACCTTTGCTGCCATTGTGCTATGCTGGGTGTTTGGTGTGCTCCTGTACCTTTAAGGAGGGGTGGCTCCCCTTCAGTCCACCTGTCCTCATCTAACCATCAGAATGCATGTGCCTCCATTGTGGGGACACTCACAGTTAGTGTAGGACCACAGATTCCAGGGGGCCTTGGTGTGGCTCTGTGGCTCACGCATGCGTTTGCAAATGCGTGCGGACAAACCCCTGTTTTTAACGCATACTGTTAGACAGGTTAATTGGTTGTCAGCTAGCTGGTCGGTAAGTATGCTTGGTTTTTTCCTGGGCTTTCCCCAGGCCTTTGTTGTTATCTGCTTTAGCCTTCCAATGCTGCTTACTGTTATGGCCAGCTATAGATGAGGGCGAGAGACATGTGTTGGTTTTCACCTGTGGTGCTTGTATTGGTCCAGCAGTGCACCAACACCTTTGCTGCCATTGTGCTATGCTGGGTGTTTGGTGTGCTCCTGTACCTTTAAGGAGGGGTGGCTCCCCTTCAGTCCACCTGTCCTCATCTAACCATCAGAATGCATGTGCCTCCATTGTGGGGACACTCACAGTTAGTGTAGGACCACAGATTCCAGGGGGCCTTGGTGTGGCTCTGTGGCTCACGCATGCGTTTGCAAATGCGTGCGGACAAACCCCTGTTTTTAACGCATACTGTTAGACAGGTTAATTGGTTGTCAGCTAGCTGGTCGGTAAGTATGCTTGGTTTTTTCCTGGGCATTCCCCAGGCCTTTGTTGTTATCTGCTTTAGCCTTCCAATGCTGCTTACTGTTATGGCCAGCTATAGATGAGGGCGGTGGACATGTGTTTCTTTTCACCTGTGGTGCTTGTATTGGTCCAGCAGTGCACCAACACCTTTGCTGCCATTGTGCTATGCTGGGTGTTTGGTGTGCTCCTGTACCTTCAAGGAGGGGTGGCTCCCCTTCAGTCCACCTGTCCTCATCTAACCATCAGAATGCATGTGCCTCCATTGTGGGGACACTCACAGTTAGTGTAGGACCACAGATTCCAGGGGGCCTTGGCGTGGCTCTGTGGCTCACGCATGCGTTTGCAAATGCGTGCGGACAAACCCCTGTTTTTAACGCATACTGTTAGACAGGTTAATTGGTTGTCAGCTAGCTGGTCGGTAAGTATGCTTGGTTTTTTCCTGGGCATTCCCCAGGCCTTTGTTGTTATCTGCTTTAGCCTTCCAATGCTGCTTACTGTTATGGCCAGCTATAGATGAGGGCGGTGGACATGTGTTTGTTTTCACCTGTGGTGCTTGTATTGGTCCAGCAGTGCACCAACACCTTTGCTGCCATTGTGCTATGCTGGGTGTTTGGTGTGCTCCTGTACCTTTAAGGAGGGGTGGCTCCCCTTCAGTCCACCTGTCCTCATCTAACCATCAGAATGCATGTGCCTCCATTGTGGGGACACTCACAGTTAGTGTAGGACCACAGATTCCAGGGGGCCTTGGTGTGGCTCTGTGGCTCACGCATGCGTTTGCAAATGCGTGCGGACAAACCCCTGTTTTTAACGCATACTGTTAGACAGGTTAATTGGTTGTCAGCTAGCTGGTCGGTAAGTATGCTTGGTTTTTTCCTGGGCTTTCCCCAGGCCTTTGTTGTTATCTGCTTTAGCCTTTCAATGCTGCTTACTGTTATGGCCAGCTATAGATGAGGGCGAGAGACATGTGTTGGTTTTCACCTGTGGTGCTTGTATTGGTCCAGCAGTGCACCAACACCTTTGCTGCCATTGTGCTATGCTGGGTGTTTGGTGTGCTCCTGTACCTTTAAGGAGGGGTGGCTCCCCTTCAGTCCACATGTCCTCATCTAACCATCAGAATGCATGTGCCTCCATTGTGGGGACACTCACAGTTAGTGTAGGACCACAGATTCCAGGGGGCCTTGGCGTGGCTCTGTGGCTCACGCATGCGTTTGCAAATGCGTGCGGACAAACCCCTGTTTTTAACGCATACTGTTAGACAGGTTAATTGGTTGTCAGCTAGCTGGTCGGTAAGTATGCTTGGTTTTTTCCTGGGCATTCCCCAGGCCTTTGTTGTTATCTGCTTTAGCCTTCCAATGCTGCTTACTGTTATGGCCAGCTATAGATGAGGGCGGTGGACATGTGTTTGTTTTCACCTGTGGTGCTTGTATTGGTCCAGCAGTGCACCAACACCTTTGCTGCCATTGTGCTATGCTGGGTGTTTGGTGTGCTCCTGTACCTTTAAGGAGGGGTGGCTCCCCTTCAGTCCACCTGTCCTCATCTAACCATCAGAATGCATGTGCCTCCATTGTGGGGACACTCACAGTTAGTGTAGGACCACAGATTCCAGGGGGCCTTGGCGTGGCTCTGTGGCTCACGCATGCGTTTGCAAATGCGTGAGGACAAACCCCTGTTTTTAACGCATACTGTTAGACAGGTTAATTGGTTGTCAGCTAGCTGGTCGGTAAGTATGCTTGGTTTTTTCCTGGGCATTCCCCAGGCCTTTGTTGTTAACTGAAGAGCAGCAAGGCCTATGAAGAACGACCTGAAAAACAGTAACGAGCCGACAAGAACGCACTGAATAAACAGATACGAACTGACTACAAGCACTAAAAGACAGATACAAACCCACAAGCACAAACTGAACTCCAGAAAACGATCTTAAAAACACGAAGACTGAAAAGCGTGAATCGTCTCTCACCAAACTTTTAGTAACACGCGGTAACACGAAATTGGCAAAAGCTGCCCAAAGGGTGGCGCCATTCAAACGGAACTTCCCCTTTATAGTGCCGTCGTACGTGTTGTACGTCACTGCGCTTTGCTCGAGCGTTTTTTTTCATGAATGTGTGTATGCAAGGCAGGCTTGAGAGGAAACACGAAAAATCACGTCGAGAAAAACGTTGTTTTTTTTTCAATGACATTAAAAACGGCCGTGTGTATGCGGCATAAGCCTAGGGAACTGTGAGTTACTGATCTTAGTATCTGAGCAGTGTACTGCACAACACCCACAGTAAAGAGCACCTGTCACATTGCCCATCTGACCATCAGCAGTGTAGCTATTACCCAATAGTGCCCATCAGTGCACCTGTCACCCATTAGCAGTGTACCTGTCACCCATCAGTGCACGTGTCACTCATCAGCAATGTGCCTGTTGCCATAAAATGCCCATTAGCAGTGTACCTGTCGCATATCGCCCATCAGTGCAGCCATCAGCAGTGTACCCATCACACAGCCACCATCAGCAGAGTACCCGTCACACAGCCACCTATCAGCAGAATACCCATCCTACAGCTGCCCATCAGCAGAGTGCCCATCACACAGCCTCCCATCAGCAGAGTACCCATTCTACAACTGCCCATCAGCAGAGTGCCTGTCACACAGTGTCAGAACAGTTTGAAAAAGAACTGGAAAATCTGCTAATGCCCAATGAAATCGAAGATTGGCATATAGGCATTGGCCAATGCAAATGCACTCGCGGCTGCGAGGGCTAATGTGCAATTGCGCAAACAATGTGTGACAGATTCTGCCTCCCAGTAGCCTATTTAAAGCCACCAGCATGATCCACTAGTTGCTGGATGATCTTCAGCTCCCCTGGGTGTTCGTGTGTTCCTGCTTCTGCTATTACTCAATTCCATGTTACAGACCCGGCTTGTCTTTGACCTGTATTGCCTCCATCCTTGGCTTTGACCCTTGGCTTGCTACATTGACTCCGCTTCTGTCTGCTAATCCATGTATGACCTCTGGCTTGCTCTTCTGACTCCGCTGCTGCCTGATTCCCAGTGTATGATCCAAGCTGACTCCTGACTCGGCTGCTTACTCCTGGCTGATATCCCATGTATGACTACTGGCCTGGCTCCTGACCCTGCTCCTGGCTCTCCCATCTGCCAAGTTTCATCTGCTTCATCCGAGGGACTCCTGCCAAGCAATGCATCCTGCTATTCAGCTGCCATCCAGCAGACATCTCCTCATCACTTCAGCCCTTCGCAACTGGCAACCCCTGCCTCTTTAAGCATAGCACCCCCTGTTACGACTTTCAGGGGCACTCTGCACTCAGCCACAAGGGAAGCCCTCTCAGCACTTTGGCCTCCGACCAGGTTCGTGACACAAAGCCTTCCATCAGCTGAGTACATGTCCTATTGTCACCAGAGCCAGCCATGTTCACAAAATTTTACAATAGTGAGGAGGCATTTTAAATCCTCAGTATGAGGGATGAGAGCAGCATGAAGCTCTCACCGCCCGATTTCGATTCGGTGTACAAACCCGTTTAAAGTAGTGCATCAGTGACTGAATCGAAAATCGAAGGAGGAGAGGGTCCCTCATAAAAGCATAAGGCACTCTGAAAACCAGGCAGCCACCAGCAGTGTCATACACCCCAATGGTCATTCGGCAACTTCCAATGGTCAAATCAACAGTTCCCTTCTCTACCAGCAAGGTCCCCCCCCCCCAAAAAAATATTTGCTCTGATTCTGTGAGCAGACTTCATGAGAGCTATTTCCCTGAGAGCATTTCACCAACAGAAACAAGCTGAACGATTCCTTTGGCTGTTGATGACCACAACTCTGCCTGCTTCCTGGACCAATGCTCTCTTCAAAGGTAATCTTTTGTTTACCCTTTGTTCAGTCTCCTATACTTCCTGGCCAGTGAACATAGCATTGTGCTATGGGGGCAGCCACATACCAGTAGGTTAGGCTTACTTGGCTTTTAGGAATAGGAACTACTGTAGGTGAAACTACACTATGCTATATTCACTGACCACTCAGAGATGACCATTACAGTACATTGTTTACTTTACAGTGTTGATTGATTTTTATGTTACTTAGGTTCCGATGTTGAGTACAAAATCTGTTCAGACCTTGAAAAAGTCCTACACATGTGGCATCCCCATAATCAGGAGGAGTAACATGATGTATTTTGGGGTATAATTCTTGATATATACATGATGTGTGTTAGAAATATCTTATACATTGCCAACTTTGTGTAAAAAATAAAATAAAATTCATTTTCTTTCCACATTTTCCAAAAACTTGTGGAGAAAATTGACATGTTCAAAAGACTTATTATGCCTTTAAAAAATATTTTGGGGTGTTTGCTTTCCAAAATTGGGTAATTTTGTGGGTAATTCCATTGTTCTGGTGCTCCAAGCCCTTCAAAAATGTGATAGGTAGTCAGGAAATTAGATGTGTAATTTATGCCTCAGAACACCTAAAGGTTCTCCTTGGATGTTGGGCCTCTCTATGTGGCTAGGCTGTGAAAAAGTCTCACACATGTGGTATTCCTATACTAAGGAGAAGTGGCAGAATGTGTTTTGGGGTGTAATTGCAAGTACAGTGGGTACAGAAAGTATTCAGACCCCCTTAAATTTTTTCACTCTTTGTTATATTGCAGCCATTTGCTAAAATCATTTAAGTTCATTTTTTTCCTCCTTAATGTACACACAGCACCCCATATTGACAGAAAAACACAGAATTGTTGACATTTTTGCAGATTTATTAAAAAATAAAAAACTGAAATATCACATGGTCCTAAGTATTCAGACCCTTTGCTCAGTATTTAGTAGAAGCACCCTTTTGATCTAATACAGCCTTGAGTCTTTTTGGGAAAGATGCAACAAGTTTTTCACACCTGGATTTGGGGATCCTCTCCAGTTCTGTCAGGTTGGATGGTAAACGTTGATGGACAGCCATTTTTAGGTCTCTCCAGAGATGCCCAATTGGGTTTAAGTCAGGGATCTGACTGGGCCATTCAAGCACAGTCACAGAGTTATTGTGAAGCCACTCCTTCATTATTTTAGCTGTGTGCTTAGGGTCATTGTCTTGTTATAAGGTTAACCTTCGGACCAGTCTGAGGTCCTAAGCACTCTGGAGAAGGTTTTCGTCCAGGATATCCTGTACTTGGCCGCATTCATCTTTCCCTCGATTGCAACCAGTCATCCTGTCCCTGCAGCTGAAAAACACCCCCACAGCATGATGCTGCCACCACCATGCTTCACTGTTGGGACTGTATTGGACAGGCGATGAGCAGTGCCTGGTTTTCTCCACACATACCGCTTAGAATTAAGGCCAAAAAGTTCTATCTTGGTCTCATCAGACCAGAGAATCTTATTTCTCACCATTTCAGGGTCCTTCAGGTGTTTTTTAGCAAACTCAATGCAGGCTTTCATGTGTCTTGCACTGAGGAGAGGCTTCCGTCGGGCCACTTTGCCATAAAGCCCCGACTGATGGAGGGCTGCAGTGATGGTTGACTTTCTACAACTTTCTCCCATCTCCCGACTGCATCTCTGGAGCTCAGCCACAGTGATCTTTGGGTTCTTCTTTACCTCTCTCACCAAGGCTCTTCTCCAATGATAGCTCAGTTTGGCCGGACGGCCAGCCCTAGGAAGGGTTCAGGTCGTCCCAAACGTCTTCCATTTCAGGATTATGGAGGCCACTGTGCTCTTAGGAACCTTAAGTGCAGCAGAATATTTTTTGTAACCTTGGGCAGATCTGTGCCTTGCCACAATTCGATCTCTGAGCTCTTCAGGCAGTTCTTTTGACCTCTTGATTCTTATTTGCTCTGACATGCACCGTGAGCTGTAAGGTCTTATAAAGACCGGGGTGTGGCTTTCCTAATCAAGTCCAATCAGTATAATCAAACACAGCTGGACTCAAATGAAGGTGTAGAACCATCTCAAGGATGATCAGAAGAAATGGACAGCACCTGAGTTAAATATATGAGTGTCACAGCAAAGGGTCTGAATACTTAGGACCATGTGATATTTCAGTTTTTCTTTTTTATTAAATCTGCAAAAATGTCAACAATTCTGTGTTTTTCTGTGAATATGGGGTGCTGTGTTTACATTAATGAGGAAAAAATGAACTTAAATCATTTTAACAAATGGCTGCAATATAACAGAGTGAAAAATTTAAGGGGGTCTGAATACTTTCCGTACCCACTGTATGTCTATGCTGTGTTTTAGAAATAACTTGTTAATATGACTATTTTGTGAAAAACATTAAATTCATCCTCATTTTCCAAAGAATTGTGGGAAAAAATGACAACTTTAAAAAACTCACCATGTCTCTTACTAACTACCTTGGACTGTCTACTTTCCAAAAGGGGTCATTTGGGAGGTATTAGTACTTTCCTGGCATGTTAGGGCCTCAAGAAATGAGATCAGGCAGTCAGTACATCAGGATTGATAGATTTTCAATGACACGTACTATAGCTTGTAGACTCTATAACTTTCACACAGACTAAAGTTTTTACGCTGATTTGGGTTACATTTACCAAAGAAATGTAGCAGTTTAAATTTTGTCCTAAATTTTTGAAGAGAAATTACTTATTTGCTAAATTATATAATAGAAACTAAAAAAAACACGCTTTTTTTTTTTTTTTTGCAAAATTTTTAGGTATTTTTGCCCTTATATCACGAAAAATAAAAAAAAATAGTGATGATTAAATAGCACCACTGTTTATAAAAGTGATAACAATTTTGTTTGGATACACTGTTGCATGACTGAGTAATTATCATTCAAAGTGTGAAAGCACTAAAGCTGAAAATTGGCCTGGGCAGGAAGGGGGTAAAAGTGCAGTATTGAGGTGGTTAATAATGAAATGAAACCTAAAATAGGAAAACACAAGATCTTCCCATGTAGTGGATATTCTCCCATTGTTACTCAGATCAGACTTTCTGTTTATTCCATTCCCTGCATGTTTTAGGCTTAGACTGGCCTGGAGATGCACTCCCAGCATGTCCTCCTCAAACCAGTGGCTTACAATAAACCATGACTATGTGCACCCTCCTCCTACAGTATGTGCAATCTATGTATAACCCTTACTTTTCTTAATGTGAAAATGTAGTCAGAAAATTAAGTCCTGATAGATCTCTTCAGGCTGGCCCCTTTTGCAGGTATAGCCATGTACATTTTTAAAGTAGCTACCTATACTATTTAAAATCCAGTAATGCACCAAGCTCTGCACATGCTCAGTTGCTTTACATTTTCAACACTGTGACTAAAATCAGTAAATCACTAGAGGTCGATCTGCTGACAACCCTGCTGCTGAGGGAAGGTAAGGGAAGGAAGCATCAAGAATGACACAGACTGTAAAGAGGGAACACAGATTAGGGAGAGTGAAAACAAAAGCAGGAGAGGTGACAGGACAAACTCTGCTGCCAGGGAGACACAAAAGTCATAAACGTACAAGGATAGTGTAGAGTCCTATCTCCCTGATATTCTCTCTTCTTCCGTCAGCCTACCCCTGAGCCAATACATAATGTACATGTAGCGGGTATTTGAATTTAGGGGAAGCATCTGGGTGGTAGTGTAACCCAGATGCACTAATTGCTAGGGGATCTTTTTTCTGGTTCTTGGAGGACTCTGGTGGTGTGAGGTTCCTTGTGGTCCACAGGTGGTGCTGTTGCCCTGGGCCGGAGCTAAACTCACACCGCAAGACTGTGCTTTTTTGTCCTTCTCTGGAGCTGGTACAGCGGGGCGGGGAACCCGCTGTGACGCAAAGGGAGAGGGGATAAAAGGGGCGGACGCCCTTACCACGGGGTTCAAAGTTCAGAGTCCGGAGTGGGAGTCGGAGGACTCGGCCGCACCCAGGCACCTTCAGCTTGGGTGCTGGCGTTCCAGTGTTCCAGGCCTAGGTGCCCTTGACCTAGCCGGAGCGGAGATGGAGTCCATCTCAGGCACCTTTAGCCTGGGGTGAGGTACTATGGCGGACGCCTGGGGCTCAGTACCTTCGACTGAGTTCCGGGAGGGTGGAGGAATCCGAGGGGGCCCTAACTCCTTGGGTGCCCGTGTCTGAGTTTGTGAGGACTGGTGTGCGGAACTTCTCTGGAGAGTCCGGCGCAGCATCGCTGGTGACAGAGAGGCCTCCGGTTTCTCCCTTGGATGGATTTCCTTCCCCTGACAGGGGCCGTGCTAGCGAAGGTAATTCATGTTCTACCTCACATAGTCAGTGGCAGTGACTATTTACTACTGGTGATACCACAGTGGTTAGCAACAGAAGGGAAAGGATTGTGCCTCGATCTATCCCCATTATTACTCAGTAAAGAAACTGTATGTTTGTACGCCAAGAAGAATAAAACTGAGTTGGACCTATTCACTGTGTGGAACTCTGGTTACTAGGAGCAAAGGGGTCAGGGACGAAGTACTGGACTTGACTCTAGGACACCCACACAAGGCCCAATCTTTCTGGCCTTCACCTCTCAGCTATGGAGGACATGGGCCGTGGTGTATCTCATCCCTCTCCCCAGCACTGAGACCCCTAGACGAAGAAAGACAAGCTGAGTATGAGAAAGGGAGAGAGGGGTGAGGCCGCTACATACATCTGGGGCTAGAAATGTACACATTTTAATTGCAGAAAATGCCATATAGTTTTATTTTTGCGCGTTTGAATTATTTTTATGCATTTTAGAAAAAAATTACAAATGGGTACAACATAATGAAAACCAAGACAGCATTGATGAAACAGATAACATTTAAATCTCATACACAACACAGCAAAAAATACTATAACAAACATATAAGAAAGGTGTACATCCTAGGAACTTATTCAAATATCATAACAACCATATTTATTCCCCAAAGATAAGGAAAGAGACAACAAGAGAGGTGGGGGCTCTCTACATCTGAATGCAAATAATCCGACTGATTTTCTCCCAGATAGGTCTAGGGCAGGGGCACCCTTTGAAAAAGAAAAAGGTACCCCTAGGGGCTTTGAATTGCAGCAATGAGTAGAAATAATTATGAAATTAAATTCGTAAAAAAGTAGAAATTTTATTAGAATAAAAAAATCATGTAAAGTGGAAACAGCCGTCTGATAGGAATCAGGACATGAGCTCAAAAGAACATTAGTGAAAGCAAAAATATATGCATAAAAACAACCAATTGAGGTAGTACAACATTGTGGATAGTTACTAGGGACGCAAAACCCCAACGCGTTTCGACCTTAGTAGTAGCAGTCTTCTTCAGGGGGAGAAAAGATTTGCGAGCATAGGTTCTATAATGAAATATATGCATGTCAGTAAAAAATTGTTACTGAGAACAACCAATCAAAAAGAAAAAAACACATATACACCGATGTACATATGTATGTACACATGTGTATATGATTAATACATGTAGGAGCAGTAATCATTGGTAACGATTGTAAAATACATACCAAGGTGGATGCCAAGAGCCGGGACCCACGGTCGGCCAGTGGACCCGCCGCCGGGAGCAAACTCTCCCGAGAATCCGGACAGGAGAGGGAGAAGGTCAGATGGTACCATAGACCAGACTGCAGAGCGAGGAAAAAAAACCCCCAGGCCTACGAGAGGTCGCAAACTACGACCCCGCATTGTGGAGGGAGTGCAGGCAGGGAGGGGGGGCAGGTGAGGGCGGTCGAAAAAGAAGGGGGATGGAGGGAGGCCGGACAGGCCAAGAAGGAGGTATACCACCATACGAAAAATGAATATCCCTGTAAAAAATGTATAAGTAGTGAAAAAATGTAATCAAAGAAAAATAAAAATGAAAAATATATATACAAATAGTCTAAAAGTACGGTAACCCACAAAAAAAAAAAAAGGGGGAGAAGGTGAGGTGAAACGGGATGATAAGAAAGTGAGAAATGTGAAATGAAACAGCAATGTACAAAGGAAAGTGTGAGTGGACATTGTTATCAGTGAACGAAATGAAACCTAATATAGAATGGAAGATAAGATGTGGTTGCAACACAATATAAAAACCTAAGGGGGCAACACAATATGAGAAACATAGAAACAAAGTGTGATGAGAGTGACAAAAAGTGTAGCAGTGAAGTGTAGAAAATTGAAATGTATATATGGATGTATTGTGATTGAACATATCTGATGTGAAGTAAAGAAGGGAAAAAAAAACTAAAATGATGTGTGGGTAGGAGAAGGAATGGATAAGAAGGTGAAGGGAATGTAAAGTGGAATGTGTGGGTAGGAGAAGGAATGGATAAGAAGGTGAAGGGAATGTAAAGTGGAATGTGTGGGTAGGAGAAGGAATGGATAAGAAGGTGAAGGGAATGTAAAGTGGAATGTGTGTGTGCAGAGAATAAAAATAATTGATAGGTGTACCGGGGCAGGGGCACCCAACCTTTTGAAGAGCAAGGTCCGCTTAAGCGACTTGGTCACCGGTCGCGGGCCACAATGAGCAGAGGGGGCGGATGACAGGTGTGTGTCCACTCTGCATATGCAGAGCCGACATGGACACAGCCCGCTCTACTCTATGGGCCCTCCAATTCTCCCAGACAGAAGGGGGTGGATCCCCTTCTGTTTTTTTTTTTTTATCTGATTGGAGTTAGATGTGTGTAAACAGACATCTCACTACACTCTGATCTGAGGAACGACATGATGGGAACCTCTTTACCTTCCTAAAATAATACCTTGTATATCACTAGGTGCACACTATACGATTTGACTATTGATACCTAGCTCCAATTACATAGGAACTAATGACTATCTTGGGAAACAAGGAGGACCACCCTGTGGCATTATATGGGTGACAATGACCATTTGTAGTAGGACCATTCAATGTGTTTCTATTTTGATGTTGTTGAGTATTAACGGTGAGTGTTCTTGCTGAAACTTTTCCTGAAGAAATGGGTTATCTACTGTGAAACGCAAACTGCATCGAAATTACAGCAACTCACTGTGCTCCACCATAGGGGAGCCACCAAGAACCTGTATTTAAGGAGTACTAGATGGTTTTGGTTATGTTCTATGTGCAGTTTTTGTGTGTTTTGTATGTTTTTGGATATGTATACATGTGTAATTTTTATCATATAATAATTATTTTTTTACACTTTTTTTTAACAATTGGGTACCGTTATAGTCCTTATATTTAGTTTGCTAGGGTCCATTATTTTGTATATCATTGATTAGGATGAGGTACCAGACCTACAGTACATGGTCTACCAAATGAGGACCTCTCCTTCCTCCCAATTTCCTATCTTTAATAACAGTCTTCCATTCAGGTATTGCCGGCTGTTGCTGTCCCACGCAGAGTGCAATTGGTATCACTTCTCCTGTGACAGGAGCCAGCAAATCTTCTCAGCAGCTGCTTGCTTCCTCTACCACCCCTCTTTCACAATGTTGATGTTCTGCCTCTCTACCTAATCCCTGTCTCTTGCATTCCTCACTCCCCCGTCCTCTTTCTTCTCCCCCTCCATCATCTCCCTTACTCCTTACTTTATGTGTTGTGACGTGAAAAAAACAAACCGAAAACAATCCAATTGTGATATTTAGGGGGGAAATTACTATCATCTTCCTCCATGTTTTTTCCCTTTCTTTCCTCCTTTCCATCTCTTCCCATGTATTGTGTAACGGGGTGTTCAATTTAAGGGAAGTGTCTGAGTGGTAATTAGGCTCAGACACCTTGATTGTTAGTGGCTATGGACCATTTTTTGTCCTCAGGGGATAATGCTGGTGATGAGTTCCCTGTGGCCTGTGGGTGGCGCTGCCATTCTGGGCCGGGGTTGAACCATGAGCGTAGTGCTGTGCCTTATGTGTCCCCTCTCGACAGCCTACAGTGGGGCGGGGAACCTGCTGTGCATGCCGGGAGAGGATATAAAAGGGGCAGGCATCTCCTGATCGGGGTCCACCACCAGGCACCATCAGCCTGGGAGTGCGTGTGGCTCATCTCCGGGTGCCCTCGGCCCGGAGGCTGTGTTCCGGTTCCAACTCAGGCACCTTTAGCCTGGGGTGAGGTACTACCTCACCGTTTCTGTCCACCTGGGTATGGGGACCCGGGAGCTGCAGTGACGGCTCGGGGCCCAGCGCCTTCGGCTGGGGTTCGCTAGGGATTGAGGAGTCCAGGGTGCTGCCTTGCGAGGGGACCCGCACCCTAAGAGAAGGGAGGATCATTCCCAAGGACTGATGCGAGAGTCACGGTGAAGGAAGGGTCTGTTGACTCTCTAGGGGGACATCTTCTCCTTGACAAGGGCTATGTTCTAAGAAGCAAGTTCAAGTTCATCAGGTCTGTGGCAGAGACCAAAAGTTTCGCTAGGTCCGTGGCAGGGGCCTTATTCACCAGGTCTGTGGCAGAGACCAACTTCACGGTCTGTGGCAGAGACTGTGCGCCTAAAACTGTTTGAGAATCTGAACAGCGAAGAGTTTGAGCTACGTTTGTGCCTGGACCTCCTCCACACCTTAGGCTATTCTGTTTCCTTTGCTCCAACCCTTTCCTATCCAAGAGACTGTTTATTGCAAAGTGAGAATAAATACTGAGTTGGAGTTTCAGCTGGTGTGGACATTTACATTACTGGGGAAGTCAAGGACTTGCATCTACCCATAGTAGAGGTGAGAATCATGCTCAAGAGGATTTTGGCTCTGGCTGCAGACAAGACCCAACAATAACACCGCTCAACCTCTTTACACAGGAGGGTACTGGCTTGTGGTGCGGTGTGCCTTTCATTCCTCCTGCGAGGAGCCGAGTTAAATGCAGGATGGGAGAAAGGTGTGTGCGCTATAATAGTTTTTGAGACTAACAATAGGGGAAAGTCTTCAGTAAGCAAGTGACTGCTCTGGGCTTCAACAAAATGACGGCCTCCAGCAAAAAGAAACAGGAGCATGGCTGAAGGCAATTTACAGCACACACTCATTTTGGGAACATAATTATTAATGTGGAATGTATGTTCCTTTGTTAATGAACACAATCAAACTGTTATGGGTAAGGTTCCACTTTAATTAGATACCTCCATTGAGCTATCTATTCTAAACTCTCAAACACCCTTTATATACCACAAATGGCTCTCCAAATGTCATATAGGACTTTGATGGGGCTTTGTTCTCGTCAGATTGATTTTGTATTCCCATAAAATTCTATTGGAATGTAAAATCTGCTTAAAGGAAGGTCAAATGTAGGTCAGGACGAGGTCAAAAGTATATGTCAATGAATTGAGAATTATCTCTGAATCTAATAAAATAATGTCAAACTGATTCCATCAACAAGTCTGTCACACCTTTAAAAGAGCATTAACCTGACCATATATTAGCCATAATAATTATATTCATTTTATTTTAGGTAAAGTTTTTTTCTCAAACAATGGAATAATAAGCCTACAGGTAGATGAGAGATCACACACTTGGCAATGCTTTGTTGTAGTATGCGTACTGCTTACCTTGACAAGATTTGCTAATGTAAAAAAGAAGGGGGTGGAGGCGCCAACTAAATTAATCCTACTGTAATCATTAATGTAAGTATAGTATATATACTTACAGGTTCACTTGAAAATTATATCCATCGAGGATGGGGGTGTTCTGAGGTCTGTTGGTGCCGCTCTGCTGGCTCTGGCAAAGTTCCCCTCGGCCGTGAGGTGTAGGAGATGTAGATTTTCGTTTGCACAGGCTTCTCTGCGGTGTCACATGACAGGAAGCTCCATGCTAACCAGTCTGGAATGTGGAAGTGATGTCATACAGCAGGGCGGTCCTCCAAACATAGAGTGGGACGTTTCACAGGCAGGATTAATTTAGTTGGCGCCTCCACCCTCTTCTTTTTTACACTTCTTGCTGACAGAGGACATGGACACCCTCTAAAGATGGCTGCCTCCTCTTGTTTTTTAATATACAGATTGACTTAGAAGTGCCATTGGAGCCACTATTACATTCATTTTAAAGGCATCACATCGCTAGGAGCGCCGGAATCCCCCCCCCCCCCCCCCTTTCTAAGATTTTCTAATAATGCTGCTTCGTTCATGTTTTAGAGCAAAATGATGAGTGAATGCCTAGCAGTGCCTTAGGAAATGTTTTGTTTGACTTTTTTTGTTGTTTTCAAGGACTCCATATTTTAATCCCAAGATCACTTTCAAAATTCTGAGTGGCATTCATGTGAAACTTAAACTTGACATCTGCATCATAAACACACAGGATCTCTTGCTTTGCACTAAAGGCAGGCGGTACCTAGCTGCTTCCTGAGAGTCTCAGAGCCTCTGAGGGATTAGTCCACCGTGTTCAAGCTATTAACTTGAATAAATCCAACAGGGCCTGCTGGACTGTAACATTTTTACAAGGATCGCTATTATTCCATCAATTAAAATGTAAATGTGGACCTAGCTACTGCTGATTGACAGCAATTTTAATCAGAGGCCCTTTTAGTTTTACTGTGAAAAACCTGAGGAAACATTTGATCACATCTCACTTAATAATGTGTATATTTAAGTTAGATTTCATTAGGGATTTTACTGGCTCATTGTATTTAGTTTTTAATATGTCTCCATAGTACCTCTGTACAATCTGGGAATCTGTGAAATTTGTTGTTACTTCTACTCCAATTTTTTTTTTCCTAGGGGGAAATAAAACTATTTGCCAGTTTTATTTACACATATAATATGTAATAATGTGGTTTGGCTTGTAAAAACATATATTGATGGTAATTACAATTGTGAATTATACACATTGGCGGAATAAAATGATACATAGAATTTTGCCTTCTAAATATTCACACTTACCCAAATTTGGAAATAACTTCAATTATCTTACTTGAGTTTGATTGTTTTCATTAACCACTTAACGACCGCCCACTGTAATTATACGTCAGCAGAATGGCACCGACAGGCAGAATCACGTATATGTACGTGATCGCCTTTGTATAGTTGGGGGGTCCGATCGGACCCCCCTTCTGTACAGTGAGCGGTGGTTAAGTGTTCAGGAGCGATCCGGCATGAGGGGACGGCCATTCGATTCCGGCCACCCCCTCTCGATCGCTCCCGGCGAATGAGAGAGCTTCCCCTGCCTGTAATGTAAACACAGACAGGAGGAAGTGATGTCATCTCTCCTCGTGTCTGTCTTTTCGATCCGGCGCGAGGAGTGAAGACATCTCACAGTAAGTGCACCAACAGCCCACTGACACCAGTACACGTAGGCACACAAATCACCCCCCAGTCACCCCCAGATCACCCCCCAGATCACCCCCAGTACCCCCAGTCACAGTGCACCGTTTGCAGTGATCATTTTTTTTACTGATCACTGCAATCAGTGTCATTTGTAACTGTAAAAAGTTGCAGGGCAGTTAGGTTTAGGCCCCTTTAGGTCCAGGGTAGCCCCCTAACCCCCCCTAATAAAGGTTTAACCCCTTGATCGCCCCCCAGGTAACCCTTTCACCCCCTAACGCCAGCGTCACTAAGCAATCGTTTTTCCGATCGCTTTTTTCTTGTCGCTGGTGTCCTAGATAGCCAGTTAATTATTTTTAGGTTCGCCGCAGGTTTTTATTAGCGTCAGGTACCCCCATATATTATTTTAACCCCCTGATTGCCCCTAGAGTTAACCCTTTCACCAGTGATCACCGTATAAGCATCACTGGTTACCCAGTGAGTTATTTCCTTATTTAGGTAACCCGTCAGGTTTTTATATAGCGTCGGGTACCCCCATATTTAACCTAATAAAGGTTTTAACCCCCTGATTGCCCCTAGTTAGCCCTTTCACCAGTGATCACCATATAAAGGTTACGGGTGACACTGGTTGGTTAGTTTGCTTTTTATAGCATCAGGGCACCCGCCGTATATAACCCAATAAAGGTTTAACCCCCTGATCGCCCGGCGGGTGATATCAATTAGGTTTTAGCGCCAGAGAGGGTCTGCGTCGCCCCAGGCAGCTTTAGGTTAGTGCCAGTAACGCTAACACCCACGCGCAAAGCATACACCTCCCTTAGTGGTATAGTATCTGATCAGATCTATACTAGCGTCCCCAGCGGTTTAGGGTTCCCAAAAATGCAGTGTTAGCGGGATCAGCCCAGATACCTGCTAGTACCTGCGTTTAGCCCCTCCGCCCAGCCCAGCCCACCCAAGTGCAGTATCGATCGATCACTGTCACTTACCAAACACAACACACATAACTGCAGCGTTCGCAGAGACAGTCCTGATCCCTGCGATCGCTAAGTTTTTTTGGTAGCGTTTGATACATTTGGTGACAGTCAGGTGCTTTTTTTCCTGTGAATCTTACTAGTGTACCCCTAAATTTAGAGCCCAAAATGGCAAGACGAAGGTACACTAGTAAAGAGGCCTACGAGATTCTGAGCATGACAGATAGTGAAGAGTAGGTCACGTATCTGTCAGATTCAGGCTCAGAATATCTTCCCGTAGAAGACAGTGATGTCAGCGGCCCCACGTCAGATAGCTCTGACGACGAAGTTGAGGTCCCTGCTAAGGTCAGGTGTACCCGATCCCGATCTTCTGAGGTTGTTGAGGAGCAAGAACCGCAGGGCTCTCTTATCATGGAGCAGAGTAGTACAAGCGCCGCTATTCCTTCTGGTGAATTGGCAAGCACCAGCGGCCTAGTACAGCCTGGGCGTACATCCAGCACTGCAGTATCATGTGGTGACGTGGCGAGTCCCATAAGTGCAGTTCAAGCTGGCGAGGTGGCAAGCACAAGTAGTGTCCCGCTGCCACCAAGAAGACAAAGGCAGGCCCGTCGTGCCCATAGTGCCCTTCCTGCAGAATTCGCCTATCCTGATTGGGTCCCCACCACTTCTGCAGAACCCGTACTTCCCCCATTCACTGCCCAACCCGGTATTCAGGTGGAAACAGCTGATTTTATGCCAATCGATTATTATTCGCTGTTTTTCACGGAAGATCTCTATAGATCTATTGTGGACCAGAGTAATTTATATGCTAGTCAATTCATCGCCGCTAACCCCCAGTTGCCTAAAATTGCCAAAGATTGGAAACCAATTACGGTTTCCGAATTTAAGACCTTTCTGGGCCTTTCCCTCAACATGGGCACACATAAATTCCCGTCATTGCGTGCTTATTGGTCCACGCACCCAATTGACCACATGCCCGTGTTCTCTGCCTCCATGCCCAGGACACGATACGAGCAGATTTTGCGGTTCATGCACTTCAACGACAATGAACTTTGTCGTCCACGTGGGGACCCTGAGTACGACCGGCTCTATAAAATTCGGCCCCTCATAAACCACTTCAACGAACGTTTTGCAGCCTTGTTTATTCCCGATCAAGCTGTCTGCGTTGATGAGTCCCTGATTAAATTTTCTGGCCGCTTGGCTTTCAAGCAGTAAGCAAGCGTGCCAGATACGGGGTCAAGCTCTATAAGTGCTGTGACAGGGCAACAGGCTATGTATGGAGCTTTATGGTTTATGAGGGAAAAGATAGTCAGGTTGAGCCGGTCAACTGCCCGGATTACATAGGGAGCGCTGGCAAGATAGTGTGGAACTTGGTGTCACCCTTATTCGGAAAGGGGTACCACTTGTATGTGGACAATTATTACACGAGCGTGCCACTGTTTAGTCACTTGTTTGATCATCAGATTGGAGCATGTGGCACCGTGCAACCTAATCGCCGGGGCTTTCCCCAGCGGCTTGTAGATGCCCGTCTTAGGCTGGGGGAGAGAGCCTGCGTGAAGTGTAATAACTTGCTCGCTATGAAGTGGAGGGACAATAAGAATGTTTTCCTTCTTACCTCCCTTCATGCAGACACGACAGTCCAAATTCGTACGGCGACTGGTGTTGTGGAGAAACCCCTCTGTGTCCACGAATATAACAAAAATATGGGAGGGGTGGACCTCAACGACCAGTTGATGGCGCCGTATCTAATTGACCGTAAGGCGAGACGCTGGTACAAAAAAGTGTCTCTATCCTTATTCCAATTGGCTTTGCTGAATGCTCATGTGCTATACAGAGCTTCAGGCGGGACGTTATCTCTTCTAAAATTCCAGAATGAGATAGTCACAGAACTCCTGTATCCAGGCGGTTCTGCACCTCACCATCCCCTACCAAATGCAGTAAGCCGGCTGCATGAGAGGCATTATCCGTATGCCCTCCCGAGTACCCCTACCCAACGAACCCCCCAAAAAAGATGTTGTGTCTGTAGCAAGCGCGGATTTAGGCGTGACACCCGTGTTTTTTGTCCACTCTGTCCTGACAAACCTGGTCTTTGCCTTGGTGAATGTTTTGATCGCTACCACTCAAAAGTGAAGTTTTAGCGTAGGGTACAGCATTTCACAGACTAGGACACACTTACACAGGGTCTCCCAAGATGCCATTACATTTTGAGAGACCCGAACCATTACAGTTGTTAAAGTTACAAAAAAAAGTGTAAAAAAGAAAAAAAAAACGTAAAAAACAAAACACAAAAAAAATATAAAATAAAAAAACCAAAAATAGTTCTTGTTTTATTGTTCTCTCTCTCTCTCTATTTTCTCTCTATTGTTCTGCTCTTTTTTACTGTATTCTATTCTGCAATGTTTTATCATGCTTGCTTTTCAGGTATGTAATTTTTTGTTTTCAGGTACGCCATTCAGTTGCAGCGCGGATCTATTTATCTTGACAGCAACAGCGTTTGCTCCCACGATACATAAAGCCGTGACTCCAACGCTGTAGGAGGTGATTTCACCACCACAGTTTAAAAAAAGAGCATATATGCCGAAGCATGGGGGCAGCAGGGGCGGAGGAGCGATTTTGCTCCTAATGCCGCGTATATACGGTCGAAATTCCGACGGAGGCTTGCCCGTGGAAAAGTCCGACCGTGTGTACGCGGCATAACTTTTTTGCGGGAGGATGCCCCCATGCTTCGGCATATATATATATATTTTAGGCACAGGTTGCGTTAAAAAAATGTTTTATTTTTTACTAGGTTTTGTTTTGGTATTTGCTTTGCAGGTATGGTATGGTAAGGTCTTACTGTTGTACTGTAATGTTACTTTGTTTTAATGTTAACCATCATTTGCTTAGCAGGTACGCCATTCAGTTGCATCGCGGATTTATTTATCTTGACAGCAACAGCGTTTGCTCCCACGATACATAAAGCCGTGACTCCAACGCTGTAGGAGGTGATTTCACCACCACAGTTAAAAAAAGAGCAAATATGCCGAAGCATGGGGGCAGCAGGGGCGGAGGAGCGATTTTGCTCCTAATGCCGCGTATATACGGTCGAAATTCCGACGGAGGCTTGCCCGTGGAAAAGTTCGACCGTGTGTACGCGGCATAACCTTTTATGCCGCGTACATACGGTCGAAATTCCGACGAAGGCTTGCCCGTGGAAAAGTCCGACCGTGTGTACGCGGCATAACTTTTTTGCGGGAGGATGCCCCCATGCTTCGGCATATATGCCCATCATTAGAAGTGGGTGGATGAAGGGAGGTATTCTAATGGTGGGCATACCCACCGATCAATCTCTTTTTTTCGTTCAGCCAACAGGCTGCATGAAAAAAAAGATTACAATACATGTCCAACAAGGACCAGCAACGTACTGGTATGTTGCTGGACTTTGAATGGTTATACCAGATTGATGCCTGCGGGTATCATTCTTTTCAGCCAGCGGCCGGCTTTCATGTAAAAGCAATCCTAGTGGCTAATTAGCCTCTGGACTGCTTTTACAAGCAGTGGGAGGGAATGCCCCCCCCCCCCGGATATAAACAGCGCCATTGGGAAATTGGGAAAGCATTTTATCACACCGATCTTGGTGTGGTCAGATGCTTTGAGGGCAGAGGAAAGATCTAGGGTCTAACCCCCCATTTTTTTTCCAAAAAAAGAGTACCTGTCACTACTTATTGCTATCATAGGGGATATTTACATTCCCTGAGATAACAATAAAAATGATAAAAAAAAAATAATATGGAAGGAACAATTTAAAAATAAAATAAAAAAGCAAAATAAATAATAAAAAAATAAATAAAAAAAAAGCTGTCCCCCCCCCTGCTCTTGCGCAAAGGCGAACGCAAGCGTCGGTCTAGCGGCATATGTAAATAGCAATTGCATCATGCATGTGAGGTATCACCGCGAAGGTCAGATCGAGGGCAGTAATTTTAGCAGTAGACCTCCTCTGTAAATCTAACGTGGTAACCTGTAAAGGCTTTTAAATGCTTTTAAAAATGAATGTAGTTTCTCGCCGCTGCGCGTTTGTGCGCAATTTTAAAGCATGTCGTGTTTGGTATCCATGTACTCGGCCTAAGATCATCTTTTTTATTTCATCAAACATTTGGGCAATATAGTGTTTTTTAGTGCATTAAAAATAAAAAAAGTGTGTTTTTCCCCCCAAAAATGCGTTTGAAAAATCGCTGCGCAAATACTGTGTGGAAAAAAAATGCAACACCCACTATTTTAATCTGTAGGGCCTTTGCTTTAAAAATATATATAATGTTTGGGGGTTCAATATAATTTTCTTGCAAAAAAAAAAATGTTTTCATGTAAACAAAGTGTCAGAAAGGGCTTTGTCTTCAAGTGGTTAGAAGAGTGGATGATGTGTGACATAAGCTTCCTAATGTTGTGCATAAAATGCCAGGACAGTTCAAACCCCCCCCCCCAAATGACCCCATTTTGGAAAGTAGACACCTCAAGCTATTTGCTGAGAGGCATGTTGAGCCCATTGAATATTTTTTTTTTTTTGTCCCAAGTGATTGAATAATGACAAAAAGAAAAAAAAAATTACAAAAAGTTGTCACTAAATTATATATTGCTCAAACATGCCATGGTTATATGTGGAATTGCACCCCAAAATACATTCTGTTGCTTCCCCTGAGTACGGGGATACCACATGTGTGAGACATTTTGGGAGCCTAGCCGCGTACAGGACCCCGAAAACCAAGCACCGCCTTCAGGATTTCTATGGGTGTAAATTTTTGATTTCACTCCTCACTGCCTATCACAGTTTCGGAGGCCATGGAATGCCCAGATGGCACAAAACCCCCCCAAATGACTCCATTTTGGAAAGTAGACACCCCAAGCTATTTGCTGAGAGGTATGTTGAGTATTTTGCAGATCTCGCTTTTTGTCACAAAGTTTTAAAATTTGAAAAAAGAAAAAAAAAAAATGTCTTTCTTCATTTTCAAAAACAAATGAGAGCTGTAAAATACTCACCATGCCTCTCGGCAAATAGCTTGGGGTGTCTACTTTCCAAAATGGGGTCATTTGTGGGGGTTTTGTGCTATTTCGGCATTTTATGGCCTTCAAAACTGTGATAGGTAGTGAGGAGTGAAATCAAAAATTTGTGCCCTTAGAAATCCTGAAGGCGGTGCTTGGTTTTCGGGGGCCCGTACGTGGCTAGGCTCTCAAAAAGTCCCACACATGTGGTATCCCCGTACTCAGGAGAAGCAACCAAATGTATTTTGGGGTGCAATTCCGCATATAACCATGGCATGTTTGAGCAATATATCATTTAGTGACAACTTTTTGTACATTTTTTTTTTTTTTTCTTTTTGTCATTATTCAATCACTTGGGACAAAAAAAAATATTCAATGGGCTCAACATGCCTCTCAGCAATTTCTTTGGGGTGTCTACTTTCCAAAATGGGGTCATTTTGGGGGGTTTTGTGCTATCTTGGCATTTTATGGCCTTCAAAACTGTGATAGGTAGTGAGGAGTGAAATCAAAAATTTATGCCCTTAGAAACCTTGAAGGCTGTGCTTGGTTTTTGGGGTCCCGTACGTGGCTAGGCTCCCAAAAAGTCCCACACATGTGGTATCCCCGTACTCAGGAGAAGCAGCAGAATGTATTTTGGGGTGTAATTTCACATATGCCCATGGCATGTGTGAGCAATATATCATTTAGTGACAACTTTGTGCAAAAAAAACAAAGTTTGTCATATTCCCGCAACTTGTGGCAAAATATAAAATATTCCATGGACTGAACATGCCTCTCAGTAAATAGCTTGGGGTGTCTACTTTCCAAAATGGGGTCATTTGGGGGGATTTTGTGCTATTTTGGCATTTTATAGCCTTTGAAACTGTGATAGGTAGCGAGGAGTGAAATCAAAAATTTACGCCCTTAGAAAGCCTGAAGGCGGTGCTTGGTTTTTGGGGCTCCGTACCCGGCTAGGCTCCCAAAAAGTCCCACACATGTGGTATCCCCGTACTCAGGAGAAGCAGCAAAATGTATTTTGGGGTGCAATTCCACATATAACCATGGCATGTGTGAGCAATATATAATTTAGTGACAACTTTTTGTACATTTTTTCTTTTTTTTTTCTTTTTGTCATTATTCAATCATTTGGGACAAAAAAAAAATATTCAATGGGCTCAACATGCCTCTCAGCAAATAGCTTGGGGTGTCTACTTTCCAAAATGGGGTCATTTGGGGGGGTTTTGTGCCATCTTGGCATTTTATGGCCTTCAAAACTGTGATAGGTAGTGAGGAGTGAAATCAAAAATTTATGCCCTTAGAAACCTTGAATGCTGTGCTTGGTTTTTGGGGTCCCGTACGTGGCTAGGCTCCTAAAAAGTCCCACACATGTGGTATCCCCGTACTCAGGAGAAGCAGCAGAATGTATTTTGGGGTGCAATTCCACATATAACCATGGCATGTGTGAGCAATATATAATTTAGTGACAACTTTTTGTATATTTGTTGTTTTTTTTTTTGTCATTATTCAATCACTTGGGAAAAAAAAAATTCAATGGGCTCAACATGCCTCTCAGCAATTTCCTTGGGGTGTCTACTTTCCAAAATGGGGTCATTTGAGGGGGTTTTGTACTTCCCTGCCATTTTAGCACCTCAAGAAATGAGATAGGCAGTCATAAATTAAAAGCTGTGTAAATTCCAGAAAATGTACCCTAGTTTGTAGACGCTATAACTTTTGCGCAAACCAATAAATATACGCTTATTGACATTTTTTTTTACTAAAGACATGTGGCTGAATACATTTTGGCCTGAATGTATGACTACAATTGAGTTTATTCGATTTTTCTTATAACAAAAAGTAGAAAATATCATTTTTTTTTCAAAATTTTCGGTCTTTTTCCGTTTATATCGCAAAAAATAAAAATCGCAGAGGCAATCAAATACCATTAAAAGAAAGCTCTATTTGTGGGAAGAAAAGGACGCAAATTTCGTTTGGGTACAACATTGCATGTCCGCACAATTTACAGTTAAAGCAGCGCAGTGCAAAATTCTGAATTCACCTCTGGTCCTCTAGCTACCAAATGGTCCGGGGCTTAAGTGGTTAAAGCTGTACTGTAGACAGATATAAAGAAAACTATCAATGCAACTGTTTTCATTAAAAAATCTTCAACAAGATCACCTATCAGGTGGTGTGAGGACTGCTGGTGATACACTTTGTGTTTCAACATCTCAGGCTATCCATAAAGAGCTTTAAGTAAATTTATTGAGTCTACAATACTCGGATTAGCTGCGATTTACCATCACCCTGTGTGTTTCCTGAAGCATAGACACTAGTGGAGGCTTTAATCTGAATGGTTTGTACGTTCTCTATTGGCCAGTTTGGGCTCTCATGCTGTACCCTCCTGGAAGGTCTTTTTGCCCCGCCTTGCTGCGTTGTCTGTCAATGCCCCAACCCTTGCTCCATGCAGGTCTACACTCACAATGAAAGGATCATTATACTGTGGATGCATAGTTGTGTTCTGTACCCCTTGAACCCCTGAATAAGCTCAACCAGCAAAACTCATTGGGACATTGCACCTTCTATTGTCATCTTTATTACCTTTAGAAATCTACTATTGGTTGCATTGTGACAATTAGAATTGAATGTAAGTAGGAAGGTGTTTGGGGTAGATGTCGCAATGTATATTATGTATACTGTATAGCAGCCCTCAAATTTTCCACTCGCCTACCCACATTTTGCGAGTGGAAAATTGTTTCTGGCGAGGATCTGGGCTGCCTGGGAGTGGAGGGGGAGCGTGGGTACCACCGGCATGCAGGGATTGATCGGGAGCCATTCTCCCATAGATCGCCCAAGGGGAAGAGAGCATGGAGGAAGAGAAAAGCCACAGGATTACAGAGGAGATAGCCCGCTGTTACAGCTGAGTTTACATTGCAATTGCCTCCGCTCCGCTCATGGTTACACACAGCCCCGCCTCCTGACCCCGCGCCTGTATCAGATAGACAGAACACGTCCCAGCATTGGACTGGCATTCTGTCTATCTGATACATGCGCGGGGTCAGGACGCGGGGCTGTGTGTAACCACGAGCGGAGGCAATTGCAATGTAAACTCAGCTGTAACAGCGGGCTATCCGCTCTGTAAGCCCACGGCTTTTCTCTTCCTCCATGCTCTCTTCCCCTGGGGCGATCCTCTGCACAGGTGAGCAGAGGCTACAATGGTGGGTACAATGAGCAGTGGTTGCAATGGTGGGCACAGTGAGCAGAGGCTTCCATTGGTGGGCACAGTGAGCAGAGGCAGCAATGGTGGGCACAGTGAGCAGAGGCCGCAATGGTGGGCATAGTGAGCAGAGGCCGCAATGGTGGGCACAATGAGCAGAGGCTGCAATGGTGGGCACAATGAGCAGAGGCTGCAATGGTGGGCACAGTGAGCAGAGGCTGCAATGGTGGGCACAGTGAGCAGAGGCTACAATGGTGGGCACAGTGAGCAGAGGCCGCAATGGTGGGCACAGTGAGTAGAGGCCGCAATTGTTGGCACAGAGAGCAGAGGCCGCAATGGTGGGCACAGTGAGCAGAGGCCGCAATGGTTGGCACAGAGAGCAGAGGCCGCAATGGTGGGCACAGTAAGCAGAGGCCGCAATGGTGGGCACAGTAAGCAGAGGCCGCAATGGTGGGCACAGTGAGCAGAGGCCGCAATGGTGGGCACAGTGAGCAGAGGCCGCAATGGTGGGCACAGTGAGCAGAGGCCGCAATGGTGGGCACAGGTGTGGCTGCAATGGTGGGCACTGGTGAGGCTGCATTGATGGGCACTGGTGAGGCTGCATTGATGGGCACTGGTAAAGTTTGTAACTTAATTCTGCATAAAACATTTAAGTGACATTTCATGAGATAATTTATGAGAGTGTGTTTAGGGGCGGAATCAGGGGTGGTGCAGGGTAGGGATCGGTTGGGTCAACTGGTGGCGAGTAACCCTTAAGTCCTGGCTAGTAGCTCAGGACTTGAAATTTTTAGCCCTGCTGTATAGTATACTATATTATACTACATGCATCTAAAGCCCTGTACACACGATCAGATTTCCGGTGGAATCAAATCCGATGTATTTTTCCATCAGAATTACGATGAAGCTGACTTCCATCAGTCTTGCCTTCACACCATCAGACAAAATTCTGACCGTCCCAAACGCTGTGACGTACAACATGTACGACGGTACTATAAATGGGAAGTTCAAATCCAATGGTGCCACCCTTTGGGCTGCTTTTGCTGATTTAGTGTTACCGCGTGTTAGTAAAAGTTTGGTGAGAGCCGATTCGCGCTTTTCAGTCTCCGTGCTTTTCAGTTCATTACAGCATGACGAATGTGCTATCTCCATTATGAACGATATTTTTACCAGAACGAGCGCTCCCGTCTCCTAATTCAGTCTGAGCATGCGTGGGTTTTTTCTCCGATGGAGTTCCACACAGACGATCGGAATTTCCTATCGTTTTTTTTTCCATCGGAAAAATTTGAAACATGTTCTATTTTTTTTCACCGATGGAAATAAGTCCGATGGGGCCCACACACGATCGGTTTGTGCGATGAAAACAGTCCATCGGACTGTTTTCATCTGTAAAACAGATCGTGTGTACAGGGCCTTATATGTTTTTATGAGGACTTTCAAGTCTGTTTTTTTTAACATTTTGCTCATTCATAATAAATATATGTTTTTATAATATTGGTATATTATGATCTTTTTCTGAGGGCAAAAGAATTAGCACCTTAAAAGTCCCATATACCAATTTTTTTTTCACAATCATTAATAAATCTTTAAAGCCAAACTGTAGAAAAATATAAAATACACAACTTACTGCAGCTCTGCAATCAATAATATATCAAGTAATGCATTTTTTAATAACAAACAGTGTAAAAACCTGAATGTGACCTGATATCAGCCTTTTGCAGTCCCTATACAGGAAGGATGGGTTTTGAGAAAGAAGCAGCACAAGGAGCCAATCGGTTCATATGCTTACAAAAAGCTTACTGATTGGAGGAGAAAGCAAAGTGACATAAAGATGAGCTTATCACTGCGTTACTTCTCCTTTCACTGTCTAGTCACAGGTCAAAGATAATCTAGGGTCTTGGGAAGGGGGTTAAATGATGATGACAATTGGACCTAAGACATCTAGCGACAAAAATAAAGTCCTATGGGGAAAATCTATAGATTAAAGTGGTTCTAAAAGCTGAAGCTTTTTTATTACCTTAATGCATTCTCTGCATTAGGGTACCAAACCTCTAAATGCACCATCACCCAACACTCCCTCATACCTGAGCCCAATCTCAATCCAATGAGAACAGCGACACTCTTAGCCCTCATAGGTTCAAAGCCAGCTCTGGAGCAAGCATGCATAAGTGCCCCCATAGCAAGTAGCTTTCTATGGTGGGCACTCATCGGGGGGGGGGCAGGAGTGCCAGCAGGAGACCCCAGAAGAGGAGGATCAAATCCATTGTAAAGAGCAGGTAAGTATAACATGTATGTTATTTAAAAAAAAAAAAAAGGGGGGGAGGGGCTTTACATGATTTTTGAAACTGAAACTGAGCAAGGGGATGAGTTTGTGGGCTGTTACACCTTTGCTGTCTAAACACAGGCTAGGTGCAGGGATCTGTTGGCTAGGTGCAGGGATCTGTTGCTTAACAGCAGTAGAATAAATCATGTCACCAGCCTGGTGTTGTCTGCCAGGTCTGTGTAAATCTCAGGACAGGATAAGTAGAGCTACAAATCCCTTGGCAGACAAAATAACTCCATGACCATTACACTAATATGACCTTGTTTTACATCCCACTTCAAAACCATGGGCAATAATTTAACCCCTTCCTGACACCCCCTCCCAGACTTTTAAGAACTTCTAGATGCTAGGAGGCAGAGGTGGGCATTTGGGTCATGTGACCGCTGTGATTGGCACATGATCGGAAAGCTCCTTATCACAAGTATGCATCGGAAGCTGTCCGGTGCCCATTATGTGTTTACATAGGGCCGCATGCATGCAGCTCTCGGCACTGAAGCCCACCCACGAGAGGCCGCATATATGTGTGCGGCCCATTGCATCTATAGCTATAACTGTCTCCTCTCTCTTTGAATAAAGGGCTTTTTCCCAGATTTTGGAGCATGTCTGTGAGAATTTGTGCCCATTCAGCTAAAAGAAGTCAAGTACTGATGCTGGGTGAAAAGACATAGAGGTTCATTTACTAAAAGCAAATAAGCTGTTTACCTAAAGTGGAAGTCCATGCTAAAACTAAAATCCCTGCATCTATAGACACCCACGATCTAACACTAACCTATCTAGCCCTGGAAAGAAAACATGAGTATACATACCTTTTCGGAAGCCGATCCGATCGATCGATCGATCTGCAGCGGCGGAAGCTCTGGAGAGGACACGGCTGACAACAGACTTCTACTTTAAGGCTGGGTTCACACATTTGCTAATTGGATGCAGGTTTCCCCGCATCCAATTTGCATGCCAGGCAGATCTAAATCGGTGCACAAGAACGCACCGGACCCCAGGACCGAAGACGCGCCCGCACATATGTGAACCCAGCCTTACAAGGGAAATTGCACTTTGCAAGGGAATTTGCCCCAGAGCTTAGTAATGTGGGTGAAATTTCAATTTGAAAAGAACACCCAATCACGTGCAAGGAAAAAAAAATTGTAAAAATAAATCACCTCTAATCTTGGATGTCCTACGTGTGTGGACGCTGCTGCATTGTGAAAAACGATTAATTTTGATTTTTACATTTTAGAATGGGGAGCCAAAATAATTTTAATGGGTGCTTTGACTGGAAAATAGATAATAAATTGGTATGAATACCGCGCTGTCCCTTTAAATGTGAAAACCAAAGCAGCTTGCACAGCAAAAAGATCAAATATTTTGCAAAAAATCGCACAGAAAGTATAAGTGCAGCGCTAAAATTAACGTGGTATCAGTTGACTGATAACATAAATATGACAAATTAAACCAAAAAGTATAAACAAAAACACCACATGTATGCACCATAGTGAGATGTGAAAAAATTATCAAGTGAAAGAAATACAAATATAATAGTCCTTTGATGAAAAATTATGAATTCAGTATCCTTGAAAATAATCTTGATTATAATGTTCAAAAAGAAAGTCACAATATTCCAGATAGTGAGTAAATAAACACAGTCTATTTGTGACTAGTAGAGAAAATTGATAGGAGATCCACCACCGTATGTGATAAGGCTTGCCCTCCTGTTTTCCTATTTTTCCATATCCACATCATACATCTGTTTGGGCGTAATAACCTGTAAAACAACATTGGAAGTTCCACCGCTGATTTCCTGGAACCTTTGTCTGTTGAGACATCCCTCCTTTGGTCTGTTGACCATACAAGCTTGATTGACCTAGTGAGTGTACGCTTATCTGGGTTCAATCCTTTCGTTAAGCCTTATCACATACGGTGGTGGATCTCCTATCAATTTTCTCTACTAGTCACAAATAGACTGTGTTTATTTACTCACTACCTGGAATATTGTCACTTGCTTTTTGAACATTATCATCAAGATTATTTTCAAGGATACTGAATTTATAATTTTTCATCAAAGGACTATTATATTTGTATTCCTTTCACTTGATCATTTTTTCACATCTCATTACGGTGCATACATGTGGTGTTTTTGTTTATACTTTTTGGTTTAATTTGTCATATTTTTGTTATCAGTCAACTGATACTACGTCAATTTTAGCGCCGCACTTATACTTTGTATGGAAAATAGATAAAACTGTCTATCGAAAGATTAGCAAAGTGATTAGCACTTTCACCTGGCAGCACTAGGGTTGTTGGTTCAAATACCTACTTTACATTGTAGCAAAGTGTCATTTCTTCAGTGTTGTCACATGAAAAGATATAATAAAATATTTACAAAAATGTGATGGGTGTACTCCCTTTTCTTGTCAAAAGATTTTATTAAATACACAGTAATTAAAAAGTTTGTCAATCATACTTATAGAAATAGAGATAACGAAGCTCCTAGTTATACAATGTTATACAAACACTAGCAATTAAATACAATTTCTTTCAAGTGGTAGGAATCTAAATACAACCTGAGTAGTTAGTAAGAGGTCATGTGTCAATATAGTGAATCTTAAAAATACATATTTAATAGTACCAACAGTAGTTAGTTACTAATGAGTTTTGAGGGTACAAGTCGTATTTATTTAAAGAGTGAGCTGTAAAATTAGGCGAGAGGGGAGGAAGGGTGTACTCACTTTTGTGAGATACTGTATGTATGAATTTAAGTTAGGGACCTTATACTGTAAGCTCCTTGAGGGCAGGGATTGATGTGAATGTTTAATATTAGGGATGAGCCGGACACCCCCCCCTAAGTTCGGTTTGCACCAGAACATGCGAACAGGCAAAAAATTTGTTCGAACACGTGAACACCGTTAAAGTCTATGGCAGTGTTTCTCAACTCCAGTCCTCAAGGCACCCTAACAGGTCATGTTTTCAGGCTTTCCATTATTTTGCAAAGGTGATTTAATCAGTTTCACTGCCTTAGTAATTACCACAGCCATTTCATCTGAGGGAAATCCTGAAAACATGACCTGTTGGTGCGCCTTGAGGACTGGAGTTGAGAAACACTGGTCTATGGGACACGAACATGAAAAATCAAAAGTTCTCATTTTAAAGGTTAATATGCAAGTTATTGTCATAAAAAGTGTTTGGGGACCCGGGTCCTGCCCCAGGGGACATGTATCAATACAAAGAAAAGTTTTAAAACATCTGTTTTTTCGGGAGCAGTGATTTTAATAATGCTTAACCACTTAAGCCCCGGACCATTTTGTAGCTAAAGGACCAGAGGTGTTTTCAGAATTTGGCACTGCGCTGTTTTAACTGTAAATTGTGCGGACATGCAATGTTGTACCCAAACGAAATTTGCATCCTTTTCTTCCCACAAATAGAGCTTTCTTTTAATGGTATTTGATTGCCTCTGCGATTTTTATTTTTTGCGATATAAACGGAAAAAGACTGAAAATTTTGAAAAAAAATGATATTTTCTACTTTTTGTTATAAGAAAAATCGAATAAACTCAATTTTAGTCATACATTTAGGCCAAAATGTATTCCGCCACATGTCTTTAGTAAAAAAAATGTCAATAAGCATATATTTATTGGTTTGCGCAAAAGTTATAGCGTCTACAAACTAGGGTACGTTTTCTGGAATTTACACAGCTTTTAATTTATGACTGCTGATCTCATTTCTTGAGGTGCTAAAATGGCAGGGCAGTACAAAACCCCCCCAAATGACCCCATTTTGGAAAGTAGACATCCCAAGGAAATTTCTGAGAGGCATGTTGAGCCCATTGAATATTTTTTTTTTTGTCTCAAGTGATTGAATTATGACAAAAAAAAAAATTACAAAAAGTTGTCACTAAATGATATATTGCTCACACATGCCATGGTTATATGTGGAATTGCACCCCAAAATACATTTTGCTGCTTCTCTTGAGTACGGGGATACCACATGTGTGGGACTTTTTGGGAGCCTTGCCGCGTACGGGCCCCCGAAAACCAAGCACCGCCTTCAGGATTTCTAAGGACGCAAATTTTTGATTTCACTCCTCACTACCTATCACAGTTTCGAAGGCCATAAAATGCCAAAATAGAACAAAACCACCCCAAATGACCCCATTTTAGAAAGTAGACACCCCAAGGAAATTGCTGAGAGGCATGTTGAGCCCATTGAATTTTTTTTTTGTCCCAAGTGATTGAATAATGACAAAAAATAAAATAAAAAATTACAAAAAGTTGTCACTAAATGATATATTGCTCACACATGCCATGGTTATATGTGAAATTGCACCCCAAAATACATTTTGCTGCTTCTCCTGAGTACGGGGATACCACATGTGTGGGACTTTTTAGGAGTCTAGCCGCGTACGGGACCCCGAAAACCAAGCACCGCCTTCAGGATTTCTAAGGGCACAAATTTTTGATTTCACTCCTCACTACCTATCACAGTTTCGAAGGCCATAAAATGCTAAAATAGCACAAATCCCCCCAAATGACCCCATTTTGGAAAGTAGACACCCCAAGCTATTTGCTGAGAGGCATGGTGAGTATTTTACAGCTCTCATTTGTTTTTGAAAATTAAGAAAGAAAATAATTTTTTTTTTTTTTTCAATTTTCAAAACTTTGTGACAAAAAAGCGAGATCTGCAAAATAATCACCATACCTCTCAGCAAATAGCTTGGGGTGTCTACTTTCCAAAATGGGGTCATTTGGGGGGGTTTTGTGCCATCTGGGCATTCCATGGCCTCCGAAACTGTGATGAGTGAAATCAAAAATTTACACCCTTAGAAAGCCTGAAGGCGGTGCTTGGTTTTTGGGGTCCCGTACGCGGCTAGGCTCCCAAAAAGTCTCACACATGTGGTATCCCCGTACTCAGGAGAAGCAACAGAATGTATTTTGAGGTGTAATTCCACATATGCCCATGGCATGTTTGAGCAATATATCATTTAGTGACAACTTTGTGCAAAAAAAATAAAAATAAAAAATAAATTGTCTTTTTTCCGCAACTTTTGTCAACATAAAATATTCAATGGACTCGACATGCCTCTCAGTATATAGCTTGGGGTGTCTACTTTCCATAATGGGGTCATTTGGGGGGGTTTTGAACTGTCCTGGCATTTTATACACAACATTAGGAAGCTTATGTCACACATCATCCACTCTTCTAACCACTTGAAGACAAAGCCCTTTCTGACACTTTTTGTTTACATGAAAACATATTTTTTTTTTGCAAGAAAATTACGTTGAACCCCCAAACATTATATATATTTTTAAAGCAAAGGCCCTACAGATTAAAATGGTGGGTGTTGCATTTTTTTTTCCACACAGTTTTTGCGCAGCGATTGTTCAAACGCATTGTTTTGGGAAAAAATACACTTTTTTTAATTTTAATGCACTAAAACACACTATATTGCCCAAATGTTTGATGAAATAAAAAAGATGATCTTAGGCCAAGTACATAGATACCAAACACGACATGCTTTAAAATTTCGCACAAACGCGCATTGGAGACAAACTACATACATTTTTAAAAGCCTTTAAAAACCTTTACAGGTTACCACGTTAGATTTACAGAGGAGGTCTACTGCTAAAATGACTGCCCTCGATCTGACCTTCGCGGTGATACCTCACATGCATTATGCAATTGCTGTTTACATATGACGCCAGACCGACGCTTGCGTTCGCCATTGCGCAAGAGCAGGGCAGGACAGGGGTGCTTTTTTATTATTATTATTATTAATTTTGCTTTTTTATTTTATTTTTAAACTGTTCCTTCCATATTTATTTTTTTATCATTTTTATTGTTATCTCAGGGAATGTAAATATCCCCTTTGATAGCAATAGGTAGTGGCAGGTACTCTTTTTTTGAAAAAACTGGGGTCTATTAGACCCTAGATCTTTCCTCTGCCCTCAAAGCATCTGACCACACCAAGATCGGTGTGATAAAATGCTTTCCCAATTTCCCAATGGCACTTTTTATATCCGGGGGGGACATTCCCTCCCACTGCTTGTAAAAGCAGTCCAGAGGCTAATTAGCCACTAGGATTGCTTTTACATGAAAGCCGGCCGCTGGCTGAAAAGAATGATACCAAGATGATACCTAAAACCGCAGGCATCAATCTGGTATAACCATTCAAAGTTCAGCAACATACCAGTACGTTGCTGGTCCTTGTTGGACATTGTGATCTTTTTTTTCATGCAGCCTGTTGGCTGAACGAAAAAAGAGATTGATCGGTGGGTATGCCCACCATTAGAATACCTCCCTTCATTCACCCACTTCTAATTATGGGCATACATGCACCATTTATATATGCCGAAGCATGGGGGCATCCTCCCGCAAAAGTTATGCCGCACACACATGGTCGGACTTTTCCACGGGCAAGCCTCCGCTCCTCCGCCCCTGCTGCCCCAATGCTTCAGCATATATGCTTTTTTTTTTAACTGTGGTGGTGAAATCACCTCCTACAGCACTGGAGTCGCAGGGATCAGGCCTGTCTCTGTGAACGCTGCAGTTATGTGTGTTGTGTTTTGTAAGTGACAGTGATCGACCGATACTGCACTTGTGTGGGCTGGGCTGGGCTGAACGGAGGGGCAAAACGCAGGTTCTAGCAGGTATCTGGGCTGATCCCGCTAACACTGCGTTTTTGGGAACCCTAAATTGCTGGGGACGCTAGTATAGATCTGATCAGATCAGATATTGATCTGTTCAGATACTATACCACTAAGGGAGGTGTATGCTTCACGCGTGGGTGTTAGCGTTACTGGCACTAACCTGACGCTGCCTGGGGTGACGCAGACCCTCTCTGACGCTAAAACCTAATTGATATCACCCGCCAGGCGATCAGGGGGTTAAACCTTTATTGGGTTATATACGGCAGGTGCCCTGATGCTATAAAAAGCAAACTAACTAACCAGTGTCACCCGTAACACTTATATGGTGATCACTGGTGAAAGGGTTAACTAGGGGAAATCAGGGGGTTAAACTTTATTAGGTAATATATGGGGGTACCCGACGCTATAAAAACCTGCGGCGAACCTAAAAAAAATAACTGGCTACCTATCGGCATCACCGACACTAAGACAGCGATCATAAAAACGATCGCTTAGTGACACTGGCAAAAGGGGGTGAAAGGGTTACCTGGGGGGGGGCGATAAAGGGGTTAAACCTTTATTAGGTAATATATGGGGGTACCCGACGCTATAAAAACCTGCGGCGAACCTAAAAAAAATAACTGGATTCCTATCGGCATCACCGACACTAAGACAGCGATCAGAAAAACGATCGCTTAGTGACAGCGGTGCTAGGGGGTGAAAGGGTTACCTGGGGGGATCAAGGGGTTAAACCATTATTGGGTAATATATGGGGGTACCCGACGCTATAAAAACCTGCGGCAAACCTAAAAAAAATAACTGGCTACCTATCGGCATCACCGACACTAAGACAGCGATCAGAAAAACGATCGCTTAGTGACACTGGCAAAATGGGGTGAAAGGGTTACCTGGGGGGCGATCAAGGGGTTAAACCTTTATTAGGTAATATATGGGGGTACCCGACGCTATAAAAACCTGCGGCGAACCTAAAAAAAATAACTGGCTACCTATCGGCATCACCGACACTAAAACAGCGATCAGAAAAACGATCGCTTAGTGACGGCGGTGCTAGGGGGTGAAAGGGTTACATGGGGGGGCGATCAAGGGGTTAAACCTTTATTAGGGGGGGTTAGGGGGCTACACTGGACCTAAAACTAACTGCCCTGACACTTTTACAGTCACAAATGTCACTGATTGCAGTGATCAGTAAATAAATGGTCACTGCAATCAGTGACACTGTGACTGGGGGCTGGGGGGTGATCTGGGGGGTGATCTGGGGGTGTCTGGGGGGGCCTGGGGGGGCGATCATGTGCCTATGTGTGCTGGTGTTAGTGTAGGGTTTGTGCACTAACCTCTGTGTCTTCTCTCATGCGGCGCTCGTATATGTGAGCGCCGCATGAGGGATGACATCACTTCCTCCTGCCTGTGTAAACATTACACAGGCAGAGGAAGCATTTGATTCGCCGGGAGCGATCGGGAGGGGGTGGCCAGAATCGAATGGTGGCCCCCTCATCACGGATCGCTCCCGAAGCGATCCCGGCGGCTCACTGTACCGGAGGGGGGTCCGATAGGACCCCCCACCCATATGAAGGCAGGCACGTACAGGTATGTGATTGTGCCTGTCTGTGCCATTCTGCCGACGTATATTTACAGTGGGCGGTCGTTAAGTGGTTAAAGTGAAACAATAAAAGTGAAATATTCCTTTAAATTTCATTCCTGGGGGGGTGTCTAAAGTATGCCTGTAAAGTCGCAAATGTTTCCCGTGTTTAGAATTGTCCCTGCACAAAATGCCATTTCTGAAGGAAAAAAAGTAATTTAAAACCAGGCTATAATGAATTGTCGGGTCCCCGGCAATACAGATCAAAGTCATTGGAAAAAATGGCAGGGGTCCCCCCCACAGTCCATTACCAGGCCCTTTTAGTCTGGTATGAATATTAAGGGGAACCCCGAACCAAAAAAAAAAAAAGCGTGGGGGTCCCCCCCAAATTCCATATCAGGCCCTTCAGGTCTGGTATGGATTTTAAGGGGAACCCGGCACCATATTAAAAAAAATGGCGTGGGGTCCCCCCAAAAATCCACACCAGACCCTTATCCGAGCACGCAACCTGGCAGGCCACAGGAAAAAAGGGCGGGACGAGAGAGCGCCCCCCTCCTGAACCATACCCTATGACGTCAGTGGGTGACCCGGCCCCATGACGTCACATCATTGGGTATTCCCCGCTTGCCGGATAAAGCCGGGGCTTACCCTATGAGGGGTGACCCCGCCCCCTCTTATGTCATGGGGGTTTCGTGTGGAGTGGAGACTGAGACTGCAGCATCGCTGGACATCGGATCACCGCGGCACAGAGAGAATCTGTGTCTGTGTGGTTTTTTAAAACATTTTACACTTTCTTTGTGAAATGGTAGGGGTACAATGTACCCCGTTACCAATTCACATAGGGGGCAGAATCTGGGGGTCCCCTTTGTTAAAGGGGGCTTCCAGATTCCGATAAGCCCACCACCCGCAGACCCCCACAACCACCGGGCACGGGTGTTGGGGATAAGACCCTTGTCCCCATCAACATGAGGACATCCCCTCCCCCATGTTGAGGGCATGTGGCCTGGTACAGTTCAGGAGGGGGGGCTGTTCTCTCCTCCCCCCTCTTTTCCTGCAGCCTGCCAGGTTGCATGCTTGGATAAGGGTCTGGTATGGATTTTTGGGGGACCCAACGGCATTTTTTTTTATTTTGGTGTGGGGTTCCCCTTAATATCCATACCAGACATGAAGGGCCTGATATGGAATTGGGGGAGCCCCCACGCTTGTTTTTTTTTGGTTCGGGGTTCCCCTTAATATTCATACCAGATCCAAAGGGCCTGGTAATGGACTGTGGGGGGGGGGACCCCTGCCGTTTTTGTCAATGACTTTGATCTGTATTCATTATAGCCGCGAGTGGTTTAAATGACTTTTTTCCTTCAGAAATGACATTTTGTGCAGGGACAATTCTAAACACGGGAAACATGCGCGATTTAACAGGCATACTTTAGACACCCCCAGGTACAAAATTTAAAGGAATATTTCACTTTTACTGTTTCACTTTAAGCATATTAAAATCACTGCAGCCATTTTTAAAACTTTTTTTTGCATTGATACATGTCCCCTGGGGCAGGACCCGGGTCCCCAAACACTTTTTATGACAATAACTTGCATATTAACCTTTAAAATTAGCACTTTAGATTTCTCCCATAGACTTTTAAAGGGTGTTCCGCGGCTTTTCGAATTTGCCGCGAACACCCCAAATTCTTCGCTGTTCGCTGAACGGGCAAACAGCCAATGTTCGAGTCGAACTCATGTTCGAATCGAACATAAAGCTGATCCCTATTTAATATATGTAAAGCATGGTGTAAATTGTTGGTGCTATCTAAGTACCTGTATAAATTAAGAGGAATTTTACAGTAGGTCCTCTATATTATTTTAAGTTTCACTTTACTTTACTGAATGATAGAACATCATGAATAACAACTTATCTCTAACTAATATATGGTTTGGGTAATATAAATATGGATACATTTACATAGAAAAGCGTACAATTAAATGTGAAAAATACATGTTTTGCTACTTACCTTGTGAAAACTGCAATATATACTATATTAAGGACAATAGCACTTTCAGTGCAGGGCCTATTTTGTTTTTGCTCTTGCTCCTACTGCCTGGAAAAAGAAAATGAGATGTGGTACCTCTTATGAAAAAAAAAATTGTATTTTGCACACATTACAGCCTGAAACATTTTGGTATTGTTTTGATGTTGCGGAAGTCACTCCTAGCTGCTGGGTGACAGGAGACAGTTACCTATCCACCTCTGCAGCTCAATCTGGTGGTAGATGGGATAGAATAAAACAGGTTTAAACATTGTTTTGTTTTGTATTTGGGGGGGTTCTTTCAGGATGGCAGGGAAAAGGACAAAATAAATTTGGACTGAAAATGAAATTATTATTTAAAGGCTAACTCCACCTTCAGGACCATGTTACATGTTACACCCGTTGCATGTTACATGTTACACCCTAATTGCTGTTGCAATGCTTTGCAGATGCATTTACCAAAAATGTATAAATGCACATTGTTTTTCAGCAAATATATGTGAATTTATTTATTTATTCATTTTTTCAAAAGGGGGACTTGGCCTTTAGCCCTGGTTCACGCCAGTACGGTTTTAAAGTTGCGCAACTTCAGCGTGACTTTAAAGCAGTGCAAATTCATGTGCTGATATCTGTGTGACCTCATTTAACAGATGTCAATGCAAGTTGCACTGAAATTGCACAGAAATAGTGCAAGAATCTTTTTCAAAGTCGCTGCGACTTGAGTTGCAGCAATTTTAAATGTTCTATCGCCACAAGTGGGGTGTGCCTTTGAACTGTCAAGTCACGTGACAAGAAGAACTGGTGTGAACCAGGGCTCAAAGTTCAACATTTTATTTAATTCCGATAGAGCAAGAAATTCAATTCTCTCTTGGGTTTTTACTGTTATCTGTGTCTACTTAGGACTATTCTCCACATTTCCTGAAAACAGACAAAAGCATATTCTCAAGCCTCGTACACACGGCCGAAAATCTCGTCAAGAAAAAACACGTTGTTTTTCTTGACGAGATTCTTGGACAAGAAACTTGTCCCGGCCGAGTGTACAGACGCTCAATTCAAAGAACCCGCGGTTCTTTGAATGGAGCGAACGCGGTGACGTCATCGACTACGACGAGCGTGTGCTCGTCACATTCGATGCCGTCGCCGCCATCTTGCTACACCCTATCTATGCCTAGGAAGCTACCGCGCATGCATCGAAAGTCATTTCGAGCATGCGCGGGCTTCCCGGAGGACAGGTAAGTGTACACATACACAATTTTCTCGTCGAGAAACAGGCTGACGAGAATCTCGATGAGAAAATAGAGAGCAGGTTCTCTATATTTATCGTCGAGATTCTTGTCGGTTTTCTTGACGAGAAATTATACACACGAACGATTTTCTCGGCAAGAAAGCTCTCTCGGCAGTTTTCTTGACGAGAAACTCGTTCGTGTGTACGAGGCTTGAGAAGAGTGAGAAGGTTTAGAAGTGCTGAAAACATTGTATTATTGCTGTCTCAGTGACAACCACACACTCCATTACTTGCATAGAAGTCACGGGGCAGAAAGTGAGTGAATATCAAAAAAAAACCTGACATAAATTTAACCTAAACTTATAAAAAAAAAAAATTGCGCACTTCATAAAACACTGTTGATATATGTAGGCAGTTGCAAAACGTAAACATTTCAAATTATCCGCAAATTCAAAAATGCATTTATCTTACAAGGTTCATCATTTGAATGCATCTCTTTGTCAGAGATAGGGAGCACTTGCTGCGCATTCACATGATTGTGTTCAAGTGGTTATACTGGGGCCATGGCTGCAGCTGTCAGCCATAACCCTGGTAAAAAAATTATCAGCTGGCAATTATCTTTCTGTTAAAAGAGATTTGAGCGGCTGATTAGCTGCTGGATAGCTTTTAGAAGCTCCCAAGTGCAGTTTTCTGGTTTGCCAGTCTTAAAGAGGAAGTAAATCCTGATGGGTTTTACTTCCTCTTTGTTTCCCTGCAAAGGTAAAGCATAATGGGCTACTATGCATCGCATAGTAGCCCATTATGTGTCACTTACCTGAAAGCAAAGCTTATGATGCCCCCCGATTTCCTCGCTGGCAGCGAATGTCCATTCTTCACCCCTCTTCCTTCCGGGGCTGCGAACTCCGACTCTGTGACTGGCCGGAGTCACGTGATGCCACACCCATGCATGCGTGTGGGAGCCATCAGTTACGGCATGACCCCAGCTTGAAACGACACAGCGTGCCCTTTCAAGAGTGCGCATGCGCCGAATACACCGGCGCATGCGCGTTAGACATCGTCGTATGGGGAATTGTAAATATCTCCTAAACCGTGTAGGTTTAGGAGATATTTACAGCACCTACAGGTAAGCCCAAATCTAGGCTTTCTCTGTAAGTGAAAGTGGTCTGTAAGGGTTTACAACCACTTTAACCGCCTCACCGGAGAGCCCGGGATCTGATCCAGCGGTTGCGGCCACTTACAATAGAGCTGATAGGGGGGACCGGGATGTCTCTGATCATCTCTATGGTCTAGGAGACCGGAACTGGTGAGCCTCTTGTCACTTCCGGTTAGGGCAAATATAATGTATTTTTTTTTTTTAGAGCGTGGGATCATTGGTTTTCAGTTTTTTTATCTCATGCTTCAAGGGTAGAGGAGAGATTTCGGGTCTTATAGACCCCAGATGTCTCCATAAAGTGGACCTGTCATGCTTTACTGCTATCACATGGGATGTTTACATTTCTGGTGACAGCAATAAAAGTGATCAAAATAAAAATTAAAAGGACAATGTAAAAAAAAAAAAAAAAAAATAAATAATAATAATACAATTTTAATCGCCCCGATCCCTGAACGCATACATAGATTGTGCACGCATATGTAAATGGTGTTCACACCACACATGTGAGGTAGAACCACAAACATTATAGCAAGATAAATAATTCTATCTCTAGACCTGCTTTGTAACTCTAAACTGATAACCTGTAAACATTTTTAAAATGTTGCCTATGGAGAGTTTTAGAGTGTTACTAAACCCACAACAGTAAAATCAGTCTGTATATGCAGCATAGCATGCTTGTTATACTCACTGTGGAACTTAAAGGGTTAATCCTCTGTATTGTGTAAAAAGGCTGTTTTATCCTGAATGCATAGATCCTTCCCCCTCCTGCACTGTCTATCTGGGGAAGGCCAGCTAAGACAGGCATAGTAGCCGACCTGCACATGCTCAGTTGTGTCTTTTATGTTGGAGAGAACAGTTACTTTTACTCAAAAATAGCCAGGTCACATGATATTGACATCATACATGTAGGCGTGTATACAGGCTGCAGTGGAAATTTCCTCCTTCCTGAACTCTCAGCACTGGAGAAACTCTGCAGTTTATCATGTAACCGTGGTATACAGATAATCCAAAAAGGTATATAGTGGCAGTATTTTTATGTAAAAATAAGATTTATAAGCTGTGGGCACTGTGGGGGGGGGGGGGGCGGATGAACTATTTTCATATTTCTGGGTTTAGTAACACTTTAAGTATCGTGGTTTGTTGCCATTCCATGAGCATGCAAAATTTTAAAGCATGACATGTTAGGTATCTAGTTACTCGGCATAACATCATCTTTTTTATTTTACCAAAAATTGGGTTATGTGTTGTGTTCTTTTGCATTAAAATTGATTAAAGTGTATTTTTTCCAAAAACGCTGCATTTGAAAAAGGCTGCACATATACCAGTGACATAAAAAACACAATTTTATTCTCTAGGGCCTCTGCTAAAATATATATATATATATCTATAGTTGTGCTCATAAGTTTACATACCCTGGCAGAATTTATGATTTCTTGGCCATTTTTCAGAGAAAATGAATGATAACACAAAAACTTTTCTTTTACTCATAGTAGAGCCCTGTACACACAATTGGATATCCTATGGATTTTCGTCCGATGGATTTCTCCATCGGATATCCGATGAAACTGTTTTCCATCAGTCTTGCCCACACACCATCAGTCAAAAAACTGACCGTTCCAAACGCGGTGACGTAAAACACTCCGATGAGCCGAGAAAAATTAAGTTTAATGCTTCTGAGCATGCGTCGACTTGATTCTGAGCATGCGTGGGTTTTTGATCCGATGGACTTGCCCATAGACGATCTGAGTTTTCGATCGGTTTTTTATCCATCGGAAAAATTTAAAACATGTTCTATTTTTAAAAACCGATGGAAAAAAGACCGATGGGTCCCATACATGATCGGTTTGTCTGATGAATAGAATCCATAGGATATCCGATCGTGTTTACAGGGCTTTAGAGTTTGGCTGAAGCAATTTATTATCAATCAACTGTGTTTACTCTTTTTAAATCATAATGAGAACAGAAACTACCCAAATGACCCTGATTAAAAGCGTACATACCCTGGTAACTTTGGCCTGATAACATGCACACAAGATGAAACAAACGGGTTTGAATGGCTATTAACGGTAACCATTGTCACACGTGATCTGTTTTTTTTGTAATTAATGTGTTTGTATAAAAGGTCAATGGGTTTCTGGACGCCTGACAGACCCTTGCATCTTTTATCCAGTGCTGCACTGACGTTTCTGGATTCTGAGTCATGGGGAAAGCAAAAGAATTGTCAAAGAATCTGCGGGAAAGGTAGTTGAACTGTATAAAACAGGAAATGGATATAAAAAGATATCCAAGGAATTGAAAATGCCAATCAGCAGTGTTCAAACTCTAATCAAGAAGTGGAAAATGAGGAGTTCTGTTGAAACCAAACCACGGTCAGGTAAACCAACTAAAATTTCAGCCACAACCACCAGGAAAATTGTTCAGGATGCAAACAAAAACCCACAAGTAACTTCAGGTGAAATACAGGACTCTCTGAAAACATGTAGTGTGGCTGTTCCAAGATGCACAATAAGGAGGCACTTGAAGAAAGATGGGCTGCATGGTCAAGTCACCAGAAGAAAGTCATTACTACGCAAATGCCACCAAGTATCCAACTTACAATATGCCAAACAGCACAGAGACATTTGGAGTGATGAGACCAAAATTTTGCTTTTTGGATACAACCATAAACACTACATTTGGAGAGGAGTCAATAAGGCCTATGATGAAAGGTACACCATTCCTACTGTGAAACACGGAGGTGGATTTTGGGGATGTGTGAGCTACAAAGGCACAGGAAATTTGGTCAAAATTGATGGCAAGATGAATGCAGTATGTTATCAAAAAATACTGGAGGAACATTTGCATTCATCAGCCAGGAAGCTGCGCATGGGACGTACTTGGACATTCCAACATGAGAATGATTTAAAACACAAGGCCAAGTCGACCTGTCTTTGGCTACAGCAGAATAAAGTGAAGGTTCTGGAGTGGCCATCTCAGTCTCCTGACCTCAATATCATTGAGCCCCTCTGGGGAGATCTCAAACGTGCAGTTCATGCAAGACAGCCCAAGAATTTACAGGAACTGGAGACTTTTTGCCAAGAGAAATGGGCAGCTTTATCATCTGAGAAGATAAAGAGCCTCATCCACAAATACCACAAAAGACTTCAAGCTGCCATTGATGTTAAAGGGGGCAATACACGGCATTAAGAACTGGGGCATGTAAACTTTTGATCAGGGTCATTTTGGGTAGTTTCTGTTATTATTCATATTCTCTGAAAAATGGCCAAGAAATCATAAATTCTGTCAGGGTATGTAAACTTATGAGCACAACTGTGTATATATGTGTAGCGGGGTATTGCCTTTTAAATCCCTCAGAGACTACATTACCCAGTACACTTTTAGGCACCCAGGGTGCCTTGCCCCACGCAAGGACTGCTGGAGTGGACTTTATAAGGGAGAGGCGGGGTCCAGTTCTTTCTCTTTGGACACCGCCCACCCAGCAAGCTGAACTGCTGCTTGAGTTCCTGTGACTTTAGGCCAGAAGCATAGCCCTTTTCTCCAAAGAGCCTTCCGCGCGCACCGAGGAACCTGAGGGATGTCTCTCCTTGATACTGCACCTTTGCCAGGAGGACCGAAGACCCGGATGTCGATGGATCGGTGTACTTAGACACCGCAGTGGAAGAAACGGACGTGGACTGGTCCAGTTGGGTGAGAGAGCACCTGCTCATAGACAGATACAGTGCCTTTGTTGCCTTGGTGGATTACAAATTCTGTTCTTCAAGTGCACCATCGTTGCTAGCGAAGATTTCCCTAAAGAACTTCCACTTAGTTCAGTCAGGCCTGACTGGGTAGCGCAGACATTCCTGGGCGCCATATTGTCCACGAGGGGAAGTAGCTGCAAAGGGGACTGTTAGAGTTGCATAGCATTGAATATTTGTCTGCTTGTTTAACACTGTTTATTGCAGGGCTCTGCATATGACTTGTACCCACCTGTTTTACTGCTTACCCATTAATCTAAGTAAACATCCAAGGGTTAAGTATATCGGTGTCTGTGTTCTTTACTTTACGGAAGTGATAGGTAAAGGAAGTTTTAAAATATTACTGTGTGTTTTTGCCATAGGATTGTGCTGCTGTGAGTTACAGGCCTCACAATCCTATCATCCCTTACTAACTGTGCCAAGGGAGGTTAGAGCCGATTGCCAGGGGTTGACAGCCGTGCACTACAGGGCCCAGAAATCATACAGGCAGCCCTCTTAACTGGGGGTATCGCTACACGTGGGGGCTCGGGTCCGGGATTCCTGTAAACTGCACGCTGCAATCAAGCCGGTCAAAAGTACCAGCATGGACCCGCCATCAATGACACAGTGGTGCGCAGCGGTTGGTGCAGATTCAATCGAGGCGGTAGTTATTGAACTCCCGGGGGGATCTGGCAAGAAAATTAGATAAAGCAGCTCATAATGTTGTTGTCCCCGAATCAAAAGGCATGGGTGATGGACATAAGGCCAGATATCTCATGTACATACGCACTAGTGGAATGGAGAGGAGAAGGTCCGGAAGATTTTAGAGGTCAGAGCTTAAAAGCCACAGATGGCCCGATATATCGCTTAGTGCATACGAGAGCTATCAAGAAGGAATCTCCAAAAATCTCCCCGCCATCATCCCCGATATTCTTCCACAAAATGAAAAGCAGTCGGGATACGATAGCCCCGGGGACACCACTGGGCCGGAACTATTGAATGCTCTGGGAGACTTTGTCACTAAGTGCCAGAAGAGCAACACAGTACATGTGGAAGCCGGGTACCGGAAGCTCCGGATCTTTTCAGGAAAGCTACCTGTGCCTTCCGGAAAAGAAGACTTTGACACCTGGATTGAGCAGGCAATGCAGGCAGTAGAAGGATGGGAAGTACCAGAAGCGCAGAAGAAGCAGCGCATCAGTGAAAGCTTGAAGGGCGTTGCTGCTGAGGCTGTGAAGAACCTTAGGTTCAGCAATGCTGCCTGTATTGCATATGACTATCTGGCTATGTTGCAGGAGGAATTTGGCCAGCTGGAGAAGGTGACTGAACTAATGTACCAATTCAAGCATACCCTCCAACAGCCGGGAGAGAAATTATCTGTCCGGAGGTTAAACAGAATGCTGTGCCAAATTGTACTCAAAAAGGGAATGCTGCCCCAAGTCATAGATGCAACTAGGATGAAGCCGATCCTGAGGGGAGCTTTACATTCGGATCCAGTTTGGCTCCACTTGAAGACCTCTGAAGGAGTCATGGATATGAGTTACCCAGACCTTGTGCGGATCATAACGGACGAAGAAACCCTGTTGAAGGACCAACAGGCGGTTGAGAAGACCACTCCCCTCCCCTCAGTAGGAGTCAGAGCAGCAGTAACCACTGAACGGGACTTAGAAGTGGAGACGTTAAAGTCCCAGATGACTCAAGTACTGGACTTATTGACCTCTCTATTGGCCAAGAACTCTGGAGCCAAAGAGCAAGAGGAGATCAAGAAGGAACCACGCCAGAGTGTTTCCACTTCAACATCCCCACAGGGAAGAAGAGAAACTGTCTGTTTCAACTGTGGAGGAGTCGGCCATTTTGGAAGAGTGTACCCTAGCCCAAGGAAGAACCGGAGCACTTACCACTAGTGATGAGCCGAACACCCCCGGGTTCGGTTCGCACCAGAACCCGCGAACGGACCGAAAGTTCGAACGAACATTAGAACCCTATTAAATACAATGGATGCGAACGTTCGAATTCTAAAGTGCTAATTATAACAACTATTATGCATGTTATTGTCATAAATAGGGTTTGGGAACCCGGGTTCTGCACCAGGGGACATGTATCAATGCAAAAAGAAGTTTTAAAAACGGTCGTTTTTCGGGAGCAGTCATTTTAATGATGCATAAAGTGAAAAAAAAAAAGTCAAATATTCCTTTAAATATCGTACCTGGGGGGTGTCTAAAGTATGCCTGTGAAGTGCCACGTGTTTCCCGTGTTTAGAACTGTCCCTGCACAAAATGACACTTATAAAGGAAAAAAAAGCCATTTAAAACTGCTTGCGGCTTTAATGTAATGTCTGGTCCCGGTAATATGGATGAAATTCTTTAAGAAAAATGGCATAGCTACCCCATGACCCCCCCCCTACCCCAGCCCATTACCAGCCCCTTTGGGTCTTGTATGGATATTAAGGGGAACCCCGCACATAAAATAAAAAAGGCCCTATATACTCTGAACAGCCGTATACAGGCGGTGCATACAAGACAGGGACTGTAGGTTTGTTCTTATGTAGAATATGTTTGTAATTTTGAACAGGTACATTGTTGAAGTGTAGCTCCAGCCCAAAAATCTATTTTTAAACTTTTTGGGAAACATAGGTAAGGGTTATCACCCCTGTAACATTTGTTTTGCTGTCTGTGCCCCTGTTCAGAACATTTCACCTCACTTTCCGTCCCAATGACAACTGTTTTTGAAATGTGGTGTTTTTCTTGAAACAAGGATTGCTGATAAAGCATCAGTACAGATGAGACCCCTTTCTCCCATATTTATTCTTACAGGAGAGAATTTTCCTTTCTAGGGGTAGATTTCCTCTCACTTCCTGTTGTCTTCTTTCGTTTGCAAGTAGGAGTCGTTTGTAAGTTGGATGTTTGAAAGTAGGGACCTGCCGTATATACTCTGCAGAAATAGGCCCCTTAGTTGTTGGTGTTGGCACAACACTGTAAGCACTCAGTTACTCTTGGTTGGTGCTGGAACGCCCTGCTGTCAACTATTATATCAGGAATTTTAATTACATATAATTGTTGAACAGTGGTAGTAAAAATTGGGGCTTTGATGGTGGTGCTGGTGCCACAACACTGTAAGCCCTGACAGTTACTCTTGGTGGGTGCAGCAATGGGCCCTGCTGTGAATTATTAGATCAAGAATTGTAATTACATGCCCCTTTTGAACAGGGGCTGAAAAATTGGGCCTTTCGTGGTGGTGGTGGTGGTGGCGTTGCCACAAGACTGTAAGCCCTCAGAGTTACTCTTGGTGGGTGCAGCAATGGACCCTGCTGTGAATTATTAGATCAAGAATTGTAATTGCATGCCCCTGTTGAACAGGGGCTGAAAAATTGGGCCTTAGGCACTGGTGGCACAACACTACAACCCCTCACAGATACTGTACTTGGAGCACAGCAATGAGCCCTGTTGCAAAGTATTGCTTCAAAAATTGTAATGACACGCCCCTGTTAAACAGGGGCTGAAAAATTGGGCCTTAGGCACTGGTGCCACAACACTCCAACCCCTCACAGATACTGTACTTGGAGCACAGCAATGAGCCCTATGGCAAATTATTGCTAAAAAAATTGTAATTACACGCCCCTGTAAAACAGGGGCTGAAAAATTGGGTCTTAGCCACTGGTGGCGGCACCCATAAACAAAAATGATCTTCCAAGCTATCATCATCAATCGTATCATTGAGGACTCGGAGGAGGAGGATAGCCAGTCAACATAACAGCACAGGCACTCAGCATCAGCATCAGTCTTGAAGGGATGTGACATGTTAAAATCAATTAGTCTGTTATATCAGCATCAGGTGTGTGGTAGCTGGTGGTGATCCAAGACTGGTTCATCTTGATGAAAGTCAGTCGATCAACCGAGTCGGTGGACAGGCGCACCCTGTGATCCGTGACAAATCCTCCAGCAGCACTGAATGTGCGTTCCGAAAGAACGCTGGATGCAGGACAGGCCAGTAGCTCAATTGCATACTGTGCAAGCTCTGGCCAGTGATCCATCCTCAAGACCCAGTAAGCCAGAGGATTTTCGGTGGGGAAGGTGTCCAAGTCTGACCTTGCCCCTAGATATTCCTGCACCATGTTTATCAGACGCTGGCGATGGTTGCTGGAACCGATCATACTTTGGGGCTGCGGACTAAAGAATTGTCTGAACGCATCGGTCAGACGGCCACCTTCCCCACCGCTCCTTCTTTGACTGGCCGAAGCCTCAGCAACTCGTTGTCCAGGACCAGGAGTTTGTAACCTCCCAGTCTCTGGGAACGCGTTGCACAGACCTTTCTGCAAGGCCTCCCGGAGTTGTCTCATCCTCTGCTCCCTCTGCGACGGTAACATAAGGTCCGCAACCTTACCCTTGTACCGTGGATCAAGGAGAGTGGCCAGCCAGTAATGGTCCCTCTCCTTGATCCGAAGAATACGAGGATCCTTCCGCAGACTTTGCAGGATCAGGGAGGCCATGCAGCGTAGGTTTGCTGAGGCATTCGCTCCGGAGTCCTCTGGGTCACTAAGGACGACATGATCCGCAGCCACCTCCTCCCAGCCACGTACAAGTCCACTGGTTTCTTGGGACTGTAAATCATCCCTAAAAGACTGCTGCTGATGATGCTGAGTGCCAGCCTCCACCTCCATGCTGACACAATCCTCCTCCTCCTCCTCCTCCTCCTCCTCCTCCTCCTCTTCCTGTGCGATGGGTGGGACAGAAGGAACACTGTCTGGGTAAAGGGGGCCTTGAGAGGCAAGGAAGTCCTCCTCTTCCTGCCTCTGTTCTGCCTCAAGTGCCCTGTCCATTATTCCACGCAGCGTGTGCTCCAACAGGTGGACAAGAGGTACAGTGTCACTGATGCATGCACTGTCACTGCTCACCATCCTCGTGGCCTCCTCAAATGGTGCCAGGACAGTGCATGCATCCCTGATCATGCCCCACTGGCGTGGAGAAAAAAAACCAAGCTCCCCTGACCCTGTCCTGGTGCCGTAGTCGCACAGGTACTCATTGATGGCCCTCTGCTGCGTGTGCAGCCGCTGCAGCATGGCCAACGTTGAGTTCCACCTGGTGGGCATGTCACATATAAGGCGGTTCTTGGGCAGGTTCAACTCCTTTTGCAGCTCAGCCAGGCGAGCACTGGCATTATAAGATCTGCGGAAATGCACACAGACTTTCCTGGCCTGCCTCAGGACATCCTGTAAGCCCGGGTACCTGCCCAAGAAGCGCTGCACCACCAGGTTAAGGACGTGAGCCACACAGGGCACATGGGTCAGTTGTCCCTGTCGGAGGGCGGAGAGGAGGTTGGTGCCATTGTCGCAAACCACCATTCCTGGCTTAAGCTGGCGTGGCGTCAACCACCTCTCGGCCTGGCCCTGCAGAGCAGACAGGACCTCTGCCCCAGTGTGGCTTCTGTCCCCCAAACACACCAGCGCAAGCACGGCATGGCATCTTTTTGCCTGCGTACTTGCGTAGCCCCGTGAACGGCTACGGAGCACCGCTGGTTCATAGGACAAACCACAGGAAGAGGCCATGGAGGAAGAAGAAGAGGAGGGGGTGGAGGAGAGAGGTGTGTCACAACCAGTAGTAGCATTTTGGAGGCGTGGCGGTGGGACAACCTCCAACACTACTGCACCTTGTCCTGCATCCTTCCCAGCTGCCAAAAGAGTGACCCAATGGGCCGTGAAAGAAAGGTAACGTCCCTGTCCATGCCTGCTGGACCATGAGTCAGCGGTAATATGCACCTTACCGCTGACCGCCCTGTCCAGCGAGGCCAAGACATTGCCTTCCACATGCCGGTAGAGAGCCGGAATAGCCTTCCGTGAGAAAAAGTGGCGTTTGGGAACCTGCCACTGAGGAACCGCACATTGCACAAACTCACGGAAGGGGGCCGAGTCTACCAACTGAAAAGGCAGCAGTTGAAGCGCTAGCAATTTAGCCAAGCTAGCATTCAACCGCTGGGCATGTGGATGGCTGGGAGTGAACTTCTTTCGACGGTCCAGCAGCTGGGGCAGGGAAATTTGCCTGCTAGAATCGGACGTCGGTGTACTGCTAGCAGAGTGGCCGCAAGTACTTGGCTGTGACACACCTAATTCTACACCTTCATTCCTCTCAGTGCATGTTTCAGAGAGGACTGAAGTTATAGTGGGGTTGGAGATCCCAGCTGATGCGGTGCAAGGAGAGGTCCGCTTTGTTCTTTGGTGTGGGTCTTTCAGGTAGGCTTGCCAACGAGCTGCATGGCAGGTCAACATATGTCTGGTCAGGCATGTGGTACCCAAGCGGCTGATGTTTTGGCCACGCGATATACGCTTGAGACATATGTTGCAAACAGCAGCTGTGCGATCTGATGCACTAGCCTCAAAAAAGGCCCACACCAAAGAACTTTTTGAATGACGGGCAGAGGCAGCGCCCTGCACAGGCGGAGCTCTGCGGTGTGATTCCGTCGGTGTACTGCCCTTACGCTGGCCACCAAAGGGCATCCTGCCTCGTTGGAGATGTGCCTCCTCCTCATCCTCCTCCTCCTCCTCTCTCCTATTAGGCACCCACGTGGAGTCAGTGACCTCATCATCACCTCCCTCCTCATCACTGGAGCCAATCTGGCAGTATGCTGCAGCTGCTGGAACATGACTGCCAGATTGGTGTCCTTCTTGAGCATCCCCTCTGTCTGCTCTCACGCTACTGCCTTCCTCTAGCTGGGTTTCATCATCAGACCCTTCGAAACGCTGGGCATCCTCCTGGAGCATGTACCCAACACTGTGCTGAAACAGTTCGGGGGACTCCTCAGGAGGAGGACATGGTGGGTCTAGGGAAGGAGTGACTGATGATGAGTCTGACATTGATACCAGGGAAGAGGACGCTTTGGCAGCTGCTTTTCCAGTACCCTGAGCCTGGGTGAGAGAGGATGAGGAGGAGGAGGAGGGCTTGGTCATCCACTCTACCAAGTCTTCGGCATGATGTGGCTCAACATGTCCAGCTGCCGAAAAGAAGGACAAGCGTGTCCCATGGCCATGTGCTGATGACAATGCACCGCGTCCACGACCAGCACTGTTGCCCCCAGACACAGAGCCTGCTTGCCCTCTTTTATTGCCTCCTGACTGTCTGCCTCTCCTTGTTTGCCTTCCAGACATTCTAATAGATGGCCTGCAGGGAGATGGGAAAAAAGCAATAAGGGCTACCTTCAGGTGTCCTTCTCTGTCCCTTGAAACAAGGACTTTGACAGTGAAAGAAACTGACACACTCTCCCTACCTACAGTTTTCTGTCCCTAGAAAAAATGTTTTTTTTAAGCACAATTTAGCACAAGGAGAATTCACTCACTGTCCTTCCAGGTCCCTGGAAACAAGGACTTTGACAGTGAAAGAAACTGACACACTCTCCCTACCTACAGTTTTCTGTCCCTAGAAAAAATGTTTTTTTTAAGCACAATTTAGCACAAGGAGAATTCACTCACTGTCCTTCCAGGTCCCTGGAAACAAGAACTTTGACAGTGAAAGAAACTGACACACTCTCCCTACCTACAGTTTTCTGTCCCTAGAAAAAATGTTTTTTTTAAGCACAATTTAGCACAAGGAGAATTCACTCACTGTCCTTCCAGGTCCCTGGAAACAAGGACTTTGACAGTGAAAGAAACTGACACACTCTCCCTACCTACAGTTTTCTGTCCCTAGAAAAAATGTTTTTTTTAAGCACAATTTAGCACAAGGAGAATTCACTCACTGTCCTTCCAGGTCCCTGGAAACAAGGACTTTGACAGTGAAAGAAACTGACACACTCTCCCTACCTACAGTTTTCTGTCCCTAGAAAAAATGTTTTTTTTAAGCACAATATAGCACAAGGAGAATTCACTCACTGTCCTTCCAGGTCCCTGGAAACAAGGACTTTGACAGTGAAAGAAACTGACACACTCTCCCTACCTACAGTTTTCTGTCCCTAGAAAAAATGTTTTTTTTAAGCACAATTTAGCACAAGGAGAATTCACTCACTGTCCTTCCAGGTCCCTGGAAACAAGGACTTTGACAGTGAAAGAAACTGACACACTCTCCCTACCTACAGTTTTCTGTCCCTAGAAAAAATGTTTTTTTTAAGCACAATTTAGCACAAGGAGAATTCACTCACTGTCCTTCCAGGTCCCTGGAAACAAGGACTTTGACAGTGAAAGAAACTGACACACTCTCCCTACCTACAGTTTTCTGTCCCTAGAAAAAATGTTTTTTTTAAGCACAATTTAGCACAAGGAGAATTCACTCACTGTCCTTCCAGGTCCCTGGAAACAAGGACTTTGACAGTGAAAGAAACTGACACACTCTCCCTACCTACAGTTTTCTGTCCCTAGAAAAAATGTTTTTTTTAAGCACAATTTAGCACAAGGAGAATTCACTCACTGTCCTTCCAGGTCCCTGGAAACAAGGACTTTGACAGTGAAAGAAACTGACACACTCTCCCTACCTACAGTTTTCTGTCCCTAGAAAAAATGTTTTTTTTAAGCACAATTTAGCACAAGGAGAATTCACTCACTGTCCTTCCAGGTCCCTGGAAACAAGGACTTTGACAGTGAAAGAAACTGACACACTCTCCCTACCTACAGTTTTCTGTCCCTAGAAAAAATGTTTTTTTTAAGCACAATTTAGCACAAGGAGAATTCACTCACTGTCCTTCCAGGTCCCTGGAAACAAGGACTTTGACAGTGAAAGAAACTGACACACTCTCCCTACCTACAGTTTTCTGTCCCTAGAAAAAATGTTTTTTTTAAGCACAATTTAGCACAAGGAGAATTCACTCACTGTCCTTCCAGGTCCCTGGAAACAAGGACTTTGACAGTGAAAGAAACTGACACACTCTCCCTACTTACAGTTTTCTGTCCCTAGAAAAAATGTTTTTTTTAAGCACAATATAGCACAAGCACAAAACACACTGACACTCTCCCTACCTATCCTTCTCTTTCCCTAAACTAAAGGAATCCAGGTTAAGCAAGAAAGAAATAAAAGTCACTGTCCCTGCCTATGCTGCTCTATCCCTGCTCCGGAACACACTACACTAGGCCGCCGTGCTGGCGGCCTTTTATAGTGTGGGGCGTGTACTAAACACCCTCAGCAATAATTGGCCACAGGCATCCTGCCTGTGGCCAATCATTGCTCTCCTCGCTGCCGGCGCTGTGATTGGCCAAGCATGCGGGGTCACAGTGCATGCTTGGCCAATCACAGCGCCTGGATGACACTGCGATGGCGTAGTGCATTGTGGGCCGTTCGCGTCACTCGAATTTGGCGCGAACGGCCCAAATCGTTCGATCTTCGTCGAACGATCGAACAGCCGATGTTCGAGTCGAACGTATGTTCGACTCGAACACGAAGCTCATCCCTACTTACCACCAGCCGGCGGAAAACTTCAGAGGGCCCCGGTGAAGGAGTCAGCCGGGTGCCCACTATTTACAAAAAGATCCAAAAGCCAGAAGAAGGAAAGAGAAACAATGTCCCTCCTAAAATACTCAATGCCACTAGTCAGGAGTTGAACTCTAGCCATCTAAAGGAAATCAATGCATACCAGGCCCAACAAGGGTTGAGATCCAGAAAGAAATGGAAGAAAAAGAAAACCTCAAAAGGAAAGTCCAAGAGTCCAAAGAAAGAGACCTCTCAGAAGAGTTTTCCAGCCAAGTTAATAGGGCCCTCCCCCCTAGTTCCCATTCAAGTGGAGGGAGTCTACACCAAAGCCATTCTGGACACAGGAGCCCAAGTGACCCTGTTGTATAAAGACTTTTACCAGAAGCACCTAAGTCACGTGCCCCTACAAAAGCTGGAAGACTTAGAGATATGGGGAATTGGTACTCACAGGTTTCCATATGACGGTTATGTTTCAATCAGGCTAGCCTTCGACCCCTCTGTGACAGGAAAGGCAGAAGTCTTTGACACCCTGGCAGTAGTTTTCCCTTGCCCACCAGGAGCCAACACAAGTTCTTTGATCATAGGGACCAACACCGATCTGGTCAGGAGACTGCTGACTCCTCTAGCACAGGAGCAGGGTACTTCAGGAGACAGGATCCACCCCATGCTGCAGCAGGTCTACCGGAAGTTAGTACTGGAACAGAAGGCCCCAGAAGAGGGGATGGGGAAAGTCTGGAGACTGTCGAGGAAGGAGAAGATGTTGCAGCCTGGTGAGATTACCTGCCTGCAGGCTACTGTGAAACTCTCGTGGGAGCAGCCTGGCCCCTTTGTGGTCTTAGAACCAGACCCCCAAGATACCCACCCAGGGTTGGATGTGATCCACGAAGTGGTCCCATTGAGGGCATTGCAGAAGGCTAAGGGCCAAATCCCTGTAAGCATCAGGAATGTCACTAGTTCTCCCATGAAGATTCCGGCCCGGATGTTGCTGGGGAGAGTAAACCCTGCCACCCCTGTGGCTCTGTCCGACTTGGAGAAGGCTGAAGGAGGAGAACACGCTCTGTGGAATCTCTGCCTGGAGACCACTACCCTGCCACCAGTGTGGAAGGAGAGAACTAAGGCCCAGCTGACTAGATGGAGAAAAATATTCTCAAAGGACAAGTTCGACGTAGGGTGTGCGAGGAGTGCCACCCATAAGATCCGTCTGCAGGAAGACAAACCTTTCTGGGAGAGGGTCCGGCGAGTCCCCCTGGCTGACATAGAAGACTTGTGTGAACAGTTGACGGAGCTTAAGAGAACTGGGGTTATTCGGGAATCCAGAAGCCCATATGCCTCCCCTATCGTGGTAGTCAGAAAAATGGGTCGCTGAGACTTTGCATAGACTATAGGACTCTCAACAGAAGGACCATACCCGACCAGTATACTACCCCCAGGATAGAAGATGCCTTACAGAGTCTGTCTGGAGCCAAGTGGTTCAGCATCATGGACCTGAAGAGTGGGTATTATCAAATCCCAATGCACCCTGATGACAGAGAGAAGACAGCATTCATCACCCCAGTGGGATTCTATGAGTTCAACAGGATGCCTCAGGGCCTGTCAGGGGCCCCTGCCACTTTACAGAGATTGATGGAGAAGACAGTGGGGGACATGAATCTTATTTAAGTCTTGGTGTACCTAGACAACATCATTGTCTTCGGGAAGACTCTGGAGGAGCACGAAGAAAGGCTGGAGAAAGTCCTGAAGAGACTCAGTGAAGAGGGACTTAAACTATCCAGGGAGAAGTGTCAGTTTTACCGGTCCTCAGTTCACTATCTGGGACACATAGTGTCGGAAGAAGGAGTGTCTACAGACCCTGACAAACTGGAAGCAGTTACCTCCTGGCCCCGACCAACTACAGTGACTGAGCTCAGATCCTTCCTGGGGTTTTGCTCCTACTACCGCAGGTTTGTAGAAGGATTTGCAAAAATTGCCAAACCTCTGAATGAGTTACTGAAAACAGAGGAGGATGATACTGGCCCCAGGAAGCCCGAAGAGTCCATGGAAGACCAGTAGACAGAGAAGTGTGAAGAGGCCTTCGAAATGCTGAAGAAAAGCCTGTCCACTGCCCCGGTCTTGGCCTATGCTGATACTAAGAGACCATATGAACTGCAGGTGGACGCCAGCCACGATGGGCTGGGAGGTGTACTATACCAGGAGTATGAAGGACAACTCAAGCCAGTCGCCTATATAAGTAGGAGTCTAACACCAGCGGAGAAGAATTACCCCACCCACAAATTGGAGTTCCTGGCCCTGAAGTGGGCAGTGGTGGATAAACTCAAAGACTACCTGTATGGAGCAGACTTTATAGTAAAGACAGATAATAACCCACTCACTTACCTTTTCACCACAGCCAAGCTGGATGCCACTGGCCACCGTTGGTTGGCCGCCCTCTCTGGATTCAACTTTAGCCTCAAGTATAGGCCGGGAACTGGAAACAGGGATGCGGATGCATTATCCAGAAGCTCTCATGCTCCCACTTACCATACAGAAGACTGGACCCAGGTAACCCCAGATGGGGTGCGGGCTTTGTGTCAAGGAGCCCAACTTGAAGCTAGTGGCGGATCCAGGGCATAAGAGATTGGAGTTTCGGTAGTGGGGGTGCCCAAATGCTATTGTGACGTTACCCAGATTGGCGCAGACGACTTGTCAAAATTATCCAAGAAGGACATAAGAAGGGATCAGTTGGAAGACCCCTGGGGAAGATTGGCTTTGGAAGCTCTAGAAGACGAGGATCCAGACAGGCTCTTGCAAAATCCCTCAAAGGAGGCTCGATTAATTCACAGGTGCATCAAGGGGTGGTCTACCGAAGGGGCCCCTCTGATGACCTGGAAGAGAAGTGGCAACTGTTTCTGCCAGAAAAACACAGAAGAACTGTCTTGGCTGCCCTACATGATAACCATGGCCACTTAGGGGCCGAACGAACCTTCCAGCTTGTAAGGAATAGATTTTACTGGCCTTGTATGCGAGCTGAAGTGGAGGAGTACTGTCACTCATGTGCTCGCTGCATACAGAGGAAGACATTGCCACGTCAAGCTGCCCCAATGGGCCATCTGCAGAGTCAAGGGCCCTTGGACTTGGTATGCATCGACTTTCTCTGTCTGGAATCTGACTTGAGTGGACATGGAAATGTTCTGGTGATAACCGACCATTTCACCCGTTATGCCCAGACTTTTCCAACTAAAGACCAGAAGGCCTCCACTGTAGCCAAAATCTTGGTGGAGAAATACTTTGTGCACTACGGGTTACCTCAACGCCTTCACTCAGACCAAGGGAGAGACTTTGAGAGCCGACTGATTCAGAAGTTGCTAGACTCTTTAGGCATAAAAAAAACTCGTACTACCCCTTATCACCCTCAAGGTGATGCCCAACCAGAAAGATTCAACAGGACTCTGTTAAATATGTCGGGACCCTGAACAGTGAGGAGAAGCAACATTGGGGCAAGCACATAGCTGCCATAGTGCACGCCTATAATAGTACAGCCAGCGATATCACAGGATATTCCCCTTACAGACTTATGTTTGGAAGAGAGGCCAGACTACCAGTGGACTTGGTATTTGGCACTTTCATGGACCATACATCTGTCACCTCACACAAAGGATACGTGGACAGACTGCGGAAGAGCTTAAGACTGGCCTATGAGAAGGCTCAATCAAATTCTGATCAGAGAGGAGCCCGGAACAAACTGAACTTTGACCTTAGGGTCCATATTCAAAATTTACAACCTGGAGACAGAGTGTTGCTGAGGAATTTAGGAGTCCCAGTGAAGCACAAGCTGGCAGACAGATGGAGATCAGAACCTTATGCGATTTGTAAGAAGCTGCCTGGGTTGCCCGTGCACCAGTTGAAGCCTGAAGGAAGAGTGAAGCCACTGAAGACCTGGCACAGAAACCATCTGCTGCCCCTTTCTAAAGCAGTCAGGATGCCCCCTACTCAGTGGCGTCACTAGGGTTGGTGTCACCCGGTGCAAAAAAAAATGGTGTCACCCCCCAACAACTATAGTCCCCCCTCAGTACAGACCCCCCTCCACTAACTACAGACCCCCCTCCCACAGTATAGATCCCCTCCCTCAGTACAAACCCGCTCCACTAAGTACAGACTACCCGCCATCAATATAGACCCGCCTCCCTCAGTATGAACCTCCCCCTCAGTACAGACACCCCCACCTCAGTGCAGACTGCTCCATAAGTACAGACACCCCCACCTCAGTGCAGACCGCTCCATCAGTACAGACACCCCCACCTCAGTGCAGACCCCCTCAGTTACAGACACCCCCTCAGTTACAGACCCCCCTCGTACAGACACCCCCCTCAGTACAGACACCCCCCTCAGTAACAGACCCCCCTCAGTAACAGACACCCCCTCAGTTACAGATCCCCTCAGTTACAGACCCCCCCTCAGTTACAGACCCCCCCCTCAGTACCAGACCCCCCCTCAGTACAGACACCCCCCTCAGTACAGACACCCCCTCAGTACCAGACCCCCCCCCCTCAGTACAGACACCCCCCTCAGTACCAATCCCCCCTCAGTACAGACACCCCCCTCAGTAACAGACACCCCCTCAGTTACAGATCCCCCCTCAGTTACAGATCCCCCCTCAGTTACAGACCCCCCCTCAGTACCAGACCCCCCCCCTCAGTACAGACACCCCCCTCAGTACCAGACCCCCCCCTCAGTACCAGACCCCCCCTCAGTACAGACACCCCCCTCAGTACCAGACCCCCCCTCAGTACAGACACCCCCCTCAGTACCAGACCCCCCTCAGTACAGACACCCCCTCAGTACAGATACCCCCTCAGTACAGACACCCCCCTCAGTACAGACACCCCCCTCAGTACCAGACACCCCCCTCAGTACCAGACCCCCCTCAGTACAGACACCCCCCTCAGTTACAGCCCCCCCCTGGTGCAAACTCCCTCTTGTGCAGACCCCAGCAGTACAGACACCCCCTCCCCCCATCAGTAAAGATGCCCCCCTTACCTTTCAGACCTCAGAACAGAGCGGCAGATACACACAGCGGTGTGTCTCTCGAGCGCGGGCTCCTCCTCCTCCTCTGTGGATGTAAACATAGATGAGGCAGAGGGGGCGGCGGCTTCCTTCCGCTCCGCTGAGGGACACAGCCGCAGCGTGAGCCTAAGGCACAGGGCAGCGGGCGGGCGATGTCAGTGTGGCCGCTGCGCTACCCACGGGTGTCACCCCTCTGGTGGGTGTCACCCGGGTGCGGCCCGCCCCCCCCGCACCTGGCTAGCAACGCTAGTGCCCCTACTCTGGATTCCTCTGAGTTAACTTCCACTCCTTGTACTCCTAGACCAGTGGTTCTCAACTCCAGTCCTCAGGACCCACTAACAGGCCAGGTTTGCAAGATAACTGAAATGCATCACAGCTGATATAATTTGCTGCTCAGGGATTGCAGGATTTTAGTCTGCATCTCCCCAAGGTAATACTTAAAATCTGGCCTGTTAGTGGGTCCTGAGGACAGGAGTTGAGAACCACTGTCCTAGACCTAACACCAAGTCTCAGACAACTCTATTAAGGGAGGAAGAAATTTCAGACCAAAGTGAAGAAGAGGAAATAGAGCTCAGTTGGCTGTGGCCGTCTCAGGCGCCTGAACCCCTAACAGTGGATCCTTTGTTACCTGACTCCCCCATAAATGACAATTTGAATGTAGAAGCTGCAGAGTTTATTCCTTCTAATGCACAGAGTGATGAATGGGAAGATGCACTGGAATCAGTACCGGATGAAGATCTAAGAAACTCTCTATACCTCCCTGCACCTGAATCGGATGTCTTTGACGAAGAAGGTCCCATTGTACCAGTCTCAGTGGAGACACCCCTAGAGTCAAAACCCATAACTCCCAGGGAGCAACGAGTAAAAAGGATTATCCGCCCTCCTCGGAACATGACATATACACAGATGGGAGAAAGCTCTGAGGACACTGTAACTACCGCAAGAAGGACAATACAAAAGCCTGATCCCTCCACTTTGCATTTGGTGGAGGGCAACCCCAGCTCGCTTTCTGGCACAGTTAGGCAGACCACCATCACTGATGTGACCCGTGGGCAGGGAAATCCCCCTCCCCATTTTTGGTGGGAGCTTCCCCTGCCGACCTCTCTTGCAGCCCTCAATGACTTTGTCTATACATGTTGTTAATGTTGTCCTTGGGGACCAAAGATTCTAAGTGGGGGGAGTGTGTAGCGGGGTATTGCCTTTTAAATCCCTCAGAGACTACATTACCCAGTACACTTTTAGGCACCCAGGGTGCCTTGACCCGCGCAAGGACTGTTGGGGTGGACTTTATAAGGGAGAGGCAGGGCCCAGTTCTTTCTCTTTGGACACCGCCCGCCCAGCAAGCTGAACTGCTGGCCCTTTTCTCCAAGAAGCCTTCCGCGCGCACCGAGGAACCTGAGGGACGTCTCTCCTTGATACTGCACCTTTGACAGGAGGACCGAAGACCCGGATGTCGATGGATCGGTGTACTTAGACACCGCAGACGAAGAAACGGATGCGGACTGGTCTGGTTGGGTGAGAGAGCACCTGCTCATAGACAGATACAATACCTTTGTTGCCTTGGTGGATTACAAATTCTGTTCTTCAAGTGCACCACCGTTGCTAGCGAAGATTTCCCTAAAGAACTTCCACTTAGTTCAGTCAGGCCTGACTGGGTAGCGCAGACATTCCTGGGCGCCATATTGTCCACGAGGGGAAGTAGCTGCAAAGGGGACTGTTAGAGTTGCATAGCATTGAAAATTGGTCTGCTTGTTTAACACTGTTTATTGCAGGGCTCTGCATATGACTTGTACCCACCTGTTTTACTGCTTACCCAATAATCTAAGTAAACATCCAAGGGTTAAGTATATTGGTGTCTGTGTTCTTTACTTTACGGAAGGGATAGGTAAAGGAAGTTTTAAAATATCACTGTGTGTTTTTGCCATAGGATTGTGCTGCTGTGAGTTACAGGCCTCACAATCCTATCATCCCTTACTAACTGTGCCAAGGGAGGTTAGAGCCGATTGCCAGGGGTTGACGGCGGTGCACTACAGGGCCCAGAAATCATACAGGCAGCCCTCTTAACTGGGGGTATCGCTGTATATATATATATATATATATATATATATATATATATATATATATATGTGGCACACAGATCCTTTGGTCCAGCAGCGCACCAACACCTTTGCTGCCATAGTGCTATGCTGGGTGTTTGGTGTGCTCCTGTACCTTTAAGGAGGGGTGGCTCCCCTTCAGTCCACCTGTCCTCATCTAACCATCAGAATGCATGTGCCTCCATTGTGGGGACACTCACAGTTAGTGTAGGACCACAGATTCCAGGGGGCCTTGGCGTGGCTCTGTGGCTCACGCATGCGTTTGCAAATGCGTGCAGACAAACCCCTGTTTTTAACGCATACTGTTAGACAGGTTAATTGGTTGTCAGCTAGCTGGTCGGTAAGTATGCTTGTTTTTTTCCTGGGCATTCCCCAGGCCTTTGTTGTTACACAGATCCTTTACCCTGCTTACCTCCGCAAGCAGAATGGGACACACCATGCCACAAACCCAATATCTTCCTGATAAAAGAGGGTGAGCGGTGTTATCTGTTTTGGGTCCTGCATCGAGTTACCTCCTTCCGTTGGTTCTCTCCCCTAGGGTGTAGGGTAAAGTCTATTCTCTCCTTGTATTCAAGGCCATTGTCCAGACAGTATTAAACCCAATAAAGAAAGGTTTATTTTGCTTGCGTAGAAACTTGATAGGAAAGTTGGAGATAGAGAATTTAACAGGGAGGCAGGTTTGGGCACGCGGCACTTAACTGTCAGTTATCTCCACTCAGTCCTGAGTGGGCTTTGCTCACCCAGGAAAGTCCCCTCTCACGGTCCTAGCAGACGGTATGGAGCACGGAACATTCACTTTAAATTTCCTAAGGATATGATTAGGATATGACCTTCTGAATCCCAAACTTCCCAGCACTTGTAACACTTGAGACCTTAGGTGCCAGTGGGCACGTTACAAGGCTTTTGGCAGATTATGGAATCCTTCCCTCTGATAGGCAACCAGGCCTCTCCCGAGACAGTGACTTCCCTCAACGATCCCTGCAGACAGGTCCTCCCCTAGTTTCCTCTCCTTCAGAGCGGGTCACCCCCACTTGGGCACCCTGGGACTCCTCTTCTGGTGTAGGCCTCAGCTAAAGGTGCTGGGATTACCTGGAACGATGCAGCCTTGGGCCGAAGGTGCCCGGGGCTGAATACACATACACGTACCCCTGGCCACGAGGGCCACCAAAGGTGGGGTACGTGCCTAGGACCAAGGGGTCCTTTGGATCACCTCCGAGCTCCCAGACCTAATGACGTCCGCCCCTCAAGTACCCTCTCCCGGCATACACGCCTGCTGAGAGAGGACACCCAATCGCGCTGCAATGCTACCTGTGGTTCAACCTGAGACCTGGGTGACAGCGTCCCCCACAGATCAAAGGGAACTGTACTGCCAGGCAACACCACAACAAAGCAGAAACCAATTTAAAGAATTCAAACAACCTGAGCCTAAATATTTGCTCAGGCTACCCCTTAAATTTAGGCATAGCGACCCCAATTATGGGGGTCCGCTACATATATATATATATATATATATATATATATATATAAAACGCTTGGGGGTTCTAAGCAATTTTCTAGCAAAAAAATACAGATATTTAATTGTAAATAAAAAGTGTCAGGATAGGCCTGGTCTTCAAGTGGTTAAATTGTTATGCTTGGTAAAGGTCAGTGTTTTTTCTAGCAGACAATAGCATAATTCAATAGAAAAGTTTTCAATGTATATGTTTCAGTAGATAAAACACTTACATTTAACGCTATGATATAGTGCATCACTCAGCACTAAAAATACAGGAGAAAATTGATCCCTTTTATGCAGTATTACACATCCTGAAGCAATGCAGATATAGTAATTGCTTTGTTGTGCACCTTGATTATACCCTTCTAGCTAAAGATACCGTATAAAATGCATGGAGTCTGACTTCTTTCTGCACAGGCGCATATTTTGCATGATTATGACCGTCAGCTAATTACTGCGCTCAAAGATGATAACACGTGCTGTGAATCTTTTACCGGGCAGCAATCCAAAGGTAGTATAGAGGAGATAAATCCAATCCATTATTTTCCCACATGACAAAGAAAAACACCAGCCTTATTTCCTCATGAAAGGTTTAACAGAATGAGAAAATATTTGGTCTAATAATATGTGACATTTACGTGAAGTGAAAGAGAGCAAGGCACAGTAAAATTATTAATAAAATGGAAACTGTAGGCTTACATGTTGAAAACAAAGCAGTTTACAGCCATAATGGTGCTCTATTGAAGAAGATCTGTACAGAGATATATGGGAGCTGTCATTGCTGACTGGTTGTCTTGCTATCTCTGGCTTCAGTGATTTCTGAATGATTTCTGAGTAGTGATGAGTGCATCGGCCTGGGCTCGGTTCGCAGGTGTATCTGAGAACCAACCTAAAATCCACGAATGCCAAACATAACAGCAAACCAAATATAGCTACATTGTTTTTCGTAGGTCGTCAGGTTGAAAAAAAACAAAAAAACTAGCCCATCTAGTTCAACCAAAAAAAAAAAAAAAAATCTCCATATGCACAATCCTATAAGCACAGTCGATCCAAAGAAAGACAAAAAAAATCTAACAAAACATGATCCAATTTGCTCCAATGTGGTAAAAATCCCTTCCTGATCCCCCAGGGGGCAATTGGATATTGCCTTTACATAGTAGTTACATAGTTAGTCAGGTTGAAAAAAGACACAAGTCCATCTAGTTCAACCATAAAAAAATAAAATAAAAAATATCGTACAATCCCATCCCTTGATCAACTACCCCTGGTGTTATTACTGTTATTATCCCGTTTTTGTGCATTTAGGAATGCATCCAGCTCTTTTTTTTTAAAACAATCTTCTGTTCTGGGATATAGAAGAGAAATCTTATAATTTTGCAAGCTTTTTTTTTTTTTTTAAAAAAAGGCATGGGTAGCTGGACACTGCCATGAGTAAAAAAAGTAAAAAAAAAATAGCCATAGCCAGTTAGTTTTGGGAGGGCATTTATTGCCGTCCTCCCCTGATGGCACGCATCTGGAAATCTCCATGACCGCCGGGTCCTCGGGAACCAGCACATCACGGATCATGGGTAAAGGGGCAATGACAGCATCCCTTTACCACGTGATCGCTTTGTCCATTGACGGAGTGATCACTGTCAACAAACCAGCGTCGTGTCCGGTTCAGCTCCTCTCCTCACACTGATACAGCATGTGAGGAGAGGAGAGTAGGGGGGAAGCTGCAGCAGCGTGAGGCTGCTTGATTTTTCCCTTGTTTTGATTGTGCCCACAGTGCTCATCAGCGCCACATCAGTCCCCACAGTGCCATCACAGTGCCACATCAGTCTCCACAGTGCCATTGCAGTGCCACATCAGTCCCTACAGTGCCATCACAGTGTCACATCAGTGCTCTATATTGCCATCACAGTGCCACATCAGTGTCCTACAGTGCCATCACAACGCCCCATCAGTGCCACTACAGTGCCATCAGTGCAACTATAGGGCCATCAGTGCTCATCAGTGAGTGCACATCAGTGCCCTGCAGTGCACATCATTGCCAATCAATGAGTGCTTATCGGTGCCATCAATGCACATCAGTGCCCTACGTGGATCATCATCAGTTCCCGTCAGTGCCATAAAAATGTGTAAAAAATGCATAATCATAATAGTAAGCACCGAGTGAGTAGTTTTCATTCAGAAAATAAATGGTTGCTTATAACTGTAAAATTCACAGTTATAAGCAACCATAGTGTGTAAAAAAAAAAAAAATCGACATCACTTCCCCAGAGTAGTACAGTGTTAGTATGATAACACTGTATTGCTCTGATCACTGTATGTAAAAAAAAAAAAAAATTGTAAAAAAAATGTAATAAAAAATTGAGGAAAAAAAATGAATTTTTTGTTTTGTTTTTACATACTGTCACCAGTCAGTGTCCCTGATCACTGGCCCACAAGTTATATGATTACACTGTACTGCACTGGTGACAGTATATAAAACATAAAAAAATAATAATAATTAAATTTCTTCATTTTCCCAGAAATTGTGACAAAAAATTACAACTTCAACAAATTTACCATGCCTCTTACTAAAATAACTTGGACTGTCTACTTTCCAAAAAGGTGTAATTTTGGGGATATTTGTACTGTCCAGGCATTTTCGTACCTCAAGAAATGAGATAGGCCATCAGTACATCAGGATTGATCGATTTTCAGACATGTATACCATAGTTTGTGGATTCCATAACTTTCCTACAGACTGAATAATAAACACTGATTTTGGGTGTTTTCACTAGACATGTAGCAGAATACATTTTGCCCTAAAATTATGAAGAAAGATTATTTATTTGCAAAATGTTATAACAGAAACAAAGAAAAATATGAACTACTTTTTTTGTTTGTTTTGCAACTTTTTTTTTAAAAAACAGCGGTGAATGAATACCACCGAAAGAAAGCTCCATTTGTGTGATTTTTTTTTAATAAAAATCATTCATCGATTCATATAGGTACACAGTGTTGCATGACCACACGATTGTCATTCAAAGTGTAACAGCACTGAAAGCTGAAAATTGGCCTGGGAAGGAAGGGGCTGAAAGTGCCATGTATTGAAGTGGTTAAAGGTATCTCAGGCATAATGATAAAAGTCTATTGTTACATTAAAGCCCAACTCTGGGAAATTAGAAAATTCTTAATTGCTGTGGAGCTGCACCCATACTGCTAGGGCTAACTGCTTGTTTATTCTAGGGGAGAGTAAAAACAGATTTACTTACCTCTGCTCCTCCAGCAGAAACAATCCACCCAAGCTCTAGAAGTGGACTGTCCCTCAGCTTCATCTGGTCCAGAGCAGGCTACGGACCCTGCATTGGTCTTGATGATGTCAGGGCCTTAGAACACTGGAGCATGGGGGAGAAGGCACTGCTAGGGTTGGTCTAGCAGCACAGAGGAGTGAAGGATCTAGTAAGTATATTTTCTTTTCTATGCCTTTTAGACCTAAATGAGCAGAATATTCACCTTTCCTGGCGGTGGGCTTTATTAAAGTTTTGACAGCTAATCAGTCAGCTGGCCTCAAAGAGCTACTATACCTTGAAAATAAAGACTAATTAGCCACTAATGTAGTGTTCCTATTTACAATTTAATTACTTGAGGTACAGCTAAATATTTATTAATCATGGACTGAAGTTTACCCCTCCCTTAGTTCTTGGACAGCTGAGGTTAGGCCCGGTTCACACTGGTGCGACAATTGCTCAGACTTTGAGAGCACAAGTCGCATGACATGCAAAAATTGAGTATGTGTAAACGAATGGCGCTACTAAATTGTGAACAACCAAACCAAAAATTATGAAATTAAAAAATTCATAAAAACACCAAACATATAGTCTTTATATATATTGTATAATCCTTCAAGTGTCTTCCAATCACTGTGCCTATAACAGGTAATGTGCTCTCATAAGTTCATTTCAATAGTGCTCCACCACCGTGAGGACAAAAATTCTCTCTCATCAGCTTCAAATGGCCATGAAAGGCATCACTCGCTTTTATTATATACTCCAGAGATGTCTCCTTTCCTCACTCTCCCACTGGACTAGTTGGATCTCACATCTACCAGCAGTTCTTCCACTCCATATGTAGTAAGTAAACAGCAGAGAGATATGTAGCGAAATATAGTGTAGTATTTATTTAAATTGGTATAAAAACAATCCAAAGTAATGCACTTACATTTAACGGTCCTTTATGTAAAAATCAATGTTTCCCTATGAGAACTGTCTTAGCTAGTCCGACTTTTGAAAAGGTTCCTTCACTACTTTGGTCTAACTTGGGTCTGATTTCAGCCTATTGAATTTAATGGAAGTTACATCCAAGTCGGATCAGCATCTTAACTGATCCGACCTGTGACATGTGACATGTGCTGAGGCAATATTATGTAAAATGTATTAAAAAAAAAACAGCGGGTCTGGCATAATTTTGAGGGGAACCCCACGCCAATTTTTTTTAAATTGTGGCGTGGGGTCCCCCCCCCCAAAAAAAATCCATACCAGACCCTTATCCGAGCACGTAGCCTGGCAGGCCAGGAAAGGCATGGGGGGGGCGAGCGAGAGCCTCCCCCATCCTGAATCATACCAGGCCACTTTGGGGCAGGGGGACTGTTGATTGGGACAAGGGCCTCTTCCCCCCAACCCTGGGCTTTGGTTGGGGAGATCCTTGCCCCCCCATGTGAATGAGTATGGGGGTGTAGTGTAAGAAAAACCCCTGTGGTAGCTCCTTCCAGATTCCGATAAGCATCCTGCCTGGAGACCCACACAACTACAGCCCAGGGTTGTGGGGAAGAGACCCTTGTCTCCATCAACATGGGGACAAGGTGCTTTGGGGTGGGGGGGGGCAGAGACCCCTCCCCCGAATCACCACCACCATGTTAAGGGCATGTGGCCTGGAATGGTTCAGTAGGGGGCACTCACTCGTCCCCCTTTTCCTGACTTGCCAAGCTGCATGCTCAGATAAGGGTCTGGTATGGGTTTTGGGGGGACCCCACGCCATTCTTTTTTTACATTTTGCGTTGGATTTTCCCTCCCATGTCATTTTTTTCTTTCTCAAAGTCGGATCAAAATAGGATCCCATTCATTAATGTCCCATGGAAGTCGGATCGATGTTGGACTGAAGTTGCAGGCCAAAGTCGGATTGACAGTCACACCAGTGTGAACCGTGCCTAAATGTCTACCCATGATGGTGTTTCATTCGTCACTAACAGTAAGTCAGAGAGCTTATCGAGAATATCCCACCTTCTCCCTTTCTTCTAAAGGTTGCTGTTCAGAAGGAGGTCCATGACAGGACAACTCAATGGATATACTTACAAGCTTACACACTAACAGTGAAAAGTGCAGTAATCCATAACAAGCAATAAGAGAGTAATGCACTGCCCTCTTAAGGCTGCTCTCTTAAGTGGGTACTGTATTTCTTTTTCAATATCCCCATTAAAATTGAATTATCAGCCTGTGTTCAGGAAATCAATCTCTAACCAAGGCTCTCCTTTTAAATTTGAATAGAGTAAGAACGAGTTCTTAGCACTATCTGTGATCTGACTGGGGAGATTTTATCTCACTTCCTGTCTACTTAACGTAGAGCTGAAAGCATTATTTTTTTTTTTCATTTTGGATACAGTAAGAGTTATAACGCCTGTTGTTATCTCAATCACAGAGAACTCATATGATGGGTTTATGCATTCATAAAGTATGCCGCTATTATTTATCATAATTAATGAAATTATCTAAAGTGCCTGCATGTGTAATTGCGCACTTATCCTTTATCATTAATGTATCTGTATAGTACAGAAATAATGTTTCAGAAACATCAGTGTTGAAGACAATTTTACATTTTAAATCTTTTTTGTACAATTGAAAATACCTGAAGCTGAAATAAGCTCACAAGATCACAGCAAAGCCCTGGCAGCGCTCACAGCTTAGGCGAGCATTTCATTAAAATGTCCAAGTTTTTCATTAAGAAAGCATCTCTTCTCCCTCTGGAGTCCATGTAATGCGATTCTTGGAAAATAAACTAAATCTTAGCATAAGGTTCTTCATCCCATACATAAATTGTACACAAATTCCCAGCTTGAGAAAGAGATCCAAGATCTCCAGCTCAATACACTGCTACAGTTCAGCTAAGGTCACCATTTAAAAAAGCTTGCAATATCTTGATCTGAAGCTATCAGTTTCGGCTTTAACACATACAACATGCAATATATACATATTTATTACATATACACAGCTAGAAAGTATGTATCCATTCATACATACAGTAATATGTGAAGTGTCACACAACTATTAACATAGATCATATAAGCACTTGAAAGGAGTGTGTGTTAAAGTATATCTTCATACCTCAGGGGATTGAATCCACTGTATTTTCGTGGCTCTCAGAAACTCATACGCCAACATTTTTCCCATTTGATTTTTCTATATGCCTACAACGTTATAAGGCGATAACAAAGATGCCACAGCTTAAAGGATATCTACACTCAAAAGCAAAAATGCAATATGTTGTAGCTTAGAGTCCTTGGATGTGCTGGATGCCTTCATGTTATTTCTTTTCCAAGCTAAGAATATTTTCACCTCCTGTGATTTTCACTGAAGAATATCTACCTTCTTAGTTATCTTCTGTAAATTAAAGATACTGTATATTGGCTGAAATACAGGAACTTTAAAGACACCAATTGTTAAAATAAATAGTTTTATTGATACAAATTCATAGAAAAGACAACCACAAAAACATAAATTAAAAAATCAGATAAGGCTACTCGTATGCGTAGATAACCCAGACCAACCCATAAGTGTAATACAATAGCAACTAATTGCTTGAAGGTTATGTGGAGTCCAGAAATGATCGGTATAGGTCAGGGAAGCCGTTATTGCTCAACATGTTTCGGGAAGATTAGCTTCCTCAGGACCTTGGGTAAGTATTATAAGATCTATAGCAGTGTTTCTCAACTCCAGTCCTCAAGGCGCACCAACAGGTCATGTTTTCAGGATTTCCCTCAGATGAAACAGCTGTGGTAATTACTAAGGCAGTGAAACTGATTACATCCCCTGTGCAAAATAATGGAAAGCCTGAAAACATGACCTGTTGGGGCGCCTTGAGGACTGGAGTTGAGAAACCCTGATCTATAGTAATATACATTGGGTTAAATAGGATCACTCAAAAAAAAATGTTATTTTGTAGGTCCTAACAGTATATCACCTAGGTAGCCAAATCTGGATTATAATAATAAGATAGCAACAGCAACCTGTCACTGGAAGGGATAACTACTGTCTGATGGAAAAACAGCACTCCAAGGGTTTGCATCCCACATGGTCACAGCATTGACATGCTTCTTACATAGGAGGAGCATGCAGTCGGTTACAGATCCATTGATATGGTCAGCCACATATGAAGCCACTATTCGCAATGTTTTTACGGGTGCTTTTTCTATGAATTTGTATTAATAGAGTTATTCATTGTAAAAATCGGTGCCTATAAAGTCCATGTATTCCAGACAATATTTCTTTCATATTATTTAGGACGTGTCACTTCTCACAATTATCTTCACACCAGTATAAAGTAGATGAACAGGTACAGACATATTTGTTGTCCATATCAGGAGAGCAGGCTAGGATGACAACCATGGCACCCTCCAAAGATTCAGTGGAGAAGTAGGATTTAGTCTGTATTTTGCAGGATTACCAGATGACAATAAAGCAAAAAAAATAAAAAATTGAAGCCACCATATCAAGGACTAGTAAGCTGCAATATGTTACATTCTTGGTTCTGGGTTCAGATATACTTTAAATCTCCAAATACTATATTTGTTTTTCTGATATTATAAAAAGTCAATGAGATGAGCAAGAAGCTACCTTTTGATGTTCTGAGATAAAACTTGGAGCAAGAGGAACATTTCAATCTTCCAGGTCCTCAGGAATAGGAGTGCTGGCATGCAGGCTCACTGATCCAGCGGTGATAGAATCTGTAAACTTGAAAACAACGCACTCCCAATCCGAACGTAATGAAAGTGTGATGTGTCATGGGGCATGGTTTGTGGAGCAGCACTGGCTGAGACCGTCTAGCATCTACTTTTACATTCCAGTCTGTTTGGTAATGCAGTGTTCTCTATGTTTATACCATTTGGTGTCGTAATGGCTGTAACAGGTAGATTAAAATGAACATCATAGAGCTGATTAAGCTAAGATGGTTGAGTGAAACTCATTAGAATGGTGTGAATTAGAATGGTTAGACTTGCATCCTTTTGGTTATGATTAGGGATGAGCTTCGAGTTCTAGTCAAACTCATGTTCGACTCGAACATTGCCTGTTCGCCCGTTCTCCGAACAGCGAACAATTTGGGGTGTACGCAGCAAATTCGAAAAGCCGCGGAACACCCTGTAAAAGTCTATGGGAGAAATCTAAAGTGCTAGTTTTAAAGGCTTATATGCAAGTTATTGTCATAAAAAGTGTTTGGGGACCCGGGTCTTGCCGCAGGGGACATGTATCAATGCAAAAAAAAGTTTTAAAAACTGCAGTTTTTTCGGGAGCAGTGATTTTAATAATGCTCAAAGTGAAACAATAAAACCTGCACACAATGATTATACAGCACTCTATAAAAAATGATAAATAACATTTGCTTTCCCTGATTATGGGTTTTAAGTACTTTTCTAGCAAAAAAATGCTGATTTTTAATGCTGATGTATGTGGAAAATGTAAAAATTTCCCCAGACAGCAAATGGTTAAATACCTTATTTTAGATCCAGAGATCATATCACTGTGTTTCTTTGCTTCTCTATGCAATGCAGGAAGATCATGACTGGTGGATGGGGCTGCCAGGTTTGTGTATATACCATACTTTCCTGATAACATCCTAACACCCTGCCTGAGTACTCCTCTCAAGAGCCTGTGATGAAAGCAATGGGCTGGTTCTTGAAGGGACATATGCAAATATAAAATGCCCCCCTGTCATTCATAAAAGCTTTACTGTTGCTTCCCACAATGAAAAGCTCTCTATGAATGGAGCATGGGTGGATGAGTGAGAGATCTGCATCCTCCATTCATAAAGCGCATTTTTTTTCAGGAATTATTGGTACAGTTTTTAGTGCCGATGACAAGCCCAGCAGATTGTATTAACCCAAGCAGCACCGGAAGATCACAGTTGGGGGGGGGGGGTTATCCAAGGGGGCAGAGGATGGGAGATTTTAATATATATAGCAGACACCAGCACAAGGGACACTTTTCATTCATAACTGTGTCTGATTAGAAAAAAAACACTTCAGCTTTAACTGAGATAGAACCTTTGGCAGCAAGCACACTAAAGCCTGGTACACTCGATGAGATTGTCGGAGGAATGATTGTCCATTTTTTTTTAAAGTTACGAAAATTCTCGTACAACAGAACAAAAATTTGGAAGTGATGTAATGTATTGTATTATATTTGTATGTATTTTCAGGCGAAAAATTGTGCGGATTAAACGAAAATTGCATTAAAAATTTTTCCATGCTTTTCCCATTGGATATTTTCGCACAACCTGACGTGATCGGCTCTTGAAAGCTGTGTATTAATGATCAGATAATTATATGATTGCTTCTAACGTGGTATTTTTCATACGATTTTCTGATCCTGTGTATGGGCCTTAAGTCTGATGAGATGGTCAAGTTTGTTTGACAGTGTGAGGGTACAGTTTGGAAAGAGGGTGTTCCTGGAAAAGGATTTACAACAACACCAGATGAAGGCTTAAAGCAGAGCTACACCCAAAAGGGGGAAGCTCCGCTTGTCCGCTTCCCCCCCCCCCCTCTGCTGCCACATTTTGCACCTTTTGGGGGGTAGGGGCGAGGGGGAGCGGGTATATGGTTTTGACAGATACCAGCTCCCACTTGCGGCTGAGTTTGCCACAGCGAACTCAGACAGAAGTTTGCCTCCCCATCCAGCCAACCCATTTACAGAGTGCAGTGCGCTTTGCCGGTTTCTATTATTGGAGATTGAAAAATCGGCTCGGGCGAAGAGGGAGAGGGGGGAGGGGCAGAGTCGTGCTGTCTGTGTCTATGGACACACAAAACCATGGATTGGAAGCGAGCCTGCATGTGTGCCACCATAGAAAGTGGCTTCATATGCTGGCACACGGATAAGAGGAGGAGCCAAGAGCACCGGCAGGAGACCCAAAAAGAGGATTTTTGGGCCAGGTAAGTCTAGCATGTTTTTTTTTTTATTAAGGAAAAATGTATATGACGTCACAGTCCCATCATTCCCTGGGACTGTCACGTCATATGGGGGCGGGGTCACTGGGTGGCATCACCTGGTGACCACGCCCATGCCTATATAAGTGAATGCGCACACGGCATTACAGCCGGAGACAGCGATGAGTCAACATCTCCAGGAGAGATTAGGGAAGAAGGCGACGAAGAAGACCGGGCCTCCGCTAGCAAAAGAGCTGGAAGAAGATAGCGGAGGCCCGGCAGAAGGAAGAAAGAACCGGAGATCGAGAGAAGAACCGGAGAGTGCGGAGACGACACCGGAGACCCCCAAGTCGGAAGAAGACCCCCGAAGTCGGAAGAGACCCCCGAAGTCGGAATAAGACCCCCGGAGCTGTGTAATAAATTAATTTAAAAACCTGTGTAGTGTTTTTATTGACATTTTTTTTCCACCAGGTGAATGGGTAGGGGTACGATGTACCCCATACTCATTCACATAGGGTGGGGGGCCGGGATCTGGGGGCCCCCTTATTAAAGGGGGCTCCTGGATTCTGATAAGCCCCCCACCCGCATACCCCAACAACCAACGGCCAGGGTTGTCGGGAAGAGGCCCTGTCCTCATCAACATGGGGGCAGGGTGCTTTGGGGCAGGGGGGGCCGCCCCCCCTGCCCCAAAGCACCCACCCCCCCATGTTGAGGGCATGCGGCCTGGTACGGTTCAGGAGGGAGGGGGGCCACTCTCTCGCCCCCCCCCCTCTTTTCCTGCGGCCTGCCAGGTTGCGTGCTCGGATAAGAGTATGCTATGGATTTTGGGGGAACCCCCACGCCGTTTTTTCTGCGTAGGGGTTCCCGTTAAAGTCCATACCAGACATTTTAGCCTTTTAACATGTTTTATTTTTATTTTAGGGAAATATCTGAACTTGAAATGTAAAGAATTTCTGTAGCATAATTCATGTTCTAGAATCTAGAGAAACTTTGTTCAGCAGAGTATCAATGGATTTTTTCATCCTTTTATTCTTTAAGGCTAAATCTTGGTGTTTGTTAACAACTGTTATATACAGCTTTGACATTTTTATTTCGTTTTTCTGAGAAAGCCACATAAACAGCTGCATTTCTTACTCTAACTGACATACACTTTCCTATATAAAACAGTGTGATATGATTTTATGTCATGTGTATGACCGGAGGAAGAAGTTTTACTGTACCATAAATAACGTACTCCATATTTTACTATAATTATCCCTATGGTAACAAATCTATAATGTACCATTTGCCAGTGTTGTATTTTGTCAGGTACTAAGAAAACTGCTATGTATGAACAAGAATTTTATCAAAAAAAAAACAATAGCTTTTTAGTAAAAGTGGCAGTATACAAAGATCTAATGCCTTGGTAAGTTCTGAACTTTCATAATCTGTTGTCTGTTATCACTCCAGGTACAAAAAAAAAAAAAAGTTATTTCTGGGTCATTCCTTAGTTTTCCTTTAGGTTTAGAGTCTAGTGAACCAAAATGGTTCCTTGAGGCAAACAGTTTAATTTACTAAATTATTTACCAAAGGCAAATAGACTGTTTTCTTTGTAAGAAAGTTAAATTTTACAAGGGAATTTGCCCCAAAGCCCAGTTATTAAAAAAAATGTAGCAAAAAATTTTTTTTTTACTAAAGCATATACAATTGCTACACAAGCTATATTGTAATTTAATGTTATTAAAATTACCGGTACATTTCCTTTTCAAACTGCAGCCACTGTAATTCTTCTGTAAAATTGAATGTAATATTTCAGCATGGAGGCATTCTGTTTACAGCTGATGTACAGAATACCCCCGAAAATGTAATTTCCAGTTTGGGTGAAGAACTCTGCACTAAGGAGTGCATTAAGGTAAAATTCTATTGTGTTGCAGTGCATTTCAATGCATTATAGCTTATTGTAATCTGCTAAGCAAAAATGCATCATGACCTATTTTTGTATTATTGTTTTTATACAGTATCTCACAAAAGTGAGTACACCCCCCACATTTTTGTAAATAGTTTATTATCTTTTCATGTGACAACACTGAAGAAATTACACTTTACTACAATGTAAAGTAGTGAGGGCACAGCTTGCATAACAGTGTGAATTTGCAGTCCCCTTAAAATAACTCAACACACAGACAATGTCTAAACCGCTGGCAACAAAAGTGAGTACACCCCCTAAGTGAAAATGTCCAAATTGGGCCCAAGGTGTCAAGATTTTGTGTGGCCACCATTATTTTTTCAGCACTGCTTTAACCCCCTTGGGCATGGAGATCACCAGAGCTTCACAGGTTGCCACTGGAGTCCTCTTCTACTCCTCCATGACGACATCACGGAGATGGTGGATGTTAGAAACCTTGGGCTCTTCCACCTTCCATTTGAGGATGCCCCACAGATGCTCAATAGTCTTTATATTTTGGAGACATGCTCGGCCAGTCCATCACCTTTACCCTCAACTTCTTTAGCAAGGCAGAGGTTGTCTTGGAGGTGTGTTTGGGGTCGTTATAATGTTGGAATACTGTCCTGGGGTCCAGTCTACGAAGGAAGGGGATAATGCTTTGCTTTTTTGTGCATCATCTTTAAAAGCGGCTTCCTACTGGGAAGACAGTCATGCAGACCAATTTGATGCAGTGTGCGGCATATGGTCTGAGCACTGACAGGCTGACCCCCACCCCTTCAACCTCTGCAGCAATGATGGCAGCACTCATATGTCTATTTCCCAAAGACAACCTCAGGATATGATACTGAGCACGTGCACTCAACCTCTTTTGTCGACCATGGCAAGGCCTGTTCTGAGTTAAACCTGTCCTGTTAAACCGCTGTATGGTCTTGGCCACCGTGCTGCAGCTTAGTTTTAGGGTCTTGGCAATCTTCTTATAGCCTAGGCCATCTTTTTGTGGAGCAAGAATTCTTTTTTTCAGATCCTCAGAGAGTTCTTTGTTATGAGGTGCCATGAACTTCCAGTAACCAGTATGAGAGAGTGAGAGCGATAACACCAAATTTACACACCTGCTCCCCATTCACACCTGAGACGTTCTAACAGTAACGAGTCACATGACACCGGGGAGGGAAAAATGGCTAATTGGGCCCAATTTGGACATTTTCACTTGGGGTTTACTCACTTTTGTTGCCAGCGGTTTAGACATTAATAGCTGTGTGTTGAGTTATTTTGAGTGGAGAGCAACTTTACACTGTTATACAAGCTGTACACTCACTTCTTTACATTGTAGCAAAGTGTAATTTCTTCAGATAAAATAAAATATTGACAAAAATGTGAGGGTGTACTCACTTTTGTGAGATACTCTATATACAGTATGTAATTTATTAAATGTTGATACGTGAGTGTTTGGGTTATGTTCTGTGTAGAGCTATGCCGGATTGTGACTGTATAATGACAATACATTTTTTTAACCCTTTTGAATTCTTGAGTATTGTTTGATGGAAGCATTGATACTTCTACAAACACTTTCTGCGCATTGTGTTCCTTGAATTTATTTATTTTTTCTTTCATATGATTCCTTGCTTCCATTTTGTTTTTATTGCGTGTGTTTGTCTCTGTTTCTTAGGTCTCTTTATTGTATAAAAAAGCAACTTACGTTTACAATGGTTGTTTTTTTCTGCAGGGGACTAAGATTGTGTGATCATGTAAATATAAAGACTACAGTCATGCTTTATGAATTTACTGGTTAGAAACACTATAATTGCTTGCATAATTTCATAACAATAGAGTTTTTGATGCCTTTGGGATAAAATATGTTTAGCCTCAAGGAAGGAACACAACAATAAAATATAATCTTTAATATATTTATCTTTAGATAAATATCCCCATGGCATTTAGGCAGTTCTACATTTGTGGTATACTGATCAAGAAGGTTGATTAAACCTAAAGAACATTATTTTCATTTGGTTAGAAAGTATTGTGTGTTTTTAATTTAAATTGTGTTTAGTTTTTAGTTGATAAAACATGGTGTCATGGCATATTGCAAGGATATGGTCATTTAAATGATGCAGGAAAGAAATTTGCATGTTTCCCCCATCAATACAGACCAGGTTGACAGGGGAATCAGCTATTGTCTTCTCCCGGCAGGGGGGGAGACAGTGATAATCGTAAGAGAATCTGGCAGGCTAGTTCTACCCAAGTTGATAGATCAACTTTGTGTATTCAGCCTGCCCATTAACGGTTCACATCTGGGCCGGTTCCTGCTGAACCACTCGAGATTCTAACCGTGTATGGCCGGCCTTAGAATGATAAAATATCCCAAAATATGTCAATATTCAAATGATCCCCCTCAGCATAGTGGAATGATACTTTCACTCAACCTATGCTAAACCTTAAAGTGTCAGTTCACCTTTTCAGAAAAAAATAAAAGGAGTAAGCCTATGTTATTTGGGAGAGTCTTTGGCACTGCAGTGCATTCAAAATCTTTTTTTTTTTTTTTTTTTGAGAAAAAAGTTTTTTATTGAACAATTTACATTTGGAACATAATTCTGCAAGTTACAAGGCAATACTGGAGAAATGCATAAAACAAGAAATGTGGCTTATACATATATAGGCACAGTAGATCAAAAAACTTGTTCAGATTGAACACTGGATTCAGTGACTATCAATAAGTGGAAAACCCTATGTCCACGCTATTCATGGAATTGCACGCTAGAAGGATGTATAGTATTACGGACCATCAGTGCATGTGTCTGCGGACTCAAGCCATCGATCCCAGATTTTGTAGTACTTATCTGGACAACCTCTGTTGATGTATATGAACTTTTTGTAGGGAAGAGTGTTATTTATATCTAGTTTCCAATCGTTGAAGCTGGGGGGAGTGGGTCTCATCCACTGTCTGGCTATAATTTTTCTAGCATTAAACAATGTTTCATGCAAGAATGTTTTAGTGAATTTGTCCATCTCAGAGTCGGGGAATATCCCCAGTAAGCATTGTTTGGGGTCCAGGGTCAATGGGGATCCCATGTCATCATGGAGGAAGTCAACAATCTGCTTCCACAGACCCTGAAGGACCGGGCACGCCCAGAGTAGATGGAAGAATGTGCCCGTCGTTTGGTTACACATTGTGCACAAGGTAGAAAACTGTCGTCTAAAGCGGGCGATTCTTAGGGGGGTGAGATACGCTCGGTGCACCACGTATAACTGGGTCAGCCTGTCAGAGAGCTTGGGGGATACAGTCTTGCACGAGTCTAGTGCTTCACTCCACTCCTCATCCTCCAGTGGGCCCACCTCTCTTTCCCATCTTGGTTTAAGGCTGTAAGCTAGCGTGGTAGATGATGGGGTGAGAAGCATGACATAAAAATCAGAGATCAGCTTTCGCGGGTCCACACCTTTAACCACAGCCATAATAACATTAGGCGTAGATTGTGGCAAAGGCTGGGGAAACTGAGCTTGGGCTGCGTGACGCACCTGGAAGAATCTAAAAAGCATAGAATTGGGCAGCAGGAACTCATTTTGGAGGTCCTCAAAGTTTTTAAGTGTGCCATCGGAAATTATGTGGTGCAAATAATATATTCCATATTCGCACCATATCTCTGTGTCAGGGATCAAGAGAAACTCTGAGAGTAGTCTATTGTGCCATAAGGGGGTATAGTTGTTGTGTTTAGGGGTCGTTAATGTTTTAGTGGTGATGTCCCATACGCGCCTATATTGGTATAATAGGGACCCACGGTCTCTATTGGAGTTATTCCCACTATGTCCCACTGCAATTGCAGTGAGTGGGTCAGTGGTCAGTTGTGCCCACCGTGGACAGAGGAGGGTGAGGAATCTGAGTCTGTCGGTTTTATCTATGTGGTATAGTTGAGACAGTTGGGACGCAAGGTAATAAAGATTTAAGTCAGGGAGGGCTGTTCCACCTAGGTCAGTAGGGTTCTTAAGGACTCTCCAGGCCAGCTTGTGTCTGTTGTTACCCCAAATAAATGTCTTGAGTATGGCCTCCATTGACTTGAAAAATTTCAAGGGTAAGTATACGGGTGTGTGCCAGAGTATATACAATATTTTCGGAAATAATATCATTTTAACAATGTTAATACGGCCCCACACGCCGAGCGGCAGTCTCGCCCATACCTGGGTTCTAGACTTGATGAGATCGAAAAGGGGTTCTATGTTCAGGGATATATAGTCAGCCGGTGTTCTATTCACCAATACTCCAAGATATTTGATAGTGTTCACTCGCTGGAGTGGTAACTGTGCCTGTAGCTTGGGAGAGGGGAAACTATCCATAGGCAGTATTTGAGATTTCTCCCAATTAATTTTAAGGCCAGAGAACTGACCAAAGTGTTCAATTGTATGCAACGCCTTCTGAAGCGATGTGGCAGAGTCGGCCAGGTATAGTAGCGTGTCGTCTGCGTATAAGCTAATTTTTTCAGTCAGGGAACCAAGGCAGAGACCCTGAATCTCGGGGTCCCCTCTAATGGAGATTGCAAGGGGCTCCGCCGCCAAGGCATAGAGGAGCGGAGACAGTGGGCAGCCCTGTCTAGTGCCCCTGGATAAGTCAAATGTCTGGGAGGCCCTCCCGTTGGCCACTACTTTACCCCTGGGTGCCAGATATAATAATTGAACCCACTTAATAAATTTAGGTCCAAAACCAAAGCCACGGAGGCATCCCCAAAGGTACCGCCACTCCACTGAGTCAAAGGCCTTGGCAGTATCCAAAGCCACCACCACCCGGGACCCAACATTAGTATGTGTCGCTTGTAAGTTAATATACAATTTTCTGAGGTTGAAGGAGGTGTTACGCCCCGGCATAAATCCAGCTTGGTCAGCATGGATCAGGGTTAGAATCACTTGGTTAAGGCGTAGGGCAAGTACTTTAGCCAGAATCTTTATGTCTACCTGGAGTAGCGATATTGGTCTATAAGATTCCGGGAGGCCTGGGTCCTTGCCTGGCTTAGGTATGAGGATAATTACCGCCTCGCCCATCGATGGGGGTAAGGTGAAATTGTCAAATAGATGGTTGAAGAGGGACAATAACTTGGGGGCAAGTATCTCGATGTATTGGGCGTAAAATTCTATGGGCAACCCATCTGAACCCGGGGCCTTGGATCTGGCGAAGCTCCCAATCGCTGTGGTTATTTCGTCGAGTGTAATAGGTGCGTCTAGCATAGGCATTTGGGCATCGTCTAGCTGTGGAAAGATGATTTCCGCCAGTAGATCTTCCAATTGAGAGTCAGTGGTAGAAACCTGGGACGTATATAGTTGAGAAAAGAAGTCCCTAAATTCAGAAGTGACAGCCTGGGGTTCCGTAATCTTTTCCCCATTAGGACCAGTGAGGGAAATGACAGTAGGGGGTCTATCCTCACTATGTGCCAAGTAGGCCAACAGTTTACCCGCTCTCTCCCCATGTTCATATAATTTTTGTCTGGCAAAGAAAAGTTTTTTCCTGGCCGTCTCGTGTTGTAGCTGATTAACCACCCTGGTTTGTAACCTGAGTCGGGCAGCTCCATCAGGAGAGGGGTTCGACATGTACCCCTGTTCAGAGGAGGACAGATCCCGCATTGCCCCGTCCAGTATGGCTGATGAATTAGCCTTCAGCCTGTTGATAAAGGAGGTCAGAGTCATACGTGCATGCAGTTTGAAGGCTTCCCATACTACGTCTGGGGATGCAGATCCGTCATTCTCTAAAAAGTAAGTTCTCCAACTGTTACCAAGCTCGTCATCCTCCGACAACAGGGTGAGCCAAAACGGATTCAGGCGCCACGTACGGGGCGGTTTGTCTAATGGGATGGAGAGGCTAATGAAATATGGGCTATGGTCTGAAAGTAATCTGGGGGCAAATTCAGCTTCCAGTAATCTTGGGGCAAGGGTACTAGAAATGAATATAAAATCTATACGGGACATGGTGTTATGGGTAGTTGAGAAACAGGAGTAAGCTCGAGTGAGCGGGAATTTAAAACGCCAGGTGTCAGTGAGATTAAAGGAAGAGATAAGTCGGGAGAATCTAGTGTGGGTTGGAGCTGTAGTAGATAATGGCGAGGGCGACAGTTTGTCTAATGTAGGGTTCAACGTAGCGTTAAAATCCCCCAGCCACACCGCCTGAATCGAAGGATGACGAGTCATATATAGCAAGCCCTCTGTGACTATAGTAGAATTAAATGGTGGAGGTACATAGAATGCCATCAGTAGGAAAGGTTCACCATACAATTTAACCGAAAGAAAGACATAGCGCCCCTGTGGGTCAGACTGAACATCACACAGCTCAAAATGTACCGTCTTGGCAATCAAAACTGAGACTCCGCGGGCGTGGGACGAGTGGGATGAATGATATGCCCACCCAATCCATGGCCGGCGGAGTGCCATCTGGAGCCGACCCTCAACGTGTGTCTCCACTAACACCACAATGTCGGCTCGTTGTTTTTTGAGAAATGAGAAAACTGCAGATCTCTTTACCTTGTCCCCAAGCCCACGCACATTCCAAGTGAGCAGTTTTATCGATGCCATAATTCAAACATTAAAACATATCGTGGGACAGTAGCATTACATGAATACAAGGTTTGCCATCTATGCAGTATCAATGTTAGCATGCACTTCGTTGTATTGCAGTCCATCAAGAAAAAACGAACCTCCCCCTCCCCCCTCCCCACCCTGCATCTTCCCCAACTGATGCGGGTATGTTCCCAAAACCAAAAGAAAGTAACAACCGGTAGCAGATAAAACCAAAATATCTTGCTGTTACGTAAAAGATCTGCAGCGATCTCCTCACATGGGAGGTGTGGAAGATCCAATGCCCGCAAATAAAGAGCAACAGGCTCTTCTTGTACTGTGAACCAGAAGTACAGTGCGGGGTCGGTGGTATAGAAAGTTCTGCAGTCACATAATAAAGAGATGCGTGTTCCGGTTGCTGGGGGGCGAAAATTCGCTGTGTTAGGCATGTGGAGTGTAGGACTGATTGTGCTCCGCAATTACAGTCTCCAGGGTAGTTACATGGATCAACCAGTCAGTGGGGGCCCTAAGTATGGGAGACCCCCTCTGCAGGTTACAATTGAAAGAGGATTATAGCAGGGGAAGGCAAAAGGGGGTCCCAGGGGTAAGGAGCAATAGGGTATGCGCCGCGGGCAGTAAAGGGGAGACAAAAAAAAAGGGGGGTAACATACCAGGATTTGCAGACTCCCGCTGCAGCGTATAATGTGCTGGTGATGATGACAGGCAATCAATAGTGCTGATGAACATGCTCGGTCAGGTCACTCCGCCGCCCCTCTGGCGGGCCCCGGACGCTCCAACCAGGCAATGACTTCCTGAGGATCCTCAAAAAAGAACACACGGCCGTCCCTTTCGACTCTAAGACGAGCTGGAAATAGCATAGAGTATTTAAGATGTTGTATCCGGAGCCTCCTCTTCGCCTCCATGAAGCCTTGGCGGCGGCGCTGCACCTCGGCAGAAAAGTCGGGGAAGATAGCGATCTTGGAGTTTCCAAGGTGGATGTTACCTTTTTCCCTGGCCATGCGCAGCGCCGCATCTCTATCTTTGTAATTCAAGAATTTTGCTATAAACGTGCGGGGGGGAGCCCCCTGAGGAGGAGATCTGGCAGGCATACGATGAGCCCTCTCCACCGCCAGGGTGGGGGAGAAGGCCTCGCGGCCATAGGTGTCAACAAGGAGTTTCTCCAAGAAGGTGGTAGGATCTTTGCCCTCAGCTCCCTCGGGGAGCCCGATGAAACGGAGGTTGCACCTCCGGAGCCTATTTTCCATATCATCTTGCTTGCTTAGAATCTGATTGATTTGGAGCTGCATTCGATCGGAGCTGACTTGGAGCGGCGTAACGGTGTCCTCCACCTCTCCAATGCGGGTTTCGGCAGTCGTGACACGCTCACGAAGTTTCTGGAAGTCTTGTCGCATGAGTGAAAGGTCCACCTTGACCCCCTCTATTTGCGCCGTCAGGGACGTCCGGCAGTATGTGATCGCCTCGAGCAGTTTAGCTGTGTCGCCTCCCGTAGCGTCCTGCTCACCGCCTGCGGCACCGCCATCTCTTTCCTCCTCCTGGCGGCGGTACTGGTCCAATTTCGCCAGGGTGGCCTTTGGCGTTTTTGGCGGAGTCATGGCAGGTATCCGCTGTGATCCCTCCCCCCTCCAAAGCAGGCAGCTCAGTCTATACCGAATGGTAGGGAGCTGTAGGGCTGGTGGGCCAGGAAGAGTCACTAGTCAGCAGGCCGGGTGAAGCAAGATGGCCACCGACCAGCACTAGGCCGAAGCCGGGGCCTTTCCTGAACGCGGCGGCCGCGCAGTCAGAGGCTGATGTATCTGCCTCTGTGGGTGTGAGGGGTCCTCAGGGGGACTCGGTGGGCCCCTGCAGGCTGTTACCTGAGAGCAGGAGGGCCAGGAAGCAGCACAGGCGGCAGGTCGGGTGGAGCAAGATGGCCGCCGACTTCCAGGGCTAGGCCGAAGCCGCGGACTTTCCTAAATGCGGCACCCGCGATCGGGATCGCGGCCCTGCGGAGGCCGCCGTACGAGCGGAGGATGGTGGATTTGCGGCCACGGATGTTCAGGGTCCCCAGGGGGTCCCGCTGGGCTGGTGCAGGATGACGCTGAAGGTCAGGATGGGCTGTACAGGAGTAATGGACGGAGCTCAAATCATGCACGTCCTACTCCATGCTATGTCAGGCCACGCCCCCCAAAATCTTTTTTTTTTAGGTTGTTTGGAATTTCTTCAAAATTACTCTCAGGAGATTAATCTTGAATACTTAAAATAAAAAACAAAGATTGGGCAATGATCAGTCATCTCATCCATTCAGTGCAATGCAAGCAATTAATCTCATATAGTTTTCCTGGTGTGACTGAACAGCAACATTGCACAATCAATCACATGTCCTGGAAATCACACATCTCTCAGGTGTGAGATGTCATTTACGGCAATGCTTTTAACCGCTCCAGATCATTCTTGAGCAATTTCCTATGTGCAACTGTCCCAATTGAGTCAAAAGTTCAACATCCTGCTGTAATGAATTTAAAACATGTTTCATGTTATGTACAACACTTTACTAATATTCTTCATAAGATACCAATAATTTTTTTTTCAATTAGGTCAGTTATCCTTTAAAATACAAGAAAAATACATTACAAATACAGTGGAACATCAGATTGCGAGTAACGTGGTTAACAAGCGTTTCGCAATACGAGCACTGCATTTTAAAAAATCATGACTCGGTTTGCAAGTGTTGTCTCGCAACACGAGCACAATTCAGGCCAAAGCGGTGTGCAGTACCGCTTTTGGCCTGATGTGGGGGGGCGCTGTAGCCGAGCAGAGCCAAACGCCGCCGATCACAGTGATCGGCGCCATTCGGAAATGCATGGAAAGGCCCAAGGACAGCACGGCTGACCTCGGCAAATCTCGGGTAACAAGTCTTTCCGAGGTTTGCCGAGGTCAGCCGAAGTGTCCTCAGGCCTTTTTGGCCGTTTCCGAGGCTCTCTGGCGCCCCCACCTCTGGCGGCATGCGGTATTGCATCCCATTGAAGTCAATGCAAAACAAATTATTTTCGTTTTCATTGACTTCAATGGGGAAACTCGCTTTGATATGTAGTGCCCCCAATGTAATCCTCACAGTGTAAATCACCCCTCTAAGGAAAATCCCCCCCAGTGTAATGCCCCCAGTGTAATCCCGAAAGTGTAATCCTCCCAGTGTAAATCCGCAACCCATGCACCCCCATAGCGACGCCACTGGATTCAATAAATATGACAGTGCAGGGCTAATCAAAAGTATCACCTGGAGAGCACATAGCCCAGTATAAATTGTGTTGGAAATCGTGATTTCTTCTGCCCATCTCTCCACCTCGGCCAATCAGAGGAAGCCTTGTATTCATAAAAATACAAGGTTTCTCCTGAATAGCTGAGAAACGTTTAGGCTGACTTGACTTTGTTCTGGGAACAGACAGGAAGTTTCACAAACTGCTGCAGAACACAGTGTCACCTACTGTATGTAGCTGATGTTTCTTCAGTATAGTACAGTGCACATTTTCTTGTACAGTTTTCCTTTAGATTTACCAAAACCATATAATATGAGGTCAAACCTAACCCCTTGCACTACATAGTTGAAGGTAAATCTAAATGAAGTTGAACAAAAAAACTGTATAATGTATGGCCAGCCTCACAGTGATTTGTAGGTAGCGTTGAAATCACTATAGTTACTGGACATTTGTCAGTAAGAAGCCATTCGCAACCAAGCTTTTCCTCTATCATTACGTAGTTCTGCTACAAATCTCTCTGCTTCATCAATTTGGAGCAAAGTCATAGAGGTGAAAATAGAGTGATTGTCGCTGACATGAAACGCTACTCAAACTGGGCGTTCGGCCCTGGGTTCCGTAAGCTAGTGGAGATGTAGTAGTAGTGTCTACTACAGCGATTTACAGCTTTCACAGGGATCACACAGGCATACAAACTTATAATGGCCCAAGCAGTAAAAAGTGCCATACCTACACTTCAGCTTTATTAAAGTGGTTGTAATCCCAGATAAAAAAAAACCTGCAAGACAAAGGCATAATGAGCTAGTATGCATCGCATACTAGCTCATTATAAAATACTTACCTTAGCTCGAAGCTGTTGCAGCGGTCCCCGTACAACACTGTGACCGGCGACATGTCTCCCGGAGTTATTTCTGGATTTTTCCATAGGAAATCCGATGAAGCTGACTTCCAACAGTCTTGCCTACACACCATCAGTCAAAAATCTGACCATCCCGAACGCCGTGACGTAAAAAACTCAGACAAGCTGAGAAAAATGAAGTTCAATGCTTCTGAGCATGCGTCGACTTGATTCTGAGCATGCGTGGGTTTTTTGTCCGATGGAGTTCCACACAGACGATCGGAATTTGCTATCGTTTTTTTCCCCATTGGATAAATTTAAAACATGTTCTATTTTTTTTCACCGATGGAAAAAAGACCGATGGGGCCCATACACGATCGCAGCCCATGAATGCAGTCCTACTGTACATGAATGTAGCCCATGAATGCAGACTTACTGTCCATGAATGCAGCCTTAAACCCTGTACACACGATCGGATTTCCTATGGATTCTAATCCGATGGATTTTTCCATCGGAAATCCAATGAAGCTGACTTCCATCAGTCTTGCCTACACACCATCAGTCAAAAATCCGACATACAACACGTACGATGGCACAATAAAGGGGAAGTTCAAATCCAACGGCGCCACCCTTTGGCCTGCTTTTGCTGATTTCGTGTTACCGCGGGTTAGTAAAAGTTTGGTGAGGGCCAATTCGCGCTTTTCAGTCTTCGTGCTTTTCAGATCGTTTTCTGCGTTTCAGTTTGTGCTTGTGGGTTCGTATTTGTCTTTCAGTGTGTGCAATCAGGTCGTTTCTGTTTTGCAGTGCCTTCTTGGCCGCTCGTTACTTTTTTTGAGGTCGTTCTTCACAGGCCTTGCTGTTCCTCGGTGCGTTCTGTTTAAGTTTGTTCTGACCAGCCGACCGGTTTAAAGCCATGTTGGAAGTACATTCTCATTCTCGAGTTCGTGCTGCGTATGGGCTTGGTATTGCGGTTAATACTGTAACCCGAGTTCAGTCCATGAACAGGGCGAGGAGGAGTTCATGGAACAAGAATCGGTTGCTCCAGCGGGACCAATTCTCTAATATGCCTCTGTTGTGGGAAATCCAGGAGAATAATCCTGATGACTTCAGAAATTATCTCCGGGTGACGGACCCCGTTTTTCACCAGCTGTTGGATTTGCTGTCCCCCTATATCACGAGGCAGGACACTGTAATGCGCCAGGCCATCACTGCCGAGCAGAGGCTTATTTCCACGTTGAGATACCTGGTGACTGGGAGAAGCTTGCAGGACCTCAAGTTCACGACAGGCATCTCCCTCCAGGCTATTGGGATTATTATCCCTGAAACGTGTTCTGCTATCATACAAGTCATGCAGAAGGACTATATTAAGGTAAGTTTTATCCTTTAACATAATATTCTATGTTTTGAATGTTTTCTAATGTATTGTATCTCTTTCATCCTTCCCAAAAGATTGTAATATGCTGTGAATGTCCCCTTTGTCCCCATGCATGATGTTACTTTTAAATGCTCCTTTTTTGGCCTACATGCATATTTCCCTTCACTAACCTCTCCAGCATGCTATCCTGGGCCCATACACACCTAGCCTAGTCTGTTAACAATGTTTTGTCAGCTCCATTGTAGTTCTGAACCCCCCCCCCCTTAAATGTGTCCAAATGTTTTATTGAACATTCAATTTCAGCAGAGTGGTAGAGGCTTTTTTTGGGGGAACAAAATCATTTTTAACCCCCTCCCCCCCACTTAATTTTTTCCAATGGGCCATCAGAGGGGGTGAGTCATCTGATAAGTGGGCCTTCTATTTTTGTGTTTGAATACTCCTTCAAATAAATGTTATACTGACGTTGGCCAAGAATGTATTTGTGTAATCTGCTTGCAATGTTATGTGCAAAAGTACTATTTTTTTTTCTTGTTTGACTCCACAGTTTCCTTCATCGCCACAGGAATGGCAGACTGTGGCCTCCCAATTTGCCCAGCGGTGGGACTTTCCCAACTGCGGAGGGGCAATTGATGGGAAACACGTCCGCATAGTGCCGCCACCTCGTTCAGGGTCATACTATTTTAACTACAAGGGTTTTATTAGTATTGTGTTAATGGCGTGGTGTCGGCATGCTATGAGTTCTTGTATGTGGACGTGGGGAAGAATGGCCGGATGTCCGATGGCGGAGTCTTCGCACAGACGGAGTTTGCCCACCGTCTGCAGACTGGTGGCCTGGCACTGCCACCTGATGCAGATAATGTGAAATGGACTTCCTTTTGTGTATATTGCTGATGAAGCTTTTGGACTGGGACCCCATCTGATGCGGCCGTTTCCCCAGAGGACCCTCAACCCGGAGAGGAGGCTTTTTAATTACCGGCTGGCCAGAGCCCGGAGGGTTGTTGAGAATGCCTTCGGGATAATGGCCACCCGGTTCCGCCTGTTTCAGACAGCCATCCACATGGCGGAATACAAACTCAACCATATTGTCTTCAGCTGCATACTGCAAAAAAAAAAAAATTCCGCAAATATTCAAATATGTATCTCTCAAATGTTGGGCCTGAGGCCGGTCTTTCTGAAACTACCTTGTTGACAGGCCTGGACACTGGCCGTACTGGCTTGGCCCCCCAAAGTGCCCGTGAAGTACGTGATAAATACGTTGAGTACTTCACGGGTAGGGGGGCCATCGCTATGCCAGACAATATCTGAAATTTTTGGGGAAAAATAAACCATAATAATTTATCTTTGAAAAACTTGTTTTGTCATTATTGCTTGTGTTTTTATTTATATGTCTCCCAGGTTCTCATAGTACACTTGTTGTAGTGCCAAGTGGATTTGTCTTTAGTAAATAGCCATAATTGTCACAGTAAGAACAAGAACTTTGACATTTTCTAACTGCTATTGAGCATAGAAAGAACAAGACACACATTGTTGAGTCCAAAAACATTTTTTACTCTGTGCACAACATGTGTGTTATTTTGATTTTGAATATAAAATATTCACATTTTTGCATCCAAATTTTGGAGAATATGTTTTTTTTTTTGCTTTATTTTTGGTTTGCATAAACATGCATGGTTCAATCAAGAAAACATATAAAAACAATGGAACTTACAAAGTTCAACTTTAAAGACAAACATGAGATGGGGTCATGTCACCCCTGAACTATCCAAAATTTGAAGATGCACACAGTTTGTGTGACAAAATCTGTATTTTCATCCTGATCCCATGGCTAAAGTCAACAAGTGCTATCTGCCATCATGGGGGATCAATGGATGTGTTTTTGTTTTGGGTGTGCAAACCCTTCCTCTCACCTACTTGAGTAGAGAGGAAAAACACTGACATAGATATCCTGTGACGGCAGATAGCACATGTTGACACACTGTGTGCATCTTCAAATTTTGGCTTGTGGTAAATCAACAAGAGCAAAATTTTGTTATAAAAAAATTAAAAATAACAAGGGGGGGGGGGTCAGACTATTCGCCGCAAAATATCGATGATGTTTTTATACTACTACATTCCAATATTTCTTGAATTATGATTTGGGCACTAGCACTTGAGAAAGGAGTAGTAGGAGTTTCTGACACACCCCCATGTTCATCCCCTAAAAAAAAAAGGTATTAGAAATATGCAGGCCTACATCTCTTTTTACCTGAAGCTGTGGTGACAGACACTGACCTGTTGTGGTGATAAGCTGCACCTCTGCTTCCTCCACCTCTCCTTCCTCCACCTCTCCTTCCTTCACCTCTGCTTCCTCCACATGCTGATCTTGGGGTTCGTTCTGAGCTTGGGGTTCTTTCTGTGGTCTGTGCTTCCTAGGCTCCTGGTGTCCTCCCAGTCTTCTCTCCCCTATGAGAATGAAAACAAAGGTATCCTTACCACACAGTAGGGATGAGCCGAACACCCCCCTGTTCGGTTCGCAGCAGAACCTGCGAACAGACCTAATGTTTGCGTAAACTTTAGAACCCTATTAAATACAATGGACTCGAACGTTCGAAATCTAAAGTGCTAATTATAAAGGCTAATATGCAAGTTATTGTCCTAAAAAGGGTTTGGGGACCCGGGTCCTGCCCCAGGGGACATGTATCAATGCAAAAAAACGTTTTAAAAAAGGCAGTTTTTTCGGGAGCAGTGATTTTAATAATGCATAAAGTGAAACAATAAAAAGTGAAATATTCCTTTAAATTTCATACCTGGGGGGGGTGTATAGTATGCCTGTAAAGCAGCGCTCGTTTCCCTTGCTTAGAACTGTCCCTGCACAAAATGTAATTTCTGAAGGAAAAAAAGCCATTTAAAACCACTCGCGGCTATAATGAATTGTCGGCTCCCGGCAATACAGAGAAGAGTCATTGATAAAAAAATAAAATAAAAGCGTGGGGGTCCCCCCCAAATTCAATTACCAGGCCCTTCAGGTCTGGTATGGATATTAAGGGGAACCCTGCATCAAATAAAAAAAAATGACGCTGGGTTCCTCCCAAATATCCATACTAGACCCTCCAGGTCTGGTATGGATTTTAAGGGGAACTCCACCCCAAATAAAAAAAAATGGCGTGGAGTTCCCCCAAAAATCCATACCAGACCCTTTATCCAAGCACGCAACCTGGCAGGCCGCAGGAAAAGAGCCCCCCCCTCCTGAACTGTACCAGGCCACATGCCCTCAACATGGGGAGGATGTCCCATGTTGATGGGGACAAGGGCCTCATCCCCATAACCCTTTCCCGGTGGTTGTGGAGGTCTGCAGGCAGGAGGCTTATCGGAATTTAACAAAGGGGATCCCCAGATCCCGGCCCCCCCATGTGAATTGGTAAGGAGTACATTGTACCCCTACCATTTCACGAAGAAAGTGTAAAAAAAATGGAAAAAAAACACACAGACACCTTGGAAAAGTCCTTTATTAAAAATAAGAAAATAAAAAACACATTCCAGCGATGTAATCCAATTTCCCGCAGCAATCCGATGTCCAGCGCTGCAGTCTCCACTCGAAACGTCATTGGCTGAGCGGACCTACGCTGCGGAGGAAGTTCCCCATCAGGTCCGCTCAGCCAATGACGTAGGTGGGGTCTGTGGTACGAGGGGGCGGGGGCGCCCTCGTATCTCAGACCCCGCCTACATCTTGGCTGAGCGGACCTGATGGGGAACTTCCTCTTCAGTGTAAAAAAATGAATAGACCCGCCCCTTCTCACATTCCCCATCAGGTCCGCTCCTGATGGGGAACGTGAGAAGGGGTCAAAATGAGAGTCTTTGATATTTATTTAACATTCAAATTGCAACAGTCATGAGATGAAAATTGTGTGTGATTGATGAACCAAAAACTAACTACCCAGTATGTCCCTTTTTTATACACAGGGTGAGCTCAGCCAGGAGGAAGAGGTTTCGGAATGTGGCAGGCAGGAGGAGGCAGGGGTGAGTGGCAGACAGGAGGAGGTCGGGCCAAGTGGCACTCAGCAGGTACCCAGGCCAAGTGGCAGCACCCAGTCCCAAGTGACTCCCCTCCACGTCAGACCCAAAAAATCTCGGAGGATGACACAGGTGGAGGAGGAGTCACTTCAAACAATCAGGGACGCTGCTGCCATAATGAGGGCCCCCTCAACCCTGTTGAGGGCTTTAGCGCCTACCTAGCTGATATGCTGCATCAACTTGAGGAGGGACAACGTGCCCTCTCTGAGCAGCTTATTTACACTGTCCTTCACACGGCGGGGAGGGGCCAGCTGACACAGGCCACTCTGCAATTTGGCCCATCCTTCTCCTCCTTCTCCTCCTCCTCCTCCTGCCACATTCCCACCAACAGAGCCATAGCCTGCAAGGGGGCGTGGACGGGGCCGTAGAAGGAACGCTGCAGGGAAGTGTGGAGAGAAGGCTACAGGGAAGACCAGAAAGTGATTCCCTGGCTTCAAGCTGCTCTGCCAGAAGATGCAGTTTGTTGGAGTACCACAGCTTGGGGACATGTATGTCTTCGGCTGCTGCTCCTGATTTCCTCATGTTGGCAATTTTATTGTTCATCAAATTCAGGTCTGCCTTTGGGGTCCAAAGTCGGCATAAATGCAACTCATTTTTCAATTGTTGCCCTTCCTGTTTATTTTGTTTTTCCAGAATAAATGGATCTTTGATTTATGCTAAATACTTGCCTATGTGTTTTTATTGTGAGTAGCCATAACATTTCATTAATAAAATGTGTAATTAACAAGGGACACCAACCTACTCGAGGGTAAAAAAATATGTGAGAACTTGACCCAAAAAAAAGGAGGCCACAAGAAAAAAAATAATAAAAAAGAAATAAAAATTATGTAGATCTTGATTTAAAATAAAAATAAAAATTATGGACATCTGGCTTTAAAAAATATAAAATTATTCATGAGATCACAAGAAACAATAAAGAAATACGTTTGTCAGGACTCTGTATAAATATCAGCAGCAAAAAAAAAATTTTTAAGACCATTACAAAGAAGAAAACAATGCGCTGCATTAAACGAGGCAATAATTAGCAGAATGACGAATGTGCTCTCTCCATTACGAATGCTAGTTTTACCAGAACAAGCGCTCCCGTCTCCTAATTCAGTCTGAGCATGCATGGGTTTTTTATCCCATGGAGTTCCACACAGACGATCGGAATTTGCCATCAGTTTTTTTTCCATCGGATAAATTTAAAACATGTTCTATTTTTTCTCACCGATGGGAAAAAGACCGATGGGGCCCATACACGATCGGTTTGTCCAATGAAAAAAGTCCATCGGACTGTTTTAATCGGAAAACCGATCGTGTGTACAGGGCTTTACTGTCCATGAAAGCAGCCTTACTGTGCATGAATGCAGCCCATGAATGCAGCCTTACTGTGCATGAATGCAGCCCATCAATGCAGTCTTACTGTGCATGAATGCAGCCCATGAATGCAGCCTTACTGTCCATGAATGCAGCCCATGAATGCAGCCTTACTGTGCATGAATGCAGCCCTACTGTGCATGAATGCAGCCCATGAATGCAGCCTTACTGTGCATGAATGCAGCCCATGAATGCAGCCTTACTGTCCATGAATGCAGCCTTACTGTCCATGAATGCAGCCCATGAAAGCAGCTTTACTGTGCATGAATGCAGCCCATGAATGCAGCCTTACTGTTCATGAATGCAGCCCATGAATGCAGCCTTACTGTGCATGAATGCAGCCCAAGAATGCAGCCTTACTGTGGATGAATGCAGCCCATGAATGCAACCTTACTGTGCATGAATGCAGCCCATGAATGCAGCCTTACTGTGCATGAATGCAGCCTTACTTTAATCAAATGCAGCCCATGAATGCAGCCTTACTGAGCCCATCAATACATGATACTTGCCTGGATCACATACACCGGGCATCTCCCGCGCTGTGTGTGAGAGCTGGCTGGGTCTGTGTTTGGCTGTGTTTCCGGTAGGAAGGTCCCGCCCCTCTAGACCTGCTTGTGTGATAGTAGATGGAACACTGATTGAATCAGTGTTTCGTCTGTCACACGAGTCGGTCTAGGGGGAGCGGGACCTTCCTACAGGCAGCACAGGCGAACACAGACCCAACCAGCTCTCACACACACCGCGGGAGATGCCTGGTTTGTGTGATACATAGGAGAGAGAGAGAGAGGGAGGGGAGCGCTGCAGTCAGCCGCAGCTCAAAGCAACCCCAGGACAGGCAGCCTACCGGGATTTTTCCCGCTATCCCGGTGGGCCAGTCCGACCCTGTGTAACAGGGTTTACAACTACTTTAAGTGTTTGCATAAATTAAGCTGAGAGTATTCGTATTTGGGTGACAGTTGAAGACACATTACAAAGTATATTCCAGTCAGATATTGATTGATGTGAACAGCTTAGTATTCCAAAGTGGTCCAAAATATTTCTACATAATACAGTATGAACACAATGAAAAAAAGCTGTATATGCTGAAAGGTCTGTCATGGATCCGCAACATTTACACCCTGTTCCAAATTATTATGCAAATTCTATTTCAGTGTCACAAAGATTAAATATTTTGTTTTTCAGTTTAACTCATAGATGGCATTGTGTCTCAGGGCTCTTTTGCACTAAAAACAATCTCGGACACCTGTGATAATTAGATTGCCAGGTGAGCCCAATTAAAGGAAAAACTACTAAAGGAGGGTGTTCCACATTATTAAGCAGAGCACCATTTTCAAGCAATATGGGGAAGAAAAATGATCTCTCTGCTGCCAAAAAGAGTGAAATAGTTCAATGCCTTGGACGAGGTATGAAAACATTAGATATTTCACGAAAACTTAAGCGTGATCATCACACTATTAAGAGATTTGTGGCTGATTCAGAGCACAGATGGGTTTTGTGCAGATAAAGGCACATTGAGGAAGATTTCTGTCAGATCCAGGCATCAGATCAAGAGAGCAGCTGCTAAAACACCATTACATAGCAGCAAACAAATATTTGAAGCTGCTGGTGCCTCTGGAGTCCCACGGACATCAAGGTGTAGAGTCCTCCAGAGTAAACTAAATAAACCTTCCATTCAGCCACCACTAACCAAAGCTCACCAGCAGAAACTACTGCATTGGGCAGAAAAATACATGAAGACTCATTTTCAAACAGTCCTGTTCACTGATGAGTGCCGTGCAACCCTGGATGGTCCAGATGGATGGAGTAGTGGATGGTTGGTGGACGGCCACCCTGTTCCAACAAGGCTGCGATGTCAGCAAGGCGGTGGTGGAGTCAGGTTTGGGGGCAGAATCATGGGAAGAGAGCTAGTCGGCCCCTTTAGGGTCCCCAAAGGTGTAAAGATGACCTCTGCAAAGTATGTGAAGTTCCTGACTGACCACTACCTTCCCTGATACAGAAGGAAGAACTATGCTTTCCGTAATAAAATCATCTTCATGCATGACAATGCATCATCTCATGCTGCAAGGAATACCTCTGCATCAATGGCTGCTATGGGGAGAAATGGAGAAAAAGTCATGTGTGGCCTCCATCCTCCCCTGACCTTAATCCTATTGAGCATCCTCAAGCAAAAGATCTATGAGGGTGGGAGGCAGTTTACATCCAAACAGCAGCTCTGGGAGGCTATTCTGACATCTTGCAAACAAATACAAGCAAAAACTGTCCAAAAACTCACAATTTCAATGGATGCAAGACTTATGAAGCTGCTATCAAATAAGGGGTCCTATGTTAAAATGTAACGTGACCTGTTAAAATGTTTAAAAAGTTAAAATGTTGTTCAAAGTTTGATTGAAATAGCTTTTGATTTCAGTAAATATGTTGCAAACACAACAAATGACAATTTCCAGTTCTTTACAACCTATAAAGTGTTTTGAAACTTAGGCCTCGTACACACGGCCGAGATTCTCGTCGAAAAAAACATGTCGTTTTTTTCGACGAGATTCTTGGACAAGAAAATTGTCCCGGCCGAGTGTACACACGCTCGATTCAAAGAACCCGCGGTTCTTTGAATGGAGCGTACGCGGTGACGTCATCGACTACGACGAGCATGCCTAGGAAGCTACCGCGCATGCGTCAAATTCATTTCGAACATGCGCGGGCTTCCGGGAGGACAGGTAAGTGTACACACACTCACTTTTCTCGTCGAGAAACATGCCGACGAGAATCTCGACGAGAAAATAGAGAGCAGGTTCTCTATTTTCTCGTCAAGATACTTGTCGATTTTCTTGACGAGAAACCATACACACGAACGAGTTTCTCGGCAAAAAATCTCTGCCAGCAAGGTTCTTGCTGGTTTTTGCCGAGAAACTTGTTCGTGTGTACGAGGCCTGACTGTGCGTAATAATTTGGAACAGTGCATTGTAAGTTTTTTATTTTGAAAAAAAAAAAACTGTTATCATTAGGAGGTTTGTTCAATAAAATTTGAATTGTACTCTTAATAGTTGATAACATGAGAATTATGCTGACTGTTGTTTATATCAATTATTTAGGTAAATGAGAAAAAAATCATTGGCATAATAATTTGGAACAGGGTGTACATGCAATTAAACAGAAGCCAAATAGATTGGTGACTCAGTGCCTGGGTGATTGTTGTCCTATGCAGAGGCGTAGCTTGAAGCTTGTTGGCCCCGATGCAAAAGTTGACCTTAGCCCCCCTAATACCACCCGCCGCTTCCAATGTGCATGTATATACATCCACAGTACGCCAAGATACTCAAAGTGGCTTAAGAGTTTTGAGTCCCCAGAGTTCCTTCTTACATCAGAGGACAGGGATCACTGCTTGAGAATCAGAGGACAGGGATCACACTACACATTGCTGAAATCACATTCCCTTACACACAGTCTGTCAGCCACGATCTTCACAGAGTGTATCTGGCTCTTATGTTGTCGTTCTGACGTGTGAAATTCTCTGGTCAAAACGGCAGTGTAGTTGCAGTAGGAAGATACATCCTGTGCAGATTGTGGCTGTGTTGTAAAGGAATGTTATTTCAGCCCTGCGGAGGAGGAGCAGTATAGAGTGCTGTAATGGGAAAGGAGCTCAGCAGCTGGGCATAGCATCCACAGTGGAGGGGGTGGTCAGGGGGCTTTGGGGGGCACAACTTAGATATGGGGGGCAAAGCCATGTGACACAAAATCTGGAGCCTGTAGCCCCTCGGGAGGTGTAAGGGGATTTGTTTTAGCAATTTCTGAAGGTTTCTCTGTCAGTGTTGGCAGGTGTTGGGGAGAAGGTCACCTCTCGGAGGGTTGTGTCTTTTCCCCAGTTGTCAGGGAAGTGGGGTAAGCAGATACCCCAGGGTTGGGGGGACAGAGAATCCCAGCTGGTGACTAGGAGACACTGAGCGGTGTCTCACCTCACCAGTGACAGCGGTCTCATCGTGGCTACAGGATGGCACTCTCCTCCTCTTGCCTTGCTGAGCTTGGTTACCATTCCATTTACCAGCACACAGCACAGACACTTCCCCATCCTGGGCTCTTCTCAACCTGTGCTCCTCTCCATTCAGGAAATGGCTCACAGCTTCTCCCCAGCCAATGAGAATGAAGGGATGTGGACTGTGGAAGGCAAAGTGGAAGCCCAGTACTGGAGCATTGCTGTGAGGTCCTAGGGCAGATCGGAGCTGGACTTTGTGAAGGATATGATAATATGACAGGGAGGCTGCACGTCCCCCCTGGAGCTAGGTGCGGGGGTGCGATTGTGACCCCTGAGACCCCTTACGCTACGCCCATGGTCCTATGCATTTCTAATCAAACATTTGGTCCTGTGGCAGCATGAGTAAACTTTCCTCTTTTAATTGTTGCTATTGAATTAAAGAAATGTATGTTAAAGATCATTTCATTTTAACTATGTCATGTAGTTATAGCATTTAAAAATAGCCTCGCACTCTTGCAAAAAGTAAATATATTGGGCAGTGTGCAATATATGTCTGCAGAAAATGTAATATATACAATCTAAATTTCTAACGAGTTCAATTTTAAATACAGATTTTAGCACCTGTGATATGCTGTGATTTAATTTAAAATAATTCATTTAAAAAAGTGATTTTCGTGTTCACAGATGGCTCAATTTATGTGAATTATTGCATAAATTCAAACAGGGCCTTCTATACATACATTTCATCTAAATTGTGACTACAGCAAAACGTGTATTTATTTTAAAAAAACGTATATTTGATGCATGTGAGGTATAATTTACTGTGGATCATCTCAATATAGTTTTGTATATGTTAATTATCCTCTACACATCCGCTGAGTATTAAAATTAAAATAAATGTTCATACAGAACAAACTTGCCAAGTCTCTTACTAGTCCACCCATCCGCCAATACATGCCTTTCCTGCACTGCTGCAACACTATGTTGCTCCACCAGTGCCATGAGAAATACCCAGGGCAAAGAGACAATAAAGCTGATGTCCAGGTTTACTTTCACCTTAAATGGTTTGTTTGGACAAAGCTGGCCCAAACAAACTATTTCCCTGACTACTATGTGTGTCCGCCGGGCACGCTGTATAAACCGTATGTAGCCTCAACTGCACACAGTCAAAGGCCTGGGCACACCCTAATCACACTGTGGGACTGATTTACTAAGAACAATGGGCATGCGCCGGTTCATACCTTAATTGGTGCGCCGGATAAATTATTGATTGGGCGTGCGAACCGGCGCACGCAGACACACAACGCAATAGTAAATATGTAAACGGAAACTGTTGCCAGGGTAACTGCTATTTTCTCATTGATAATAGCACACGCCCATCTCATTTGATCAGTCTTGTTAGGCAATTAGTAGGTGTTCTCACTTAATTAACACTTGTGATGCTAATCTCATTCCTATTCCTTCTAATATATCTTTGAAATGTTTGTTTTTTTCTATTTTCACACAAATCTTTCGATACATTACAAAGAACAGAAAGTGTTTCTAAACCCAATAAATTTATATTTTCAGATCTTGATCTTTAAAGGTGACCATACACTGCAATCTTAAAAAAAATTGAAACATTTTAAAAATTAGATTAGGCAAGAGCCTGTTTGATTTCCAAAAATTTGAATTAATTGTTCAAGTGCGTATTCCTAATACCTATATTTCTGAAAGCTCCAGTTGTACAGAGATTGGCCAATCAGATTGCATAGTGCATGACCATCTTAAGTGCCAAATTTGGAATGTAGATGTGCCATGACCCACTAATTTTCACAAGTGGACACAAGAACCTACATCTCTAGACACATATTTGTGCAGCACAGTGGTGTAGTGGTTAGCACTTTCACCTAGCAGCAAAAAGGGTCGCTGGTTTGAATCCTACCTGTCTTCCTGGAGTTTACATGTTCTCCCTGTGCCTGCGTGGGTTTCCTCCAAGTACTCCGGTTTCCTCCTACAAGCTAAAAACATGCTGTAAATTGTGTTAGGGACCCACACAAACACCACCCCATGTTAAAAAAAAAATATTCTTAATTTGCAAATAAGTATCATCTCTTCCTCAGAGAACTTAGCAGCAGTACAAGCAACTTCCTGTAGGGGCGTGATGTCATTCCTGTGTGCTGGCCACCGCTTTCCGAGAGCCACATATGCGCATACCTGTGCACACACAGCAGTTGGGCATCTTATATACACAGCGGTCGCGCATCTACATACATTTGGCGCATCTAGCTGCAGGAACTCACTTTTTATGGAAATTAATAGTAAAGCAGATGCAGATTTCCAGGACTGGACTAACAAATGTTTCTAGTGAAAGGCAATTCGTTTTTTCTTTTATACATGGTCTAAATGGGCCATTGACATGCATCACAGTTGTACTTAGGAATGTGTCTTGGCAAAGTTAAACTAAATTAAATCCTTTCTTCTTTTTGCTTGGGGATAGAGTGCAGAGGGATTAGAAGTCAGTTTTTGGGGATGCCTGCACCCCTGATAGGGTGAAGACAACTCCCAAATTTTGACACTTTCTCCTTCAAATTTATTCACTTCCTGTCACATAGCTAAACAGGAAGTGAGGATAAATCCCTACCAATGTCTTTCCTTGGGGACACACAGGTTAATCTAAATAGTTTCCCCATTATGTAAATTGCACTCCAGCATTTTGCTGTGTACACCCCAAATTATTAGGGACTTTGGGGTTTATTTACTAAAGGCAAATCCACTTTGCACTACAAGTGCACTTGCTGCATATCCGAGGGGGACATGCAGGGAAAATAAAGTTAAAATCACCAGTGCTTACCCTCAGATTTTAGCAACTACACTTGTACTGCAGAGTGGATTTGCCATTACAAAACCCCAAACTACCTAATGATTTGGGGTATACACAACAAAGTGCTAGAGTGTTGACACTAGTTAGATTGATCTGTGTATCCCCATGAAAAGACATTGGTAGGGTTTTACCCTCACTTCCTGTTTGGCTGCGTGACAGGAAGTGAAGCAAATTTTAAGAAAAAAAAGATAAAACACAAAGCCCAACCTAAAAAAAGACAAGCAGGGGTTCTAACACTCACTTGGTTTCCCTCAAATGCCCACAATTAGAATAGAATTGCCTTGAGCTAGATTTTAGTGCAGTGCTCTAAATCAGTGCTTCTCAAGTACCCCCAACAGCCCATGTTTGCAGGTTTTCCTTCATCTTGCACATGTGCTTTAAATCACAGTCAATGGCTTGGTATTTTGGACAGCAATTCTAGATAAGATAAATTCACAAAACATGTCTTGTCAGGGGTACTTGAGGACTGAGGCTGAGAACCACTGCAGTAAAAAAGAAAATTGAATACTTACCGCTCTGTATTTTTCCTTTCCTGGCGACTATCCATGGCAGCACACAATCCATGCATATGCTACCATGAAGGCACCAGGAAAGTAACTTTTAGACAAATCACACCTGTTTTGTTTGGACATGCCAATCAGCCTAGTTAAGCTACAGCTGTGAAATTTGCTGCATGAAAAATAACAAAAAACACAAACAAACATCTAAATTTTCAACAAATGTTATTGGTCAACAAAACAGGACTTGGAAAAGAGCAAGGAAAGCAAAAAAACATGTATGTTAAATTGAAACACTAGTCACAACATCTTGAGAAACATTTTGCAAAATAATGCAGACAATTAAATCAAAGTGAACAAACGACACACATTAACAACATCAAAAATATTTCAGGGGAAAATATCCCCCACCCTAAAAAAAACAATAAATCAAAGTTAAAAAAAAAAAACATCTGTTTTGCAAAGACATAACAAACAAAATACAAAGCGAAAATACATGTGTTACAAACTCAATAAGGAGACCAAAATGCACTCTCTTGCCGGCCGGCCGGCCACACACACAATTTTGCCTCTTTTCAGGGCAAGGTAGAGAATGCTATCTGCAAGCTTTATATAACATAGGTTTGTGTGCTAATGAGGCAATTGAAAACACATGCACAGTCCATGAAACACACAAAACGCAAGTTCACCCAATGTAAAGACTGAACTTTAAAGTGGGTACACCTGTTAAGGATGTCCTTACATTACTAATCCAAAAAACACGCTCTATGAGCATGCCCACAAACATCCTAGTGCTGTTCACACACAAAAAGCACCAAAAAAAGCAAAGTCCCTGAGCATGCCCAGACCAACCCAAATGCATTTCACACACCAAAAGGCACATGAAAAAAGCAAAGTCCCTGAGCATGCCCAGACCAACCCAAATGCAGCTAGCACAAAATAAGCCACCCCCTGTCCAAAATTAAGCACAACATCCAGCATGCTACTAAATTAGAGATGGGACAAACACCCCCGGGTCCAGGGGGGCAAACAAAGAGCCTAACATGGGCAAAAGTTAGACAACAAATACCATTGCAGTCTATGGGAACTGACATGTCAATTTTTATCTTCTAGTTATTGGCCTTAAAATGGGTATGGGGGCCCAGGTCCCACCCTAAGGGACATATATCAATGTCACTAATTTGGAGATCTCCAAAAACAAAACAAGGAGAAGTGCCTTTAAATATGCCAAATTGCGTAGGGGCCAGTTCACACCACATGCAATCCAGTGCGTTTTTTTATGCCTCAAAAACGCATGGAAAGTAGGTTATATGTTTTTCAATGGCATAGTACACACCATTGCTTGCAGTTCCAGTGCGTTCCAGTTCCAGAAAATAAAGTAGAACATGCTGCATTTTTCCTGCACTGGACTGTACTGGAACGCTGTAAAACACTAAAAAACGCATCATAAACGCACAGGAACACATCCAAAATGCACATGCAGAAAAGCATCTGGACTGCGTTTCTATAGAGTGAACTTGCCCTAAAACTATTAACTTGGGGGGGGGGGTACTCTGCCTGTAAAGTGGTGCATCTGTAGCATGTATCCAAAATGCTGCTTCAAAGATGTACGGCTTTAGAGCAAACTAACAAATCAACATTGCAGCTGCAAGATTTTAACTAAAAAAAAAAAAAAGCCTGCCCCCCCAATACATACATGGCCATTTGGATCTGGAAAGGCGTAAAATGAGAGCCACACGTAAAAAACCCACCCCCTCTCACACACTAACAAACCCCTAGCCAAACACAGCAAGCCAGATAATGAAAGGGGGTGGATGCTTGGGGGCAGGAAGGGCTCAGGCACCCCAAAAGTGGTTTGGATTGGTAAAGGCAGCTCACAGCCTTTGGAGAATGGAGTGGAGTGTAGAGTTCCCCTTTAAAAGCAAAAACTAGCCCAAAGAAAACCTATGCATTAGAGAGGGAAGGTTAAATGCCCTTTTATGAGGAGCTAATGTAGCGAGAGTCTTTTTACATAATTTTAACAAGGAACATGTAACATGTTAACAACGTAATACGCTAACATGACTTGTGTGCAAATATCCTTAAAAAAAGACATAAACGTGAACCAGCGTTAAAAAAAAAAATGTCTAGTTTAGAGGTGCGCCTGTTCAACCCATGCAAATGCGTTTAAGTTACTTGACATTTACTAAGATTTTGCCAGCGCAGTGAACCAACGCATTTGAACGTGCGCAAATGCCGCTTGCGCATACGCAGTGCACAAATAGCCCTCACGCAGTTCTAAACGTACTTGCATGCGCAGCAGGCTTGTTCTGAAAAAGTTACTTTCTCATTCTATTTTGGCCCTATTTGTTACTTGGGCAGTTGTTACTATACTTCCTCACATCACCCCACATCACCCCATAATATTGGTACTCGGAGGAACTAAAATAGGAAGCCCTAAAAGCGGTATTACGAGGGTTATATATCCAACATGGCTCTCGTCTTAAAAAAGAAAGATCGGTGGCTATTCAAAATAGTCTGTCAAAACTCCATTCATTAGAAACTTTACATAAAGCTTCACAGTCTACAGAAGTATTAGCTAACATCACGTCTACTAGGGCATCCTTATTGCAGCTTATGGAAGAATCCCATAGTTCATATCAACAGAAATGTGCCTTAAGTAGTTACAGATATGGAAATAAATGTGGGAGACAACTAGCGCGCACATTACATCCCTGTCCTCCTCGGATTTTTATAGCCAGTATAAGGAAGTCGTTGAGGGAAATTACCTCAGATCCGCAAAACCTTCAACAAATATTCAGAGAATATTTTTCAGCCCTCTATAATCTGTGTCAACCATCTTCTCTGGAAGACGTGGGATCAAATACTTGTAGCATTGAAGACTATGTACAGGAAACTTCTATTCCAAAACTAGAAGATGAACATAGGGAATCATTGGACTACTCTTTTTCAATGGAAGAATTACTGGGAGTAATTACAGATATTCCATTTGGCAAGAGCCCTGGTCCAGATGGATTTACTCCAAAATTCATTAAAACATATAAAGAACACTTGGCCTCATTTATGCTGCAAGTGTTTAATTCCATCTCTTCCACTAACACATTCCCAACTCAAACATTGGAAGCCCATATTACCTTGATTCCTAAGCCAGATAAGGATCTAACACTATGTTCTAGTTATCGTCCAATATCTTTAATTGGAGTAGACATAAAAATGTATGCTAAATTGATTGCGTTACGTCTCCAACCTCTTATGCCTAGACTGATACATAATGACCAGACCGGATTTGTTCAAGGAAGTGAAACACGTGCCAACACAATAAAAACATTTCTACTTATGGGCCATGCCCAAGCAGCCAAAATACCTGCATGCCTTCTCTCGGTTGATGCGGAGAAGGCTTTTGATCGGGTAGGATGGCCTTTACTTGAGCATTCATTAAGGCAAATAGGGATGGGCCCAAATTTACAAAATAAGATATTGGCGCTATACACTAAACCAAACGCCAGAATAATTGACTATAAGTTTTCCTATACAAAATGGTACCCATCAGGGATGCCCTTTATCTCCCTTGCTTTATGTTTTAGTAATGGAACATTTAGCGACAGCAATCAGACAGAACCCCGCTATCACGGGCATAGGGTTAGATCAACAGGAAATAAAACTTGCTTTGTTTGCTGATGATCTGTTACTCTATGTTACCAACCCATATATCTCTATGCCTTCTATTCTATCTGAATTTCAGCGCTTTGGAGCCCCGAGTAACTTCAAGGTTAATGTTTCAAAATCAGAAATCCTTAACGTGTCACTTCATCCACATCAAGTTACGTTGTTGAAGAATAATTTCTCTTTTAGATTTTGCTCTTCTACATTAAAATACCTAGGAGTTAATATCCCTTTGCATCTGACCCACTTATATTCAACAAATTGTATCCCCTTAATGCAACGTACTTTACAAGACTTAAAAAAATATGACTCAAATCCATATTCATGGTCCGGGAGGATTAATATACTGAAAATGGATATAATTCCGCGTTTTTTGTATGTCTTTCAAACTATACCGGTTTTTATTCCTAGATCCTTTTTCTCTATTTTACAATCCGCTTTTGTTAAGTTTATCTGGGGGAACAAGAGATCTAGATTAAATTGGAAAACGTTAACACTACCTAAAACGAAAGGAGGAGTAGGTGCACCGGATCTTTATTTTTATTATATTGCGGCATCTCTGACTAGATTAGGGAATTGGTTCCATCACTCAGACACTAAACAATGGGTAGTAATAGAACAGGGATTGAATGAGTTTGATCTCCTGGCACTTCCTTGGTTAGACCTATCCCCCTATGGTATCCAACAAGATGTGCCCCCCTCACTACCTCTGCTTACGTCTCATCTATTGAACATCTGGCCTATAATGATTTCGCGGTTAGGGCTTTCATCAAAAATAGGACCCATGACACCCTTATTCGGCAATCCACAAATTCCACCTGCAGTAGACCGGACACATTTTTTCATATGGAACAAGGAATATCACCTAATGCCGCATACACACGACGAGAAAACTGCCATTTTTTAGATTGGTCGTGAAAACTGGTCATGTGTATGCTCCATAGCAGTTTTCTCTACGAGAAAACTGCCCGCAAAAAAATTAGAACCTGCTCTATTTTTTCTCGTCGTTTTTCCCGTTGTGAAAACCGCTCGTGTGTATGCTTTTCCGAGGGGGGAAAAAACTCGCATGCTCAGAATCAAGTATGAGACGGGAGCGCTTGTTCTGGTAAAACTAGCGTTTGTAATGGAGATAGCACATTAGTCACGCTGTAATGGACTGAAAAGCACGAGGCTGAAAAGCGCAAATCGTCTCTCACCAAACTTTACTAACACAAGATCAGCAAAAGCAGTGTTGTGGAGATTTTTATGGAAATGTATTAATGTATGTTGTCAGATGTCCCCCCAGTGTCAGTTTTGCTGTAATGCGCTCATCTGAGCGTATTTGCACATACAGACGTTGGTGGAAGATCGGTGGCGGGAAAATCTTCCTGTGGAAACAGCGATGTTTGCTCCATTTAGAGATGTTGTTTTGCGCCCCGTTGGGGGAACTGGCCAGCCCCTGGCGGGGGGCGTTGAATGACTCAGAGCGCACAGATCTGTGTCCACAGGAACAGTAGCATAACTATAAAATAATTGTGGTCCATTTGAGGCATAATTGTCATGTAGTTTCCATCATTGGTAGCAGTGTATGTCACTGCTAGTCTATTTGAATGAATATTGTATCTGGTTGGAAGGATGTCCTTGTATGGTCATTCTCCTGTGTGGAAAGGACATCCTGTGATGTCCCCGCCCATGGGGGGAGGTGATTGCTTGCTGCAGCCAATCACCTCCTGTCTGAGATCTTTTGAGTTTAATAAACGCCTATGATTAGGCGTCGGCTAGCCAGTCTATGCTGGGAAGTCGAGATGAGAACATAAGCTGTGTTGGTGCTTTCCTTGAATGAGTGATGGGATGAACGGTGAGTGGATCTTAGCAAATTTAACTTAAAGATAGCATTATTGCAAAGAGATGAAATCTGATGTGTGCTTATAGAGCACAGGAAATATGGGCTGTGTGCTCTGCATAGAACCTGTATTTCTATGACAGAATGGCGACTCTGATTGGACCAATTGCGGCCTCTTTGAGCATCACATCAGCAGAGGGGGGAGAGTGGACCTGCTATGTGATGCGTGAAGGGGCTGTACTTTGTAAAAGAACAAATTTTTCGTCTTTTTGAAATAATGCTGTATGCAGTATGAGAGATGCGTGTGTGCGTGTATGTCTGCGAATCTGATTGTGTGTGTGTGTGTGTGATTTTGTTGGGAGAGAGATCGTATGCCTGTGAATCCGATCGTAGGCCTGTGAATTTGTTTGTGTATGCCTGTGTGGGTATGCCTGTGTGTGATTAGATTGTTTGTGTGATATAGGACATGTGTACCCATGAGTGCGATTGAAATTGTGTAAGAGATGGCTGTTTGTGCGATGTACTGAGCAGTTTGTAAAGTGGACGATTGTTTGTGAACCATGAGGTTTAGTGGGGGAGGGGAAGCCAGCATCTCAGTTACAAGGGTGAAAGTTGGTGACTTTCTGTAAATAGCATGCAGGAGTTTTGTAGTGGGAGGGCCCTGAGAGATGATCTGATGGAAACTGTATATTGTGTATGAAATGAAGGTATAGCTGTGGTATTTAGTGCACTGAGAAGTTTGTAAGTAGATTGTTTGGCTGCCATGTGCTTGCCCACTGTTTTGTGTTGCTGGGGCTTTGCCCTGAGGGAAAGACACTCTGAGCAGACATGCAGGCAACATTGTACTGTATGTGTGTGGTGTTTGTGATTTCTATGAAAAATAGAAATGGATAGATTGTGATTTTTGCCTTTGTAGGGGACAAAGACACATGTCCCCATAAGTGTAAAAATATTTTAACGAAAGTGTTTGGGTTTTGAGTTGAAAGTTCCCGCCGCATATCCAAGTGGCCAGGCATTGCTAGAAGGCAGACAATAGTATGTCTCTGCAATGGCTTGTTATGGAAGCTGAGGCCACTGTGTGTGAACTTTAGGTAGAGAAAAGTGATGAATATCTCAGAGTACAGGTCCTTCTCAAAAAATTAGCATATTGTGATAAAGTTCATTATTTTCTGTAATGTACTGATAAACATTAGACTTTCATATATTTTAGATTCATTACACACAACTGAAGTAGTTCAAGCCTTTTCTTGTTTTAATATTGATGATTTTGGCATACAGCTCATGACAACCCAAAATTCCTATCTCAAAAAATTAGCATATCATGAAAAGGTTCTCTAAACGAGCTATTAACCTAATCATCTGAATCAACTAATTAACTCTAAACACCTGCAAAAGATTCCTGAGGCTTTTAAAAACTCCCAGCCTGGTTCATTACTCAAAACCGCAATCATGGGTAAGACTGCCGACCTGACTGCTGTCCAGAAGGCCATCATTGACACCCTCAAGCAAGAGGGTAAGACACAGAAAGAAATTTCTGAACGAATAGGCTGTTCCCAGAGTGCTGTATCAAGGCACCTCAGTGGGAAGTCTGTGGGAAGGAAAAAGTGTGGCAGAAAACGCTGCACAACGAGAAGAGGTGACCGGACCCTGAAGAAGATTGTGGAGAAGGACCGATTCCAGACCTTGGAGGACCTGCGGAAGCAGTGGACTGAGTCTGGAGTAGAAACATCCAGAGCCACCGTGAACAGGCGTGTGCAGGAAATGGGCTACAGGTGCCGCATTCCCCAGGTCAAGCCACTTTTGAACCAGAAACAGCGGCAGAAGCGCCTGACCTGGGCTACAGAGCACTGGACTGTTGCTCAGTGGTCCAAAGTACTTTTTTCGGATGAAAGCAAATTTTGCATGTCATTCAGAAATCAAGGTGCCAGAGTCTGGAGGAAGACTGGGGAGAGGGAAATGCCAAAATGCCTGAAGTCCAGTGTCAAGTACCCACAGTCAGTGATGGTCTGGGGTGCCATGTCAGCTGCTGGTGTTGGTCCACTGTGTTTTATCAAGGGCAGGGTCAATGCAGCTAGCTATCAGGAGATTTTGGAGCACTTCATGCTTCCATCTGCTGAAAAGCTTTATGGAGATGAAGATTTCATTTTTCAGCACGACCTGGCACCTGCTCACAGTGCCAAAACCACTGGTAAATGGTTTACTGACCATGGTATTACTGTGCTCAATTGGCCTGCCAACTCTCCTGACCTGAACCCCATAGAGAATCTGTGGGATATTGGGAAGAGAAAGTTGAGAGACGCAAGACCCAACACTCTGGATGAGCTTAAGGCCTCTATCGAAGCATCCTGGGCCTCCATAACACCTCAGCAGTGCCAAAGGCTGGTTGCCTCCATGCCACGCCACATTGAAGCAGTCATTTCTGCAAAAGGATTCCCGACCAAGTATTGAGTGCATAACTGAACATAATTATTTGAAGGTTGACTTTTTTTGTATTAAAAACACTTTTCTTTTATTGGTCGGATGAAATATGCTAATTTTTTGAGATAGGATTTTTGGGTTTTCATGAGCTGTATGCCAAAATCATCAATATTAAAACAAGAAAAGGCTTGAACTACTTCAGTTGTGTGTAATGAATCTAAAATATATGAAAGTCTAATGTTTATCAGTACATTACAGAAAATAATGAACTTTATCACAATATGCTAATTTTTTGAGAAGGACCTGTATATGAACTTAGAGAAATGAACATGTTTTTAATATTGTCATGTAACTAACATTTATTGAATGTGCTGTTTAGTTGGCAAAAGGGAGGCTAAGTTTGTAAGTGTACATGTGGTCCTTGTAGAGTGTAGCTGACACCTTTTTCAGTGGATTTTGATGATAATTTAGAAAAATCTCAACTGTGTAGTCTGTCTTTGTGGAGAAAAACATTTTTGATTTTCTTTTAGAGATGCTTGTTTTGGCGGGAAAAAGTAATGGCGCCATTCTTGGCTTTTGTTAAAATGGCAGGCAAACCGCAAGGCTAAGGCGCAGTTTTTCTTTAGCCTGTGGGTGTCCTATAAGGGAACCTTTCCTTTGGGTACTATACCATGTGGCATTTGTCGGCTGTCTTGCTGGTGGAATTTCTCAGCTTTTGGGGCAGATTTTGATGTTTGGTGCGAATGTAGTGCGGTCTTTTCTGCGTTGGAACCTGGTGGAGGCCATTTGTGTTTGTCTTTGTGTGGGGGAACCCATGTGGTGTTTCATTGTGACGTCCCATGCTGGTTTTGGCGGGAAAAATTGCATGGCGCCATTTTTGTTGTTGTCCATGAGGTGGGGGTGGTGGTCATCCACCATTTTCTTATCCTGGCTTGTCGGCCATTTTGAGACATTTACAGTTTGAGATAGGAAGTTCCAGTTTAGCAAACACGGCTCCTGAATATGCTGTATTGGCATTTGTTGATTGGCGCAGTTTTCTTCTGTTTTATGCGTTTACAGTTTGACCTGTGCACTGCTGGGGAGAGTGGTGGGACGCCGGGGTGACATACTGAGAGGATGGTTTTGTCTCTGGTTTAAATTGTTTTTCTAAGCATCGCCTTTTGAGTTGAGTAGAGTGGTATCTTGAAATAGCGCGGTCTTACCCCGAGGGGCCACGACGCGCTTGCGGACACACGCACATGCTGGGGTCTATTTATGGATGGGATCTGGCTGACCTACCAGCAGTTGGAGTGTGGGAGGAGGCCAAAGCAGACACAGGGAGGACATGCAAACTCCATGCAGGTGGTGTTAGGAGGGGGGTTTCTCTGTTTTCATTTAAGTGAATGTAAGCTATTGCAGGGTCAGCTGACTTTGCAGTATATGAAAAAGTTCACTTTACACTGAATTTTGATGGATTGTAAGACTAACAGAGTTTTTGCACAACGGTGTGTTATGTTTAAATTGGAGTCTTGATAGACACAGCAATGTGGCTGGGCCTCCCCTCCCCCTCCCTCTTCCTGAACAATTGATATGTAAATAAACCAGTTTTTTTTTTAAGTAGCTGAGCATAACCGGAAGTTTCTTTTCAGCATTTATATATCAGCAGAAAGTTGGTGGGAGGAGCTTGGGGTTCTCTGAAAGGTTGGGCAGTGAGATTTGTGTTTGGAAGGAAAATGGAAAGCATTTTGGCGTTTAAAAGTCTTTTATATTTTGTACCAGTTTTGTAAAGTTTTGTACTGAAATACAGTTTTGGGTAGAGAGCAAACGGGGGCATCACCATTGTTTTATCATCTAGATGCAGGTAGAAAGAAGCCATAATATTGTTTTGAATAGTGGAGGATTTCATGATGCTTTGAAGGTTGTCTGACAAACACGTTTACAGGGCTGCCGATAATCGGTTGAAGAGCATGTAAACGTGAGGAGTAGATTCTAGCATACCGGGAGGCCGTGTAAAATAATCGGAATACGCCGGGTGCCAGTACTCTAAAAATGGTCACTAAGCAGTACTGCTCCGAAAACTAGTGCAAGGGTGTCCTGGACGCGGGACACTTCATAAGCGATTCGAATCGTCATGGGTAATGTGCCGTCCATGCGTTGGAGGAAAAAAATTAGGCTCCACACCAGACAACTGCACCGCACATGAGGTCTGGGTTTGGGGCTCCGGACATGAGACCCCTTAAAGGATGACATATCTGGTCAGAGGGTACAGTAAGGTGTACTCCTTTGGAAGGTACTTTTGCTGGAGGTACGAGACCTCAGAATAAAGGTACCTTGGATGTAGTTGAGCTGTGGCTTCAGAAATCTGTAATGAGTGTTGATGGAGGTGTAGTACACGTTTTTGTGATTCTCAGAGGAGGAACGGTGGTTAAATTCTCATGCCCGTTTGTTTGAACTTTGTATGGCTGGTCCATGAAGGTTCTTGAGCTGCTCTCATGTTCCCATTGTATTTTTTTTTCTATTGCTGAAAGAGTGAAGGGAGAATTCTGGCTGTTTTTGTTTTTTTTCATTTGTGGTTTTGGAGACTATGAAGTATCTCCCCCACATTTGTATCGGAATGTTTGTATGTAGTAACGTGAATATGTTCGAACTTACCGCAGCGATCCTTCGATGCGTCGCGGCTGTTGTATGTTTGTAGGAACGAGAAAAGTAGGGGTTACAGAGGGTTTTGTTTGAATCGGTTTTGAAAGAATGTCATTGACAATTTACCAATGTACAGGAATGTCATTATTGTTTTACCATTCTTTGCAGGTTAAATATGAAGGATAGAGTAATGATTTTGCTTATAAGTATTTTTCAGGTCCAAGGAGTTTGTGCACAGAGAACAGGTGTATGTAGACAGCGGTACATATGGATAAATACATGAGTCTAAGGGAGGTAAAAGTATCATAGGTTATTTCATTGTTTCTTTTTTCCTGCACCACGCATTTCTTCCTTCAGTCTGTAATGAGGAAGAAAAGGGGGGGGGGAATGATAAATGTAAGAATGACAGTTTTTTTCAAACTAATAATAACCTCTGTAATTCTAACCAAGTTTGTGCCAAGACTGTCTTTCTTTAATAGAATTTGAATCGGCAAGCAGCAGTCTGGTGAAGTAGGTTCCCATCCCAGAGGCTAAGAACCTTGTCAATGGTTCCAGGTATTGTAAGCCACGCACAGGTTATGCAGTGACCACAGTCCCGATGTCTGGGTTATTGTCATATGAGGGTTGTTTGGAGGTCAATCAAAACCATAGTCGTACTCTCCTCATTAGCTGTCACTTATATTCTCGGCTGATGGGGTGGGTGCGATCGTTGTGACATGAACTTCAAAATGTCCACCAAAAGGTTTTCACGAGTCCCTCCTGGACCCTGACTCAGTAATCAGTTTACATTCTTTCCAACCAGGTGACTGGGTCGTTGTAAAGAAGCTTGAGGGATGAGACCACGCCAGCCACTGCAAGAAGCGGCTCAACCACACCAAAGAATGAGGAGTATCTTTGTTTATTTATATTTTTGTTGTTTAGTAAATTTTAGCAAGGGTAACGGTGAAAAGCATCCCAAGTTATTATTTAAAGTGTATGTCCTGACTAGCTCAGAAAGCGAACAGGACCGATGGTCTGTTCTGAGTCTTCACCGAGTTTTAGTCCCCAGCGATGACAGCGGTACATGCCATTTATGATGTTATTATGGGTATGAGGAGTTTTGACAAACTAGTGAAGACTCCAGACAGACACTTGTCAATGGAACCTAATGATGTATTTTTAGAGGGTAAAATTGGTTATAGTTTTAATGGCTCTGTCTCTTGTCGGTTTGGGTATCTAGGCAGCCCACAAGTGTGTTTGAACTTTAGTTTGGTGTTTATGTGGATCTGCAGCTTATAAAGGTAATTCCCCCAAAGCAAGAGGTTCATGCGTGATGGTGAAGGTGTCCCAACATTTTAGGTCGCGGCCGATCGCGAGGATCTGATGGCGCAGGAAATTAAGAATGGCAGGGACAGCTAGAAGGGATTTGTTCACCAACCCCGACCAGGTCTGGGCATGGGGTCCTGGATGTACAAGGTGGGGGGGGCTCGGGCTTGGGATACGATTGAACAATTCTCATCCGTTAAGGATAGGGTTCTTCATGTAATTGTTGAAGCCAGAGCTGTAGCTAAGTGAAGGTTGGGAGTCTCTTTTAAGGGTCTGGGAATCTTTGGGGATCTAATTTTTATTTTACAGCGGATCGTGGTTAAAGGAAGTGGGAATATATATACTCATGTCGTTTTTATTTCTATTCTTTCTATGTCGTGATGAGATGCTCCTGTTGCCTGATTTGACGCGTGACCAGAGTTTCCTTGATGAGACGCCCCGAAGCCGTCCCACATACAAGACACAGAGGATCACAGACCGATCGGCGATTACTACAGCTCACCATGTCGTGTCCTCCTTTATAAGTCATGCCCCTGAAGAGTAGAGTCTACATGTCAAGCTGTGTTTTCCTTTTTATGGACTAAGGACTGATTCATTTCCGGGTGCAAGAAGCATATCAACTTTCATCGAGGGACACATGGGGTGCATATGACAAAAAAGGGAGGACTGTTGTGGAGATTTTTATGGAAATGTATTAATGTATGTTGTCAGATGTCCCCCCAGTGTCAGTTTTGCTGTAATGCACTCATCTGAGCGTATTTGCACATACAGACGTTGGTGGAAGATCGGTGGCGGGAAAATCTTCCTGTGGAAACAGCGATGTTTGCTCCATTTAGAGATGTTGTTTTGCGCCCCGTTGGGGGAACTGGCCAGCCCCTGGTGGGGGGCGTTGAATGACTCAGAGCGCACAGATCTGTGTCCACAGGAACAGTAGCATAACTATAAAATAATTGTGGTCCATTTGAGGCATAATTGTCATGTAGTTTCCGTCATTGGTAGCAGTGTATGTCACTGCTAGTCTATTTGAACGAATATTGTATCTGGTTGGAAGGATGTCCTTGTATGGTCATTCTCCTGTGTGGAAAGGACATCCTGTGATGTCCCCGCCCATGGGGGGGAGGTGATTGCTTGCTGCAGCCAATCACCTCCTGTCTGAGATCTTTTGAGTTTAATAAAAGCCTATGATTAGGCGTCGGCTAGTCAGTCTATGCTGGGAAGTCGAGATGAGAACATAAGCTGTGTTGGTGCTTTCCTTGAATGAGTGATGGGATGAACGGTGAGTGGATCTTAGCAAATTTAACTTAAAGATAGCATTATTGCAAAGAGATGAAATCTGATGTGTGCTTATAGAGCACAGGAAATATGGGCTGTGTGCTCTGCATAGAACCTGTATTTCTACGGCAGCAGCCCAAAGGGTGGCGCCATTTGAATGGAACTTCCCCTTTATAGTGCTGTTGTACGTGTTGTCGTATGTGTTGTACATCGCCGCGCTTTGCTCAAGCGTTTTTTTTTCCTGAATGTGTGTGTAGCACACGGACCCTTTTCCCTTGCTTTGGCTCAATTGCAGGAAAAAGGTACACCGTACTATATGCCCGTACCCTCCTGTTTGAGGAGGTTAAGCAGTTTTATGTATTTGGGTCCCACAGCTAGGTTCTTCCGTCAGTTGGTTCTCGTCTCCTAGGATATAGGGACAAGTCTCTGTATTCCCCCCAAGTAATTCCAATGTCCACACCACTTTAAACTCCAACGTTGAGTTTATTTTCTCAATGTTCAGCAGATAGGAAAGAGTTGATAAGAGAAAGGACAACAAGGTTTGGGAGGTTAGTCCAGGCACAAATGGATATCACAATCACTACTCTATCCCAGAGTAGGTTTAGCTCACCCGGATAGTCTCTTACAAAGTGGATCCTAGCAGCCGAAGTGATGCTCGAACGATCAATCAGGTTCTTTTCCTAGATGCGATCGGGAGACTCTCTGCCACAGAATCTATCAAACCCCGAACCTCTTAGCTTCTGGTACATAAGAACAGGTGCCAGCAGCAGCACATTACTAGGCCCTTGGTGGGAGGAAGGGTTGCACGGTCTCCTGCACCTGGTAAAACAATGGCATCCGTGGACCTGGGCACTTTCACTGCCTCAAGCTTTGTTAAAGGGGCCCGCAGTGGCGCACGCTCAGCCATAGCAGCAGGCGCTGGAAATACAGGAGCAGACAATACAGGTGCAAGAACATCTCCTTCCTCACATGCAGGGGCTTCCACCCGGGGTGCAGTCTCTGCAGAATCCATGGGCGATCCCTCTTTTATGCTTCGGGGTGCGGACAACAGGGTTTTGTCCCATCCCTTTTTGGCAAAAAGTTCATCTACCTCAAAATTGTCTCCCACATCAGAAGACCACTTCAAATCGGAGGTATCATACTCTTTTGCCGGCAGGTAGTTTTTGGTCGACTCATTGTCTCTTAAAAGTTCCCGCGGGTCAGGCACCCAAGCGTCCCCTATGGTACGGACAATCAGCCTCTTCCCTTTCCCCGGCAAACTCTTTACTGACATGGCCCCAGCCTCCTTACCGTGGCCTGTCGTGGATCTCCTGGAGGTCCCTCCGGGTTGGAGCTCCGGCTCAGGTAGGCGTTGGGGTGTACCTTGACCGCAGCCGCGGGAGGCTTTCATGTAGCCCACTCTTCGCTTGGGAGGTGGAAGGGAAGTCTCGGTAGCGACAGAGGCAGCATCCGCCGGCTTCTCCGTCTACGGCCTTGCAGCAACCGGAACCTCAAGCTTGACCTCCTTCCCGGTCACAGTGGTGCGCGTGGGGGTGGTTGTGGAAACGCAGGTTTCCTCCTCTAGAGTGGTGGCGCCTGTTAAGCAATTCACCCGATAGGCCCAGGGCTTTTCCGTATGCTGATCCACCTCGAAGAGGAATTCTCCACATCTGGTACATCTCCCCAAAGGTCGGAGGTGCACCACCAGTCCCTGGCACGCGGGAAAGATCATCCCCAAGACCTCAGCATCTCAGCATGTATACAGTGCGAAGCGGCCCAGAGGCTTCAACCAAATCTCCGTATCTGTCAAAGGGGCAGCTAGTGAGGCAACGTTCATGGTGGAAGTAGACACCGAACTCTATGGAACAGCAGACATGTTGTTCACTCACTTTTCCAGCACGCACTGTCCACTTAGCGCCAAGATCACCACGTGCAACTCACGATATGTCAGGGCTCCTCCCCTTTCTTCTTCCTGTTGCACGCAACTCGCTGGCTTTTCTTGTTGAGACACGCCCACGAACTACGCAGCCAGAAATACAGTTTAGGCCTGTACCTCTATTACTCACATCAGTGGCGCAGTTAAAAATTCACCAAAATGGCAGACCTCCTTGCAACCACACAGGGAAACAATGTCCAACTTCAGGGGGGGTATAGCTGTAGAATCCCGGACTCGAGCCCCCACATGTAGCACACGGACCCTTTTCCCTTGCTTTGGCTCAATTGCAGGGAAAAGGCACACCGTACTATATGCCCGTACCCTGCTGGTTGAGGAGGTTAAGCGGTGTTATGTATTTGGGTCCCACAGCTAGGTTCTTCCGTCAGTTGGTTCTCGTCTCCTAGGATATAGGGACAAGTCTCTGTATTCCCCCCAAGCATTTCCAATGTCCACACCACTTTAAACTCCAACGTTGAGTTTATTTTCTCAATGTTCAGAAGATAGGAAAGAGTGGATAAGAGAAAGGACAGCAAGGTTTGAGAGGTTAGTCCAGGCACAAATGGATATCACAATCACTACTCTATCCCCGAGTAGGTTTAGCTCACCCGGATAGTCTCCTACAAAGTGGATCCTAGCAGCCGAAGTGATGCTCGAACGATCAATCAGGTTATTTTCCTAGATGCGATCGGGAGACTCTCTGCCACAGAATCTATCAGACCCCGAACCTCTTAGCTTCTGGTACATAAGAACAGGTGCCAGCAGCAGCACATTACTAGGCCCTTGGTGGATAGAAGAATCCCTCCAGAAAGTTACCGGGCCCCTTCTTTCACCGTGAACTCTCACCGGTCCGTCAGAAAGGTCTTCCCCCGGCCTCCTCTTCTTAGAAGCGTGCTCCCTCGCGAGGGATACCCTGGGACTCTTCTTCCCAGAAGTGGGCTCCAGCTAAAGGTGCTGGGCCCAATGTTGAAGATGCAGCCCCAGGACTAAAGGTGCCTGGGACTGATGCACACGTGGCCCCAGGGCCTGGAGGGCCATGCGCCACGCACCTGACTCTGACTCCTCTCCTCCTTCGAAACAAAGACCCCTTCCAGGCGGCGTCTGCCCCTTATGTATCCTCTCCCATCATGCACAGCAGGCCAAACACGCCCACTGTACCACTGCCGAAAGAGGACACCCCAAGGCACAGCAATAATACCAGTGGTTCAAGCCTGACCCATTATAGCAGTGCCACCTACAGGCCACAGGGAACTGCATACCATTATACCACCTGGAAATAAAACAGCACAACCTATCAATTGAGAACGGTCTGAGCCTAACTACTATCTCAGACCAGCCCCTAAAATTGGGTATATAGCACCCCTAAATGGGGTGGGCGCTACATGTGTATGCAAGGCAGGCTTGAGAGGAATCACGACGAATCACGTCAAGAAAAACATTTTTTTTTTGCATGACAGGAAAAACGGTCGTGTGTACGCGGCATAAGAGTGAGTCAGATTCATTGTCAGGGAAAGCTTCCACTTATACGGAATCTAATGCCTTTATATCAGCCTTCATTTACGCAATGGATGGAATATCAGCAATTACGGTCTTTTTTATCTTCTATCCCTTTAAACCAATCACTTAATAGAGACCTAAATTTGTTTATATCCATCCTGTTGCAAAGTACAGTACTAGACCAAAACATACCCTATCACTAATATACAAGATCCTTATCTTAAAAAAATCACCCTGAGCTCCCAGAATTTACAAATAAATGGTCAAGAGACCTTAATGTTCAAATTGGAGCAGATGAGTGGGAGAAATCGTTTACCCTTAGGCCTCGTACACACGACCGAGTTTCTCGGCAAGAACCAGCAAGAAACTTGCTGGCAGAGATGTCTTGCCGAGAAATTTGTTCGTGTGTATGGTTTCTCGTCAAGAAAACCGACAAGTAACCTCGACGAGAAAATAGAGAACCTGCTCTCTATTTTCTCGTCGAGATTCTCGTCAGCCTGTTTCTCGACGAGAAAAGTGAGTGTGTACACTTACCTGTCCGCCGGGAAGCCCGCGCATGTTTGAAATGAATTTGACGCATGCGCGGTAGCTTCCTAGGCATAGATAGGGTATACCAAGATGGCGGCGACGGCATCGAATGTGACGAGCGCATGCTCGTCGTAGTCGATGACGTCACCCCGTACACTCCATTCAAAGAACCGCGGGTTCTTTGAATCGAGTGTCTGTACACTCCGCCGGGACAAGTTTTTTGTCCAAGGATCTCGTCGAAAAAAACGAAGTGTTTTTTTCGACGAGAAACTCGGTCGTGTGTACGAGGCCTTTCACATTGCTTGTCATTGACAACTAAAGCCCAAGAGACAAGCTATAAGCTTTAGTCCCATTGGTACCGATGCCCAACAACCATGCAACGAATATATTCTGATCAGACAAATGTTGACGTTGTCATTCTGCCAAGGGCTCGTTGATACATATATGGTGGGAATGCCCTCAAATTTGCAAATTCTGGGACAAGATTTTGCAGCTGTATACTTTAGTTACAGGGGAGTTAATCCCCAACACGCCTTAAATTACATTGTTATCCATTTTACCAGGCTCATATAAAAATATTAAAAAGTGTCTGCTCAGACATTGGATAACAGAGGCGAGGTTAGTTATTCCACGGCACTGGCGCTCAACACAAACTCCATCAGTGAATGAATGGATAGTGGAAATGGACCTAACAGAGAAGACAGAGACCCTTCTGTCACATGAATTAGACACATATGAAAAATGCTGTCGGATATGGGCACTCTGGAGGACATTTAGCCAATCAATACCACACCACACTTCCCAGAAGAGTTGAAGCCGTTATAGCTGCAAAGGGTGGGCCAACTCAATATTGAACTTTACGGACTAAGACTGGGATGCCATGGAAGTTCATGTGCGTGCAAAGGCAGGTGTCACAATACTTTTGACAATACAGTGTATATATATATATATATATATATATATATATATATATATATATACACACATACACATACAAGCATGTGTGTTTGAGATTCGGGGTGCACACCCTAATGCAATAGGCTGCACACGCCTATGCATACAGTTTACAGCACCATGTTCTGTGAGTAAGATGAGACCTTGCTGTCTCACACCCAGATAAAAATGGCACTGGGCATTGGGCATTCAGCCATTTATAGGCATCTTTGTATTCAATTAATGAGTACAAAGCTTCCTCTGATTGGCCAAGTTGGAGATTGTGACGTTATCAGCCCACCTTTCTGACTCGGCCAATCAGAGGAAGCTTTGTATTCATTTTCAGAATACAAAGCTGCCTATGAATGGCTGAGTGCTATTTTGTTTCCCAGGTGTGAGACAGCAAGGTCTCATTTCACAATTGGAACACGGTGCTGTATACTATACACCATATTTCCAAAAGTATTGGGAAGCCTGCCTTTACACGCACATGAACTTCAATGGTATCCCAGTCCTAGTCCGTATGGTTCAATATTGAGTTGGCCCACCCTTTGCAGCTATAGCAGCTTCAGCTCTTCTGGGAAGGCTGTCTATGGGTATGTTTGACTATTATACCAGAAGCACATTTGTGAGGTCAGGCACTGATGTGGACGAGAAGGCCTGGCTTGCAGTCTCTGCACTAATTCATCCCAAAGGTGTTCTATCGGGTTGAGGTCAGGACTCTGTGCAGGGCAGTCAAGTTCGTCCACCCCAAACTCGCTCATCCATGTCTTTATAGACCTTGCTTTGTGCACTGGTCCAAATCATCATTTTACCTAGGCGAAACCTAATTTCCCCCCCCCGCAGCGGCTCCACCCCTGACTCCACCCACTTTGCCCTGCCCATGTATACCCTAACTTTTTAATGAAGCAACCATAAAAAGCAGCCTCTCCAGCTGCCATCAAATGCAGCCTCTCCAGCGCCCATCAAATGCAGCCTCTCCAGCGCCCATCAAATGCAGCCTCTCCAGCGCCTATCAAATGCAGCCTCTCCATCGCCTATCAAATGCAGCCTACCAGTGCCTATCAAATACAGCCTACCAGCGCCCATCAATGCAGCCTACCAGTGCCCATCAATGATTGTTTTCTTGCTTCCATTCCTCTGCCGCCGCTGCGCCTCTGACACTATGTGCGAATGGAGCGGCGGCTGAGAGAAGAGAGTAGGAACACCAGTGGCCGGGCGCCCTAGCCAGCAGTGCGCCCTAGGTGGCTGCCTAGTTTGCCTAGTGGTAGCACCGGCCCTGACCCCACACTATAAAAATATTCTCCCCATAGCGGCCATTTGCAGTGTGATATTGGCGTGGAGAGAGATAGAACAGGGCTCTGTTCAGTGCTGCTAGCAAGTTAGTGTGCTATAGTGTGCTATTGTGCTTCTATTGTCAGTGTAGAATATCAGTTTAGTGTGAATCTAATGAAAGTTCAGTGTGAGTGTAGTGTGACCATTCATTTTTACTATAGTATCAGGTTTTGTGAGTGTGACCATATATTTTTGCTTTAGTGTCAGTTTTGTGAGTGTAGTGTGACCATTCATGTTTACTTTAGTGTCAGTTTAATTTGTCAGGGCAGGTTTCGTGTAGTATATATTAGTGCATTACTGCACTTATAACGCAATATATATCTGTGCGTTACTACACGTTTATCGCAGTATATATATCAGTGCGTTACTGTATGTTTAACGCAGTATATATCTGTGCGTTACTGTACATTTAACACAGTATATATCCGTGCATTTAAGCATGTTTAAAGCAACATATATCGGTGCGTTACTGCACGTTTAACGCAGTATATATCTATGCGTTACTGCACGTTTAATGCAGTATATATCAGTGCATTACTGTACGTTTCAAGCAGTATATATCAGTGCGTTACTGTACATTTAACGCAGTATATATCAGTGCATTACTGTACATTTCAAGCAGTCTATTTGACTATGTTAGTGCACGTTTACCACAGTATATTGCAGTGCGTCAGTACAGTTTTACTGCAGTATATTGTAGTGTGTCAGTGGAGTGTGTCTGTGTCAGGGCAGGTTTCCAGTAGTATACCTGTATATTATTGCATTACTGCACGTTTAACACAGTATATATCCGTGCGTTACTGCACGTTTAACGCAGTATATATCAGTGTGTTACTGTAAGTTTAAAGCAGTATATAAGAGTGCGTTAGTGCATGTTTACTACAGTATATTGCAATGAGTCAGTGTAGTTTTACTGCTGTATATTGTAGTGTGTCCGTGGAGTGTGTCTGTGTAGGGAGTACTCAAGTTAAAGTGCACCGAACACCACTTTCCATTGATTAAAGGGCCTCCACGTACACATTTCCACATCTTTATTACATTTTGTTAATAAGCATCCCCCCCCCATCATGTCTGGGAGGCCACCAGGGAGAGGCAGACCTTCCCATGGCACTGTGAGGGGGCCAGCAGCGTATGTGTCCACAGGCGGACGTGGTCCGTCCTTAGGCAGGGTATAATTTCCTCTGTTTTGTGATGTTGCCCATGCTATCCAGCCACAGCCTGCAGAGGAGGTGGTGGACTGGCTTACTAAACCATCATCATCCTCCTCATCCTTCATCACCCAAGCAGAGACTAGTGTGCAGTCCACTGCAGCTGCCAGAGTGGCTTATTCTGCCTCCTTGTCCACAGTTACTCCTGCCATAGCCCCAGCATTAGGCATGGAGTAGTCAGTTGAGTTATTTGAACACAGCATCAGCCACTTGCTCCTTGACGATGCACAGCCATTACTTGATTCAGAAAACAGAAATAAACCTAAGGCTAGGGTTGGGACTTTATATGAGGTAATGACTACATACACCTCCATCCTCGATATCATGAAACAAGAAACCCATTGATTTCCACAGATACCTCTGGGATTTCACTATATAAGGAATTACATATGATTATATCTATCCCAGCTGTTATTGGCTACTTCACTTCCACATCACCCCTGGCTGCTGTTGCCACAGCCGTGTCCCAGGTGTCACCGTCTCAACTCCCGGGGAGGATGCTTCTCATAGCTGCCCTCCCTTTACCACTGATACCATGCTACAAACCTACCCATATACTACAGATAGGTAAGAGTGATTGGGACTTTTTTGTTCCCCCTCTTCCTTCTATACTCTATATGTTTCTCTAAAATATTTTACTATCGTAATATTTTGGCATCTTTTATTTTATTATAGACACCCCCATATTGCGTATCTGCTCCTGATGAGTGGTATATTAACCACGAAATGCGTAGAGCTCTTCTATGATGATATGTCACAGTGTACATGCATATTATCTGTATCTTACTATCCCATTTTAATGAACCAATTATTATTATTATTTTGTCTACATGCTACCCCTACAATTGCGGTTCACATACCCAAGGCTTTATACTGTTATGTTACCTTGTGAGATTTATGTCTTATTATGGTGTGTCTAGAATTAATTTACTGAGACTTGTGATTATCATGCATTACCATGTATGTTACGTTGGAATACTATGTACAATCATGTAATATCTAGACTCCAATTATTGCTACCTATCAATACTATTTTACCATCCTTTATGTGTATGCTATTCCCCTTTGTAAAGAATAAACTATGCTTAATATAATTTGGTCCATATAATTCAGTAGTGTGCTTCATATAAAGTCCCACCATCTAGTTTCTTGTTTCATTACTTGATTCAGATCTTGATTCTGAGATTAAGGAAGGTAGGAACATGAGCCTACAGAGAGGGAAGAACAACAAATTGGCAGTCATGTTCCCCCAGCCGCAGCGTATTGCCAAGTTGTCTCCAGTGATAATGAGGATGGAGGGGATGATAATAATGATAAGGCCACTGACATGGCTTAGGTGTCGGGTAGAGCAGAGAAGGAATGTGAGGGTGAGGCACAGCCCAAAAGAGGCAGCCATCATGGAAGAGTAGAGAGCATCCACCCTATTCCATCAGATTGTGGAGTTGTTATCTCCCAGCCCACTTCCCACAGCTCAGCTGTTTGGACCTTTTTTAGCACATGTGCAGCCGATCAGCTTCCACATCCCATCGGCAGCATCTTCCTCATATGATGGGAGATTATCTAGGGTCAAAAACAGATATGGGAGGCTTTCCAGTTGACAATCAACTGGGTTAATGGGTCATGAGAATAGACCACTGGCCAGAAATTGCCTAGTATGCAATAGAGCTGTTGGACTGCCCTGCATCCAGTTGCTTTCAAAGTGGGAATTCAGTGCTTCCAGAGGTTTTGTGACAGATAAAACATCACGTCTGTCCACAGACTCCGTGGACCAGCTGACATTTATCAAAATGAATCAGTCCTGGATTAGCAGCCATCAGGCCCCTGATGCCGATGTGACTGATTAAGTGCTTTCTGGATCTCAAATCTCTGAAAATGTCTGTCTAGGCTGCCTAGTTTTGTAAGTGTTAAATTCATCCATTAGAAATTTATTGGTGTAGGTTTCATGGGCATAATTAAAACCCAAGGACCAATTTTTTCGCCCCTATTTGGCAGGTGCATATCATTGCAATTTTTGACAGCAAGGCCAATTCTTGCTTTCATCAAGAGTACCTCTATAGGGTTATGGTGTGAAGGCACCACCAAAGCCCAATTTTTCCACACCTGTTACTTCTATCCAAAGTCTGCAAAAGAAACACCAGAATGTATCCTAAAAATCTCTAATCTTTTTCAGAGTGCACTAAATTGTGGCCTCACTATACAGACTGACTTCCCAAGCCATTGTTTATAAAATAAAGAAAGTTAGCAGGGAAAATAATTTTTTTTTGGGCTTTTTCAAATTTCATTATTGCTGCAGCAGGCTCTATACACGATACAGATGTGCCACATTACATGCAGACTACAGGGACCCCCCAGGCACTATATTTAAAGGTATTTTTCATTTTTATTGTTATTTCTCATTTTAATGGTTTCACTTTAAGCATCAGTAAATCGCTGCTCATTTAAAAATAATGTTTTTTATCAACCTTTTTTTTCATTGATACATGTCCCCCAGGGCAGTACCTGGACCCCTGTAACCATTGTATGCCCAATTACTTGCATATAAGCCTTCAAAGTAGTCACTTTTGATTTTTCCAGTTTGGGTCCCATAGGCTTTAATGGGGTTCGTTATTCGGTTACGAACTGAACAGGGGGTCGTTCGGCCCATCTCTAACATACTGAGGTTATACAGCGCTCCCAACAGGTGCACATGTCAGTGAAAGAAATAGTTTGTTTGGGCCAGCATGGCCCAAATGAACATTGTAAAGTGAAAGTAAACCTAGACATCAGCTTTAAGCTCAATTCAGGAAAGCTTTCTTATTTTCAAAAAAGTGATAGGTATTTTCAATTAGGTCTAATGAACACATGAATTTCAATCACATGGTTGAAATTAGAGTGCCTTAACCTAGCTATAGATGGGTAGAATTTCAAATGAAAATTCCTAGGAAAATAAAATTCTGAGAAGGTTTGCTCATTATATAAGTGAGTGGGTCAAATCAATGTTCGTTTCCGACAGCAGTGACAAGAAAATTAGAAGGAGGAGGATGGAAAAATTTTCTCAAATGAGCACATTTCTAACAGTGTAAGTGGTTTTCAATCTGTAAAGTCTATTTACTTCAAAATCAAATGGTAAAAGCAAATAAAAAAATTGAACGACATTCAAATGTTCTGAGAATTTACGTATGATTTTTCCTAAGACTTTTCCTACAAATTTTCATTTAAAATTCTATACATCTATGGCGAGCTTTAGGCTGGTGTTAAAGCTTAGTGAATTTATCGTAAAGTCTCTAAAAGACTGTCTTTACCCAATCCTGTCAGTTATGTTCAGCTGATGAAATGATAGCATGTATGTAAGCACTCTCAAGGCTCATGCACACTGCAGCTCAATAGATCTCAAAGAAGCGGCTCCTACAGGCTTTTGAGATATTATTTTTTTCTGCCTAGAAATTCCCCTCCATGTTAGCTAATGCGTCCATGCACACTAGGACTTTTTCAGGTGTTTTCAGGCATATGCTCCTAAAGGCAGCAAAAAAAACAACTCCACCAAACTCACGTTTTTGAGACGAGCTAGTGCCACAAAGAGCTCAAAAACACGTGAAAACGCACAAAAATGTTTGTTCCAGGATTTTATTTTGTTTATACAGTGCTTAACCACTTGCCGACTGCCTAACGTACACATATGTCAGCAGAATGGCACGGGCAGGCAAAGCAACGTACAGGTTCGTTGCTTTGAATCTGCCGCCCAGCGGGCGCGCGCCCACAGCGAGCTCCGTGACCGTGCCCGCGGGACCCGCGGACTCGATGTCCACCGGTGTCCCGCGATCGTGTCACGGAACGGTAGAACGGGGAGATGCCTATGTAAACAAGGCATTTCCCTGTTCTGCCTAGTGACAGGAAAGTGATCTACTGCTCCCTATCATCGGGAGCAGTGATCACTGTCGTGTCACTTGTAGCCCAGCCCCTACACAGTTAGAATCACTCCCTAGGACACACTTAACACCTTCCTCGCTCCCTAGTGGTTAACCCCTTCCCTGCCAGTGTAATTTACACAGTAATCAGTGCATTTTGATAGCACTGATCGCTGTATAAATGACAAAGGTCTCAAAATAGTGTCAAAAGTGTCCGATGTGTCCGCCATAATGTCGCAGTCACGATAAAAATCACAGATCGCCGCCATTACTAATAAAAAATAATTAATAAAAAAATGACATAAATCTATCCCCTATTTTGTAGTCGCTATAACTTTTGCGCAAACCAATCAATATACGCTTATTACGATTTTTTTTACCAAAAATATGTAGAAGAATACATATCAGCCTAAACTGAGGAAAAAATTAGTTTTTTTATATATTTTTTGGGGATATATATTATAGCAAAAAGTAAAAAATATTGCTTTCTTTTCAAAATTGTCACTCTTTTTTTGTTTATAGCACAAAAAATAAAAACTGCAGAGGTGATAAAATACCACAAAAAGAAAGCTCTATTTCTGGGAAAAAAGGACGTCAATTTTGTTTGGGTGCAACGTCGCACGACCACGCAATTGTCAGTTAAAGCGACGCAGTGCTGAATCGCAAAAAATGGCCCGGTCATTGGGCAGCCAATTCTTCCGGGGCTGAAGTGGTTAAGAAAATACTATCTAGGAGGGTTTGTGATAAAAAAAAACGATTATGCTCAAAAAAGCTTGAAAGAGCTCAATAAAAAAAAAAATTACTGAAAGGAAACAGCCATATATTTCCAAGAAAAAGTGCTCTTTTTTATTGAAATTCCTATTTAAAGATGAAAGTTCTAAAACCAAATATAAAATAAAATTTAATAAATTAAAATATAAAAAAAATAACAATTTTTATACTAGTATTGCAGATGTGCTACTAAACGCAGAGAATGGCAAGCTAAAACAACAACGCAATCCTTAAATTAACACTATATGCATTTGAAGCCCCAGGGAAGCAAAAAATAAGATCATTACTGCCAGAGCCAATAAGAAAGTCACACTTATACCATATCCAGGATAAAACACTTTACTATGACAACAGTTTCCTAAATAATTAATTGGCATTGTTATAAATATGAATAGAATTCAAGTAAGACCACAAATAACTGAAACAGCACTACTGTGGTTAAAATTACAACAACACTTCACTGATCCAATTTATGCTACAATAGCGTTTTTGTATCAAAATAACTGCAGTGTAATCATGAAATGTATGTTCTATTAAAATACCAGCAATGCTGATAGATGTAGCTAAACTGAAGACAATATTTTCTATAAAGGAGCAATTGATTTTTCCACTGGTGGATTAAATGTAAAATAAAAGTCCTCAATCATACTATCATTCTTGCATATTTCTGTGAGTAATTTAATTTTCACAGAGAATCTCCATTTTACCATATTACAGAGACATAGTATAAATAGGTTTTGGTCAACTAAAGCAGGGGTCTCCAAACTTTCTAAACAAAGGGCCAGTTTACTGTCCTTCTGACTTTAGGAGGGCCGGACTAGGGCCATTGGGAGTAGAAAATGTCGAGAGGGAGTAAACAATACCATTCCTTTGGTGTCAGTGGGAAGAGTAGTGCCCCATTGTTGGTGTCAATAGAAGGAATTGTACCCTTTTGATAGTGTAAGTTGGATGAATAGTGCCCCATTGGTGGTTTCAGCAATAAAAATGATTCACCATTGTTGGTGTCAGTGGATGGAATAGTGCCCCAAGGGCCGGATAAAGGCAAGCAAAGGGCCACATCCGGCCCCAGGGCCACAGTTTGGAGACCCCTGAACTAAAGGATCCAGGCATTCTATTTTTCAGGTTTGGCTGTAATTTCAAAACATAAGAATGCATTTCTCTTATTTTCTCCCCTTTGGTCTGTTTAATATATACCATATTAAAGACTAAGTTCACCTTTTTTTTTTTTTTCTAAATTCCAGCTTTCCTAAGTACCAATATACCATTAATGTACTATTGGGCAGAAAAGATAAAGCTTTTTCTGTCTTTAACCACTTGCCGACCGTATTACTTACACATACGGCGGGAAGATGGCTCTGCTGCACAGGATCACGTTCCTGCACTTCCGGGTCTGGGACGCGAATACGCTCCATGTCCGCCGACACCCGCCGATTGTTCAATAAACAGGCAGAACGGCAATCTGCCTATGTAAACAAGGCAGATCGCTGTTCTGTCAGTAGGGAAGGTATTGATCCTGTGTTCCTGCAAACCAGAAACATGGATCAATGCCTTCCCCTAGTAAAAGCACTTCCCACACAGTACAAATGCACTGGCTAGGTACACAATTAACCCTTTGATCGCCCCTGATGTTAACGCCTTCCCAGCCAGTGTCATTAGTACATTGACAGTGCCTGTTTTTTAGCACTGATCACTGTATTAGTGTTACTGGTCTCCAAAAAGGGTCAAAAGTGTCAGTGTCCGATTTTTCCGCCGCAATATCGCAGTCCCGCAATAAGTTGCTTATCACCGCCATTACTAGTAAAAAAAATTATTAAAATTCCATAAATCTATCCCATAGTTTGTAGACGCTATAACTTTTGTGCAAACCAATCAATTGGATATGTTTTATAGCAGAAAGTAAACGTTTTATTTTATTTTTCAAAATTATCAGTCTTTTTTGTTTATAGCACAAAAAATGAAAAACACAGATGTGATTAAATACCACCAAAAGAAAGCTCTATTTGTGAAAAAATAAAAAATATAAACATTTTATTTGGGTACAGCATTGCATGACTACGCAATTATCAGTTAAATTAACACAGTGCCGTATCACGAAATAGGGCCTGGTCATGAAGGGGGATAAATCTTCCAGAGGTCAAGTAGTTAAGGACAGGCATTACCTAAGCCTCCAGTCCCAAGTATAAAACTCCTCCATTACCAATTCTGAAATTAGGTATTTGGGATAGAAAAACCATTAGGAGGAAGTAGTTCAACAGCTGACCTCATTAACACACCATGCACCTTCCCTCCCCCTCCAGGTGATTGCTCACACCCACCTCTGCAGTTACATGCTTTTCCAATGCAGGCAGCACTGTTCTCACTAAATAAACAGTTAGGGTATTCCTCATTTTGTATCTCACCGTCTTCTTACATAGATCCTCCATCTGGCAGAGTGTGCAGGAGCTGAGCGATCACATAACAACCTATGTGGAGCAGAGCTGTAGTATTAAAAACAGGAGTGTATCCCTGTAAATTGGTTAAGCTCACTATACACTATACAATCTGATTTTATAATCTCCTTTACATCTACCATCAACTATGTAGTGCAAAGGCCTGTCTGATTGGCTATAGATTGATTGGATAGTTAGGTGTGTCCTCCTATTGTTTGGGACGTCGGATTTTTGACTGATGACTGATGGTGTGTAGGCAAGACTGATGGAAGTCAGCTTCATTGGATTTCTGATGGAAAAATCAATCGGATTAGAATCCATAGGAAATCCGATCGTGTGTACAGGGCTTTAAACTTTTTTGGACAGGTAAAACAGTTTACATAAAATATATGTACTTCATCTGTGTATCTAGCTGATTGCCTACACAATAGATAAACGTTGATTCTGACATTAAATTAGGATAAACAATAATGGAATAAACTTTACTTAAAGCGTTTGTTACCCCAACACTTCATATTCCTGATATGTGCCTGCTGTACCATGTGCTTGTACGTGAAAGTATACTTTTCTCTTTGTATTTCTTCTTTTGTGTGAAACCCCTGGTGTTCCTGCTAGTCCCCTTGCTTTCCTATTAAAAACTGACTACACTAAGCAGGGGAGTACACCATGGTCAGTTCCCTAGCTATGCTGGGAACTCAGTGTACTCTCCTCTAATGATTAGACTTGTCCTGACACGCCACTACACAGCCATTCACTAGCAAGCTCAGTGCACTGCTGCTTCTCCTCCTCCCCCAGCTTTTATTCAGCTGAGAACAGAGGGGATGTGATCCCTTATAAAACGGGGATAAGGGTATTTAGAATGTTTTTTTTTATATTTATACACAAATGTTTTGCCTTTCATTTCTATTTTAAACTGAATGGGTTGTTTTACAAGGTGATCATTTACCACAATTTAATTTTTAATTGAGTCTAAAATGAAAAATTACTGTAAATATGTGATCACGCAATGACTACTTAAAGACGTAAGGAGTGATCAAATGGAAATATGTTTTCTTATGTAAGCTTAGCAAACTTTGGAGCAATTCATTCATTCATTCATTCATTCAATTCTACTGTGCTCTAATGCAATGGGGTAGATTTACTAAAACTGGTGCGCGCAGAATCTGGTGCAGCTGTGCATGGTAGCCAATCAGCTTCTAACTTCAGCTTGTTCAATTACGCTTTAACCTGGAAGCTGATTGGTTTCCATGCATAGTTGCACCAGATTTTGCACTCTCCAGGTTTGGTAAATAACCCCTAATAACTTTATATACTAGATTTTAATGACAGACCTAAAAATAATTAAAAACATCTTCTAAAGCTAACTTCCCCCAACTTATTGTTTTTTTTGTTTACAAAAGTTTTATTTGGAAGATTCAAAGAAATAAGTTACAAAGCTGTGAGGATATTTTACAGAAGAAAATATAAAGCAATACTATATAAACAATGAAAATAGAGTAGTGTTTCAATTAAGAGCCGAAAATATTATGACAATATAGGGATAGGGTACCTATTGAAATTGATACAAGTCAGGGTAAGGGGTGTCAATGGGGTGTATGGGATCAGAAAAAGGATCAATACAAAAAAAAGATTCCCAAGATTTGGAAGGCATATGGTTTAATCGTTGGACCAGTACATCCATTTTGAGTTAAAGGTGGGAATGCTATCAGATAGTGTGTGATGAATTCTTTCGGATAACTGAATATTTCTCATTCTGGATAATACCTGGGGCCAGGGGAGGTTATTGGATTTCCAGTTAAGGGCAATCATCCATTGGATTGAGCTTACTAGTGAATGAATCAGTCTAACACAGGGAGGGGGAATATCTGGAATATTAGCATAGAGAATGCATATTTGTGGGGAGAGGGAAATTCTTTTTTTAACCATGGATTCTATTTTCATTTCGGCTTGTCGCCATACTGTTTCTAGGAATCTACAGCTCCAGAAAATGTGAGTGTATGTGCCAATTTCTGTGCAACCTCTGAAGCAGCATGGAGAAGTAGATGGATAGAATGCGTGAATTTTTTCAGGGGTTAGATATAGTCTAGAAAATAGTTTCATAGGGGATTCTCTGTATGCTGGAGCTATGATACATTTGCGGAGATTGTCTGTCATAGAGTTCCATGTTTCCATGGGGATGTTGCAAGATAATTCTAATTCCCAGTGTAGGTAGCATTTGGGTGGATTTTTCAGGCATTGAGGAACTGTTAAGGTCCTTGTAGAAAAGGGAGATTAACCTTTATCTCTTGAAGAGTTTATGCAGACGTGTTCAAAAATCGTCATAGAGGGACGAATAATTAAAGAATAATGCTTATTGAAAAAGTTTTTAATTTGAATGTAGTTTGTGAGTTCCGAGGATGGAAGATTGTATTTGGACTGGAGTGCAGAGAAAGTGAGGAATGTATTGTTAGAGGACAATGATTTTAGGGAGGACAAATTATTATTTCGCCACAGTGGGAACGAATGTATGTTATTCAAGTTCTGAATAAGCCTAGGGTCCCCTAAAAAGGAAGCAAGAGGGGGTGTGTCAGGTGAAAATTTGAGGGTTTTGGTAAGTACAAGCCATAGTCGAAGGAAATGGGCCACTATGAGGTTATATTTAAGAAGTTTTTGGTGGTGTATACAGTTAGACCAGATGATTCCTTGTAGGTGGTATGGAGTAATGGAAAAAGATTCGAAATTAAGCCAAGGGAGCTTTGGGGTGGGAGCATGCCATTGGGCAATCTGTGAAAGTTTAGTGGCAATGAAGTAGTGCCAAAGATTGGGGATGCCTAGGCCGCCCTTGTTTTGGGGTCTGAACATGAGTGGGTAGCCACATCTTGTTTTTTTTGATGACCAGATAAATTTGTTAATCTCCCTTTGAAGGGATTCGATTCTTGTTTTGGGGACATTGATAGGTAAAGCTCTAAAAAAATATAATAATTTTGGAAGGAGGGTCATTTTAAAAGCGCAAATCCTTCCAAGGAGGGAGATGTGGTATGTGGACCATACTTTGAGTAGGGAGCTTATCTGTTGGAATAGGGGGGTGAAGTTGGTAGTATATAAGGTTTTGTGTTGGGAAGTGATGTGAACACCAAGGTACCTGAATGATTTAGAGCACCATATAAAGTTGAAGTCTTTTTGTAGGGTAGTGGTAAGGTTGGGAGCGAGGTTGATAGGGAGAGCGGAACACTTGTTAACATTGATACCCAAGCCAGAAATTATATGAAATGATTTAAGTTCAGAGATAAGGTTTGGTAAAGATGTTAAGGGGTTTGATAGAAACACCAGAGCATCGTCCGCATATAGGCTAAGTTTGAATTCATGAGGGCCTTTGTTATACCCTTTGATATTTGGGTTGTTTCTTATGGCTTGTGCTAGAGGTTCAATTGCCAAGGCGAATAAAAGTGGGGAGAGGGGGCAGCCCTGTCTGGTACCTCTGCTTAAGGGAAAGAAGTCAGAATTGTGGCCTGGGATTTTGATTCTGGTTTGGGGGAGGTGATATAGGGCATTGAATCCATGAATAAATCTGTCTGTGATGCCAAATTTAGGGAGAAGATAGTTAAGATAGGACCAGTTTACACTATCAAAAGCCTTATGAATGTCAAGGCTAAGAAGGCATAGTGGGTTAGAGGAAAGATTAGCATCTTGAATGATGTTAGTAACAAGTCGGATGTTGTCTGTGATTTGACGGCCAGGGATGAACCCAGATTGGTCGATATAGATAAGGGAAGTGATAACAGATGCCAATCTGTCAGCTAAGAGTCGGCCAAAGATTTTCAAATCATTATTAAGAACTGAAATTGGGCGAAAATTTTGGGGAAGGGAGTGGTCTTTAAGAGGTTTAGGAATCAGAGACAAATTTGCCAGGAGCATGTCTTCTGGGAAATGGCCACCTGTGAGGATATGATTAAATAGTTTAGTTAATCTAGGAACTAATAGGGGTGCAAATTTTTTGTAGTATAATGTGGAGAAGCCATCAGGGCCTGGCGCTGTCGAAGTTTTAAGAGATTTAATGATGTCCGTAATTTCTAGATCTGTGCAGGGATTATTGAGGATGGAAGTTTGTTGATCATTAAGAGTGGGGAGATGTATATTATCTAGCCAGTTAAGTGAGGAGGAAGAGGGGTGCGTCTGGGGCCCTGAAAGGAGATTTTTATAGAAAGTGGAGAAAATGTCCAAAACATCACAAGGGTGTGTGACCAAGTTACCCTTATGGTTTTGCAGTTTGTATGTGTGGGGGGGATTATGTTCCTGGTTGAGTTTACGAGCAAACATTTTAGATGTGGCGTTGCTATGTAACAAGAATTTGGCTTTGGAAAATCTAAGGGATTTCTCAGTGTCTGCTGAGAGGATCGTGTCTAAGGATTGGCGTTTAGAATGAATTTGTTTAGTAATTTCTGGAGATGGAGATTGGCTAAGTTTGTTGTATAAGAGGTCTAAGTCTTTGGTTAGAGCTTTGATTTCTGTAAGTTTAGCTTTATTTTTGGCTGCAGCAATGCTAATCAGGTGTCCTCTCAGGACTGCCTTGTGTGCCGACCAGAGTGAGGTAGGAGCAATGTCTTCAGTAGAGTTGTTAGCAAAATAGTCTACAATGTGAGAGTTTATGTCTTGTAGTGTGTGTGGGTCAGATAAAAGTGAGTCATTAAGACGCCAGTTGAATGCAGAGGGGGCGAGCCCCACATGAGAAGTGTCAAATTCAACCATGTCATGGTCAGACCAGGGACAAGGGTGAATTCGAGCTCTAGAGGAGTTCGCAAGGAGAATGGGGGTGCAGAATATATAATCTAGTCTGGAATAGCAGTCGTGTTGATGGGAGTAATGGGTATAGGCCTTTATGCCAACATTGTGGGATCTCCATGAATCTATTAGTTGAAATTTATTGAGTGTGCGGCTCATTGATCTGGAGAAGGCTTTTGAGGAGGGAGTCACCTTGCTCCTATCCAGGGAGGGGTGTGCGGCTAGATTGAAGTCGCCACCTAGCACCATATGGGGGGAGCTATATTGGTCGAGAGTGTCAAAAAAGGTATTAAAGAAAGTAGAGTGTGCTTCATTGGGTGCGTAGATGGAGGCGATCGTGATTGATCGTTTGTTTATTGTGCCTTTTAGAATAATGAAGCGGCTTTCTGTGTCTCTATATATGCTTTGGATGTCAAAGAGGATAGAATTACGAATGAAGACTGCAACCCCCTTCGATTTGTTAGAAAAGGTGTGTCATGGATATGCAGTAGTGTTTGTCTGTCAGCTTACCTTCCTTCCCATGTGTTCATCTTAGAGGCCAGAAGCCTTTCACCTGGCTTCCTTTATAATCTCCTCCCAGCCTGACTCCACCCCAGGCCCTATCACAGAACACTATATTAACCTGTGCACTGCAAGCCTGCTTTGCTGATCAACGTGTTTGTTAGGCATTGTGTGTTTGGGTTCCTGCCTGCCGTGTGCTACGTCTGTCTCTCTGTTACATATTTGGCTTGTCCCCGACTATCCCTGTCTGCTCGTGACCCTTGACCTTCGGCTCGTTCTTTCGTTATCCTTGTCTGCTTGTGGCCCCTGACCTTCAGCTTGTTATTCATTTCTCTCATATCTTGTGCTGCTGCTTCCCCTCTTTTCCCCTTATCCTACGGGGCGTGAGCTAGGAAACTCCAGGGGCCGCGACCTGGTCCCAGCCTGCAGCATAACATCCTCACCACTAGAGGCCCTGGAGAAGACCTGCTGGGTCTTAGACTCCGCGCCCTGGGGAATCTTGGCTCTAGCTTCCATTAGGATCCCGGTTGTGCTCCTCTGGTCCCGCTTTCCTCAACCACCCAGTTTCCTATCCGCAGCAGTCAGCCATAGGGTTCACTACCTTGCAGTGCACTCCTGTCCCCCTACGGTGTGCATCTGTCACCTGGCCACAGGTGACCTTGACAGTTTGATCAGCCATGAACCCGGCTGACATCCCGTTACCCGTGGATGATCCGTTGCAGGGCATAGTTTGCAGACTTGAAACCCAGGAATCGAATCAGACTCAGGTAATGCGATTCCTCCAGGATCTGGCTTCTCGCTTTGAGCAGCTTCAGGCCTCCTTGGGAACCCTGAATCCGCAACCTCAAATACAACCAGCGGCTGCACCTATTGCACCAGTCGCAGCCACACACTCACTACAACTACCAGCTCCGTCCCGTTTCTCTGGGGACTCCAAGGCTTGCAGGGGGTTCCTTAGCCAATGCACAATTCATTTTGAGCTCCAGCCCCAAAACTTCCTGTCTGATCGGGCTAAGGTAGCCTATATCATTTCCCTCCTCTCTGGTGAAGCTTTAGCCTGGGCAGCCCCTCTGTGGGAACTGAATGATCCAGTGGTTTCTAGCCTGTCTGGCTTCTTGAAACTTTTTCGGAATATCTTCGAAGAACCGGCTCGTGTCTCTTCAGCGGCCAGCGCCCTTTTACGTCTCCGCCAAGAGTCTGCTTCTGTGGGACAGTATGCCCTTCATTTCCGCATACTGTCGGCTGAGTTGAGCTGGAACAATGAGGCCTTAGTCGCAACCTTTTTTGCATGGCCTGTCTGATAGAGTGAAGGATGAATTAGCAGGAAGAACCACCCCCACTGATCTGGACGGAGTTATCTCCTTGTGTAACCAGATCGATATTCGCTTTCAGGAAAGGACCCTAGAAAAGCGGCGCCAGCACTCCTTGGTCCTTAGTCAGCCTGAGCTCCCCTCTCCTCGACCCGTGGAGCATCTCCTGCCAGCTGAGGAACCCATGCAGCTGGGCAGGACCAGGCTATCCCCAGAGGAACGTGCTAGGCGCAGAACTTTAGGCCTGTGTCTCTACTGTGGGGGCAAAGGTCATTTTCGTGACACTTGCTCTCTTTGTCCAGAAAAACGTTTGGGTCCACTTCATCTGGAAAGTGGAGTATTGGACCCAAAAATATCACCTTCCCCTTCTCGTCTTCTGCTTTCTGTGTTCCTTCATGTTGGTGCTTCTTCTCATTCGGTCTCAGCATATCTGGATTCCGGAGCCGCTGGTAATTTTATGGACTGGGAAATCGCATCGTCCATGAGACTTACTCTTTTGCCCCTCACCACACCATTGGTGGTCTTGGCGATTGATGGTACTGTTCTCCCAGGGGGACCTATCCGCTTCCAGACCCTCCCTGTTAAGATGTCGGTAGGGACACTCCACCAGGAGTGGATATCCTTCCTTATCTTACCCAAGGCCTCAACGCCTATAATTTTGGGTCTCCCATGGTTACAGCTCCATTCTCCTCATGTGGACTGGACTACTGGACAGATCCTGGCTTGGGGTCCCTCCTGTTCCTCGTCCTGCCTACCCAAGGTTGCCCCCTGTGAATCTGAGCCGGTCATTCATTCCAGGTTGCATAACCATTTACATTTCTCTGTCCCTAACCACCCTTGGACACACAGCCAGGCTAGCTTGTCTACAAGTCCTGCAGTCGCTACGTCTTGCGATGCGATTCAGGTAGTCACTACACCTGACTCAGCTATTCACTCTGCCTCTGTACTAGTTATGCCAGTCCAGCCCATGCCCAGTGAGCCTCCTACTTTTTCTTGTTCAGGACATTCTGCTTGTCTTTCAGCTATTCAGCTTGACTCCTGTGACATGTCACCCTCTAACCAACCTGACTTCAGGGTTCCACTGACATCTGCCCAGTTTGATGGTCCTGTGCTAGATGACCAGTTCATCTTTAAGGGTCTAGGGGATCCTCCTCAGATTTCTGTTGATCCTCTCATGCCCTTGCTTATTCCTAGAGAGCCTTTGGTCCTCAATAGATCTTCTTGTCATCTCCCTACCTCGGTTCTGGTCTCTGAGGATAATCTAAAGTACGAGGTTAGACAAGTTCTGGATTCTCGGCTCTGCAGAGGTATTCTTCAGTACCTTGTGCATTGGAGAGGTTTTGGTCCTGAGGAGGCGTCCTGGATCGCTGCATCTGATGTCGTTGCACCTCATCTGTTGAGGAGGTTTCATCTGAAATTTCCCTTTAAGCCTGGGCCCAGGCGGGGGAGGGCCCATAAGAGGGAGGGTACTGTCATGGATATGCAGTAGTGTTTGTCTGTCAGCTTACCTTCCTTCCCATGTGTTCATCTTAGAGGCCAGAAGCCTTTCACCTGGCTTCCTTTATAATCTCCTCCCAGCCTGACTCCACCCCAGGCCCTATCACAGAACACTATATTAACCTGTGCACTGCAAGCCTGCTTTGCTGATCAACGTGTTTGTTAGGCATTGTGTGTTTGGGTTCCTGCCTGCCGTGTGCTACGTCTGTCTCTCTGTTACATATTTGGCTTGTCCCCGACTATCCCTGTCTGCTCGTGACCCTTGACCTTCGGCTCGTTCTTTCGTTATCCTTGTCTGCTTGTGGCCCCTGACCTTCAGCTTGTTATTCGGTTCTCTCATATCTTGTGCTGCTGCTTCCCCTCTTTTCCCCTTAACCTACGGGGCGTGAGCTAGGAAACTCCAGGGGCCGCGACCTGGTCCCAGCCTGCAGCATAACATCCTCACCACTAGAGGCCCTGGAGAAGACCTGCTGGGTCTTAGACTCCACGCCCTGGGGAATCTTGGCTCTAGCTTCCGTTAGGATCCCGGTTGTGCTCCTCTGGTCCCGCTTTCCTCAACCACCCAGTTTCCTATCCGCAGCAGTCAGCCATAGGGTTCACTACCTTGCGGTGCACTCCTGTCCCCCTACGGTGTGCATCTGTCACCTGGCCACAGGTGACCTTGACAAGGTGGTAAAGAAGTGTTGATTATATGTTTTGTCAAAATAATTTGGGTGGTTTCCTGAGGAAAAATGGGTTTCTTGGAGGAAAATAATATCAGCACCTAGTCTTTTATAGTGCCTGAATGCTTTTTTGCGTTTGTGTGGTGAGTTAAACCCATGGACATTGTGGGAAAGGATTTTAAGACCCATTGATAAAGGGGATGTGTACGTTATGTGCTAGGAAAAGGATAGCTATAGTACTGTATGGGATTTGGATTGTGGAAGTAGGTACTGTAGGGAATTGTGTGACATCACTGTATACAACTAAGTATAAAGCAATGTCATGAGGAACATAGTTATGATATGTAATAAAAAGATATTCATATAGTAGTTATTTGAATATCCTCAAGAGTGTAGCAACAGTAACATAACTGTAAAGAATTTCAATGAAAATTCTAGTGCGAAAAAGTGCTAAACGGGCAACACGACATATTTTGTAAAATATCAAAGTGGGGTCAGGTAGCGGAATGACTACCGACCTTTTGAAATGTAATCTTCCGTAATGTTTCTCAGTCGAATAGTAAACAATGTGAATAACAAATAACAGATAGCGAAAAAATAAAAGGGGGTCAGAGGACTGGGAGTCCACCGACGTAAAAAATTGTAAAGAGGGACAATAAAGTCCAAAACTCACAACCAAGGCCCAGCACAGCCACCCAAGCAAGAGGGAAGCCATGCCGGGACACGGACGACAGTGTGGGGTCAAACCAGCGGCGGCGGATGAGCCAGGATATGTAATTTTGCTATATCCGCTGTGTGCATGTTGGGGGTTAGAACATGAGGGCAAACATAACGTTAAAACAAAACAGTAAGTTTATATAGGCCTAGAACCATACAAGATGGTAGAGATACTCTTTCACCTGTAGTCTGATCTCGAACCATGGGAACATCACTGTTTTATGGTCATATTCTCCGTCATCACCCTCCCGGGAAAGGAAGCGGCAAGGGAGAGGCCAAAACAAAGACAAAAACACTAAAAGAATTAGGCTAAAGATAATTTCTCATAAAGGGGGGTGAGAGAAGGATCCTGGTCCTCTCAAAACCTGTTAAACATATTTTCAATAGAAGGCAGCTCCTATAGAGATCAGCGATAGAGAGAGGAAAGAAAAAAAAATGAAAAAAAAGGGGGGGGGGGAAGGGGAAAGAACCATCTAGAAAGTATACAGTGATTATCAGAGAGTCAGGTAATCCTGAAAATAGAGTTATTGCTCATAATATAAAGTATCAGATCTGGGAGGTAAAAATATGGCCAAAAACAAACAAAAAAAAAAAAAGGAAGGGGGAGGGGAGGGGAAAGGGGGAAGGAACCATATATAAAGTATATAATAGTTATCAGAAAGTCTGGTAATCATGGAAGCAAAGTTATTGCTCGAACTAAGGAAGAGAAAAATAAATAAAAAATTCAGGTCTGGGAGGTAAAAATAGGGTCAAACAAAAAAAAAAAAAGTTGATGATGGGAGATCACAGGAGGAAGAGAAGAGGAATCTTCTTATAGACTATTAGTCCTGGTCTTGGAGGGAGTTTCGCCATCTTCTCTGGTCTTTTGGATTACGTCGGGTAGAAGGTGTGGTCCAGATGGGAGAAGAGCGAGGAGTCGCAGGAGGTCGGTTTGGGGGTTCCGGGTCTAGTAGGCCTAACTTGACCAGTAGTTCCTTTCCCTCAATGACGTTGTATATTGTGTGTGTAGATCCATTATGTATCACTGATAATTTGAAGGGGAAGCCCCAGCGGTATTTAATTCTGGCTGTTTGGAGGATTGTGGTAACTTCTTTCATACTGCGTCTGCGATCCAGGGTGGCAGGAGAGATGTCAGGATAGATTTGTAGTTTGAAGCCATCTAGTTCAATATTAGATGTGTTTCTGGAGGCCCTCATTATGTCCTCTTTAGTGAGGAAGTCCTTTAAGCACATAATTATGTCACGTGGAGGTTTGTCAGGAGGTGGTTTGGGGCGAAGAGCTCTATGTATCCTGTCGCAGACAAAAGCTGAGGCAGGTTTATCAGGCAGGAGCATATGAAATACTTTAGTAACTGCGGGGAGTAGTTCTGTGATGGACTCAGGAATGCCACGCAGTCTAATATTGTTCCTGCGATTTCGGTTGTCCAAATCTTCTATGTGTGCCTGCATATAGGAGAAGCTATCAGCCAGCGTCTCGTAATCCCTTCTGAGGTCATTGTGGGCCAGGGAGAGTTTGTCATGCTTAGTCTCTAAAACATCTGTGCGGCCCCCAATATTAGCAATCTCCTGTGATAAGGCATTAGTGGACTTATATAGTTCCTGCTGGAATTTGTCTGCTAACTTATCATACATAGCAGAGAGGCTTGCATCAAGATCTGCCTTAGATAGAGGGGAGTTGTACTCATTGTCTTTAGCAGGCTGGAGATGTTTCTGTGTGGAGCTGTGTGAAGCAGCCCTCGCGCCGGCGCCATTTTGGGACATCTTCACAGCTTGTACTTCCAGTCCAAGCAGGTAGTTAGTAAGGGAGTAGTTATAGCGGCGTTTACCCTTGTTTTTGTGCAGATTCATGCACCGCGATGTTTCCCAGGGGTTGCTGGAGGAATAATTTGCTTTTTTGGGCGAAATTGGCCCCGGGAATCAGGCCTGGCAGAGCCGATCAGACGGAGCACTCAGCAAGCACGTCTGCTCCGCTTCGCGCCGCGCATGCGCCCACCAACTTATTGTTTTACACACTACAAGTGACCTACTTTTTTTCTTTCTAATCTTACACCTCCTCAGATAAGGTCATCTCTGTGAAAGGAGCAAGGTAGCAATTAGAGACATGCGATAACCAATAATGGCATTCTGGAAAAATATACTCAGCATAAACAATGTAAAAAAAAAGCAGTTACAACAACAAAGTTATTTTACAATATAAACATTGTTTGTTCTTTAATTTCAGAATTAATATAGTTTTGATCAAATTATTCATGTTTGATTCACAAAAAGCTTGCATATAGTATATTTAATAAAGCAGAATTCATTTGAACATTCAAAATATGTTAAACATGTTTAACCAGCTGGTATGATTTTGTTTTCTTGAGTAATGTGAGTAATAAGCGTTTGTTTTTCTCTGATTCAGTGACTTGAACGGTTTCACACAGTGTGAGTATGAATCATACATTAGTCATAACACATATATTTGTTTTCCCCATTAAATGTAATTACTGCTAACTAATGGATGCTTATTTTTCACTTTTACCTGTAGGAATTATTGAAGTAAATGTTTAGATGCAACTGTGCAGTCAAAGTAATTAAATTAAAACATTTCTGCAGTTTGGGCCTATTGCAGAGGCTGTAAAAGGAGTGTTCCTACATTTTAACAACCACTCTAACCCTATTTAGAGGGTACAAAATTTGTAATGATCAAAAACTGCAATATTTGGTTACAAAATGTAACTGAGGGAAAGCTGTGCTTAGCAATATGCAGAACGCTTTAAAAGATAAAGCCTTCTATTAGCCTTTTGGATATTGCAAAGTGTTTTCCCTTGAATATATTTTTTTATTATTTATTCAAATGTTTTATTAATTCATGTCTCTTGAGCCTTCATATAGATTTTGGGTTAGAATGGTTTCTTACTTGTTTTTAGACCAGTTGGTTGCAGACCATTAGTAAACTTTGAGCTATGTTTGGGTATTTTGGTTCCTCTAATTTACAACCTAAAATACCTTATTTGCAATGTTATTATTATACATAATTTATATAGCGCCAACAGATTACGTAGCGCTTTACAATGTAATAGGGGGATGGTACGATTACAATACAGTTCAATACAGAAGGAATAGGGGGGGCCCTGCTCATGGAGTGTACAATCTAAAGGGAAGGGAAGGTGGTACAAAAGGTAATAGCTGGGGGGATGATCTGATGGAAGTGACTCAGGTACAGTTCTTAGGTGGAAGTGGAGGTGGAGGTGGGGTAGGATTCCCTGAATAAGTGAGTTTTCAAGGATCGCCAAAAGGTGGACAGGGTCATCTTTTAGGAAGGTCATAGATAATAGACAGTTGTTACATCATGCCTTTGCAATCGGACGGCTAAATAAAGGTTTCCCTATTTATGTGTGCATGCTAATATTGCGAAAGTACACATGTTCATGAGTGAATTCTTATTCTTGGCTTAAAGGGGAGGTCCGCCCATCACTGAAACACATACTGCAGCTGCTGACTTTTAATAATAGGACACTTACCTGTCCTGGAGTCCAGCGATGTCGGCACCGCAGCTGATGTTTTCATCAGCTGTCGGGTGCTGCCGCCGCCATTGCAGGTAAGAGAACCCGGCAGTGTAGCCTTACGGCGTCATGCCGGGAACCCTACTGTGCATGCGTGAGGTTCCGCTCCTCTCTCCTACTTTCCCGGTGACAGGGGGAAGAGGAGGGAGCCGGATGGTGACGTCAATAGCTGCAGCTGGGGCTCCCAGAAGTGGGAACAGAATACCTGTCCCCCCTCCCCCCCCCACCCTTATAAGGAATAAGCTGAACAAAAGACATTGCAATCATCACATGCAGTCTTACAATACTTGGCAATTAGGCAATATCTGTGATCATAATTTTTTTTTTATTATTGAAGTGTCTACTGTCAATTGTCATATGGTAGTGTCTGAATTCCTTGTTTTTTGTCTTTGTAAACAGTGGTGTTGAAAATTTATGCTGAGAGGTACCCAATCCCAAACTGTAAATCTGTTATAAAGCTGAGCAATTAGCTGACAATATAAAAAAAAAAAAAAACAATGTATAAGCAAGGATTATCTTTAATGAAAACTGCATGTTGAAAATTAATTTGGTGAAGAGATATATGCAGCTGAAATATTATGCATATCTTATGCTTGGCCAGTCGTCTCTTGGCATCTGAGCCCACCTAATGGTCACGAATTGGGATGGATGATCTCACTGACCATTTGGAAGGCTGTGGAGGTAAGAGGGAGCCAGGCTTAACCTTAGGAAAAGTCTAAATTTGCATATATAATGACACCTTTGAATCTACAGATCATTTTCACTGGTTTAATGGAGATAACTGCTACATCAGATATATATAACAGAATATTATGGACACTTGACCAACCCTAAAGCCCTGTACACACGATCGGATATCCTATGGATTCTAATCCGATGGATTTTTCCATCGGAAATCCTATGGAACTGTTTTCCATTAGTCTTGCCCACACACCATCAGTCCAAAAACTGACCGCACCAAAACGACGTGACGTACACCACGTACAACGGCACTATAAAGGGGTAGTTCAAATCTAATGGCGCCACCCTTTGGGCTGCTTTTGCTGATTTTGTGTTACCGCGTGTTAGTAAAAGTTTGGTGAGAGCCGATTCGCGCTTTTCAGTCTCCTTGCTTTTCAGATCGTTTTCGGGTGTTCAGTTTGTGCTTGTGGGTTTGTATTTGTCATTCAGTGCGTGCAGTCAGGTTGGTTACTGTTTTGCAGTGCCTTCTTGGCCGTTCGTTACTGTTTTTCAGGTCGTTCTTCTCAGGCCTTACTGTTCCTCGTTGCGTTCTGTTTGAGTTTGTTCTGACCAGTCGACCGGTTTAAAGCCATGTTTGAAGTACGTTCTCATCGTAGAGCTCGTGCTGGCTATGGACTTGGTGTTGCGGTTAACACTGTAACCCGAGTTCAGTCCACGAACAGGGTGAGGAGGAGTTCATGGACCAAGAATTGGTTGCTCCAGCGGGACCAATTCTCTCATATGCCTCTGCTGCAGGAAATCCAGGAGAATAATCCTGATGATTTCAGGAATTATCTCCGGATGACGGACCCCGTTTTATACCGTCTGTTGGATTTGCTGTCCCCCTATATCACGAGGCAGGACACTGTGATGCGCCAGGCGATCACTGCCGAGCAGAGGCTTATTGCCACGTTGAGATACCTGGCAACTGGGAGAAGCCTGCAGGACCTCAAGTTCTCAACAGGCATCTCCCCCCAGGCTCTTGGGATCGTTATCCCTGAAACGTGTTCTGCCATCATGCAAGTCATGCAGAAGGACTATATTAAGGTAATTTTTATCCTTTAACATCACATTATATGTTTTGATGGTTTGCTAAAGTATTGTATTTCTTTCATCCTTCACAAATTGCCATGATTGTAAGATTCTGGGAATGTCCCCTTTCTCCCCATGCATGTTTTTTCTTTTATATTTTGTGTTTTTTGGCCTACATGCCTATTTCCCTTCACTAACCTCTCCTGCATGCTATCCTGGGCCCATATACACCTAGCCTAGTCTGTTCTTTAATGATCTTTTTCTCTGCGCCATTGTACTTTTGAACCCCCCCCCCCCCCATAAAATGTGTCATAACGATTTTTTGCACATTCAAGGTCAGCAGAGTGGTAGAGCCTTTTGTTGCGGGGCACAAAATCTGCTTAAACAACATCCCCCCCCCTTATAATTTGTTCCAATGGCCCATCAGCGGGGGTAAGTCATCTGATAAGTGGGCCTTCTATTTTTGTGTTTAAATACTCCTAATAAATGTTATACTGACGTTGGCCAAGAATGTATTTGGGTAATCTGCTTGCAATGTAATGTGCAAAAGTACTAATTTCTTCTTTTTGTTTGACTCCACAGTTCCCTTCCTGGCCACAGGAATGGCAGAATGTGGCCTCCCAATTTGCCCAGCGGGGGGACTTCCCCAACTGTGAAGGGGCAATTGATGGGAAGCACATCCACATAGTGCCGCCACCCCCGTTCGGGGTCGTACTATTATAACTATAAAGGTTTTAATAGTATAGTGTTAATGGCGGTGGTGTCGGCACGCTATGAGTTCCTGTATGTGGACGTGGGAAAGAACGGCCAGATTTCCGATGGCGGAGTGTCCGTTCAGACGGAGTTCGCTCACCGTCTGCAGTCTGGGGGCCTGCCACTGCCTCCAGATGCAGACAACGTGGATGGACTTCCCTTTGCTTTTATAGCGGATGAAGCCTTTGGACTTGGACCACACCTGATGCGGCCGTTCCCACAGAGGACCCTCACCCCGGAAAGGAGGGTTTTTAATTACCGGAGCCCGGAGGGTTGTGGAGAATGCCTTCGGCATAATGGCCAGCCGGTTCCGCCTGGTTCTGACAGCCATGCATATGGCGGAATATAAACTGAACCACATCATCCTATCCTGCTGCATATTGCATAATTTTATCAGACAAAATTCTCCTACATATATGTCTACTGTTGGGCCAGAGGCCGGTGGATCTGACATGGACAATCTGACTGGCCTGGACACTGGCCGTACTGGCTTGGCCCCCCAAAGCGCCCGTGAAGTACGTAATAAATACATTGAGTACTTCACGGGTAGGGGGGCCATCGCAATGCCAGACCATATTTGATGCCTTTTTTAAACAAATAAAAAAAATATATATTTTTTGGAATACCTTTTTTGTCAGAATTTATTTTGTACTAATTATGTGTCTCCCAGGTTATCATAGTACACCTTGTAGTAGTGCCAAGTGTATTTGTCTTTAGTAAATAGCCACAATTGTCACACTTAAAAACCTGACCTTTCTCATTTTAGATAACTGCTATTGAGCATAGAAAGAACAAGCCACACATCCACACATTGTTGAGTGTACCAATTTTTTTTTACGCTGTGCACAACATGTGCGGTAATTTTTTATTCAAAATACAATCTTGACATTTTGGCCTCCAAATTTTGGAGATTTTTTTTGATTTTTTTGGGGTTTGCAGAAACATGCATGGGTCAAAAAAAAAAGGAACTTACAAAGTTCAACCTTAAAAATGTAAACATGAGATGGGGTGATGTCACCCCTGAACCATCCAAAATTAGAAGATGCACACAGTTTTTGATGTGCAAAATTGTTTTTTTCATCATGATCCCATGGCGAAAGTCACCATGTGCTATCTGCCATCATGGGGGATCAATGGACGTGTTTTGGAGGTGCAAACCCTTCCTCTCACCTACTTGAGTAGCAAGGAAAAGGTTGCACCCCCAAAACTGGGACATAGATATCCTGTGACGGCAGATAGCACATGTTGACACACTGTGTGCATCTTGTAATTTGGGCTTGTGTTAAAACAAATGGCAATTTTTGAAAATATAAGAAAACTAAAAAAGGGGGGGTGTGGTTCAGACTATTCGCCCCATAATATCAATGATGTTTTTATATTTTTGCTCAATCACATTCATCCTTTTCCTCATAATGTCCATTTTGCTACTACATTCCATTATTTCTTGAATGACGATTTGGGCACTAGCACTTGAGAATGGAGTTGTCTGAGTTTCTGACACACCACCATGTTCATCCCCTAAAAAAATTAATGGATTAGAAATATGCAGGCCTACATCTCTTTTTACCATAAGCTGTGGTGACAGACACTGACCTGTTGTGGTGATAAGCTCCACCTCTCCTTCCTCCACCTCTCCTTCCTCCACCTCTGCTTCCTCCACCTCGGTTTCATCCACATGTTGATCTTGGGGTTCTTTTGGATCTTGGTTTTCTTTATGTGGTCTGTGCTTCCTAGGCTCCTCACATTGGTGTCCTCCCAGTCTCCTCTCCCCTATGAGAATGAAACAATCAAAAGGTATCCTTTAGCATACAGAGATTTGAGGGCATCATTTTATAAGTTTGCCTGGAAGTGGGGTACAATTGTTGGTTTTGCCAGAGTTACAAGATGAACATATGATATTTTGGTAATTCAATAAAGCAAGACTACTTTCATTCTTGGTCCTCAAAAATAAAAAGGAGACAGCCCAAGGTATCCACTGGAGTACCTGTGTGTGAAAAAAAAGGTTGTTCTGGTGGCCCACACTATAGTGCTCCTGAGTCAAGATGTGTAACCAGCTGCTTGAGTGTCCTCTCCTTTACCCAGAATCTAGTTTACCATTTAACATTCTACTTAACTTACAACACATCATCTAGACAACAATGTATATATAAACGTTGTTTAACACCAAATAGGCATGACCACATGTGGTTTATGTGTATATGTGCAAAACATGTTATTTTTTTCACGTTCGCTGTTTACTAGGAAACATTCCCAAAAATGAGTCCAACTCAACTTCACACGAAAGTTGCCATTCTACAATATTAAACCAGACAATCCAAGCACATGGAGCAAAACATGCAAGAATACATATTCCAATTTGATTAAAGACAGTAAAACAAAAAAACGTACTTTTGTCCAGGAATTTTTTAAGCTTCCTATACTGGTCCGGCTCCCTCAGCTTCAGGTCAGACCACATTTTACGGAGCTGCTTCTTGGATCTCCTGACCCCAAATTTATTATAGAGACTCGTCGCCACTTTGTCCATTATTTTAGACTTCCTGTGATTAGGGGTGTCGTATGGCCCATGCTTCCCATCGTAATCCTTCCTCCGCAGGATGTCCACCATCTCCGCCATCTCAGCAAATGACATATTAGTCGCCTTGAACCTTTTATTCCTGGATCGGGACGTTCCCGCCTCCGAGCTTTCCTCGTCGGTACTTATTAATAAAGCACGCACCTGTGTCACCGCCGTGTCGTCATCTTCCACTGTGCGCCGAATGAGAAGGGGCGGGGAAATTTAAAAAAAGGCCGTCATGGGCGGGCGACGCGGCCGGAGTTTCGCGCATGCACTGGGTATATAAAGGGTAAACAAGGTTGTGGTCGCGGACGACCAGAAGTGCCGAAGTAATCCTACTAAGGTAAGAAATTAACTTGGGGCATCAGTGGCCTATACTGGTTCATGATTGTAGAGGCCTATATTGGGCTATGATTAGGACAATTGAAGCTGACCTCCTTTTTTTATCTTGTGTTTTATCTTGTAGACTGAACTATGCATAAATTGCGTGAGCCAGACATCATGTTAATTTTTATAGAAAAGTATAAGGAAAGGCGCAACCTCTGGGAGCTAAAAAATAGCTCCTACCATAATAGCCAAGAACGAAGGGCAACAATTTTTAAATTAGCGGAATATATGAAGACCTGGATCCCAGAGGCAGACTATACTATGATGAATAGTAAAATCAACAACAAGAGGAATGCGTACAAAAAACGCTATAAAGAAGTGCGTGCTTCTATGAGATCAGGAGCAGCAGCAGATGAAGTAGTTAAGCCCAAGCTGTGGTACTACAAGCATCTGCAATTTCTGGATGACCAGACTGAGGCCAGGGAATCACTTTCCACCCTTCCCTCAACCCTTCCTTCCACCCTTCCCTCCACCCCTGCAGAGGAGGGGGAGGAGCCACCTGAGCTTGAAGAGCCAGATCTGCGCATCTTCAGCCAGGTATAATATTTTCTATGATATTTATTGTCCTTAATTGATTTTTGAGAACTAGATGTTATTTTTCACAAATGACAAAATTTAAATGTTAAAAAAAAAAGGATTGGTACAGTATATCAAAAAGCAGGGGTCACAATGAGAGTCTTTTATATTTTTTACGATTCAAATTGCAACAGTCATGAGATGAAAATTGTGTGTGATTGATTCAACAAAAACAAAAATGATGTCCCTTTTTTCTACACAGGATGAGCTCAGCCAGGAGGAAGAGGCTCCGGAATGTGGCAGGCAGGAGGAGGCAGGGGTGAGTGGCAGCCAGGAGGAGGCTGGCCCAAGTGGCACTCACCAGGTCCCCAGGCCTAGTGGCAGCACACAGTCCCAAGTGGCCCCCCTCCACGTCAGACCCCCAAAACATCGGCGGATGACAAAGGTGGAGGAGGAGTCACTTAAGATGATAAGGGACGCTGCTGCCATAATGAGGGCACCCCTCAACCCAGTTGAGGGCTTTAGCAACTATCTTTCCGAAAAGCTGATGAAACTGGAGGTGGGACAACGTGTCCTCTGCGAGCACCTGGTTTATACGGCCATTCACATGGCGGGGATGGGGCAGTTGACAGAGGCCACTCATCTCTGCCATCTTCCCCATCCTTCTCCTCCTCCTCCTGCCACATTACCACCAACAGAGCCACAGCCTGGAAGGGTGCGTGGACGGGGCCGTGGAACAAATGCTGGAGGGAAGCGTGGAGGGAAGGCTACCAAGAAGAGCAGAAGGTGATTCCCTGGCTTCAAGCTGCTCTTCCAGAAGTTGCAGTTTGTAGGAGTACCACAGCTTGGGATGATGCATGTCTTCGGCTGCTGCTCCTGATTTCCTCATGTTGTTGATTTTATTGTTCATCATAGTAATGTCTGCCTTTGGGGTCCAAAGTCTTCATAAATTCCACTAATTTAACAATTGTTGCCCTTCCTGTTTATTTATTTTTTGCCAGAATAAATAGATTTTTGATTTCGGAAAAATTCTTGCCTATGTTTTTTTATTGGGAGTAGCAATAAGATGTCATAAATACAATGTGTAATTAACAAGGGACACCAACCTCCTTGAGGAAAAAAATAAATAAAAATATGTTGTTGTGAGAACTTGACACCCCAAAAAATTAGCCCACAAGAACCAAAATCAAAGAAAATATAAAAAAAAAAATGGTATAGCTTGATTCTAAATAACAATTAAAATTAGGGAGATCTGGCTTTAAAAATATATACAATTATTCTAGAGATGACAAGAAACTATAAAGAAATAAGTTTGTCAGAACTCGGGATAAAGATCTGCAGCAAAAAAACAGTTTAAAGACCATTATAAGGAAGAAAACAATGCGCATTAAACGAGGCAAACATTTGCAGAATGACGAATGTGCTCTCTCCATTAGGAACACTAGTTTTACCAGAACCAGCGCTCCCGTCTCATAATTCAGTCTGAGCATGCATGGGTTTTTTAACCGATGGACTCCCCCATAGACGATCGGAATTTGCTATCGGTTTTTTATCCATTGGAAAAATTTAAAACATGTTCTATTTTTTGACACCGATGGAAAAAAGACCGATGGGGTCCATACACGATCGGTTTGTCCGATGAAAAAAAATCCATCGGACTGTTTTCATCGGTAAAACCGATCGTGTGTACGCGGCTTAACCTAATTGTAGCTTTACATTTCGCTTCCAGCATCCTCCCAAGAAAATATTGTATATTGTGAAACGTACTTAGAGAAATGTAAAGCCTTAGTAGTATATAAATATTTAAATATATTTATTAAATAATAATAATAATAAATGATAAAAAAAAATATGATAAAATGAAGAAAATACTGTAGTACTACTACCACTCATACAGGTACTGGTTCTATTATATCATCCTGTACTATTGTCTAGAAACAATACAACCCTCTAAAGCAAGAACATCTTTTTAGCAGCTCTTTTTATCAAGCAGCTTTATAGTCTTCCAAGAATAGAGAGAAAATAAAATATAGAAGTGTACAAGACAGAAGCTATATGTAGGGGTGACAGGTAGGACACAGGAATTTTCAAATTCTACTTCTCCCTATTATTGTGGGTGAGACAGAGTCCTTTGTTTGACCATTGGAATAGGGTGTCACTGTATGTAGCATATAGCATTCATATGACCACTGCTGTGCACTGTACACTAGGGAAGCCCAGTGAAGGACTTATTTGTCCTCTGCACTGGGCTTCAGTAGCCATCTTGGGGAAGCCAGTGCCCAATGTTGACACTGAAATCTCACAAGCTTTCATTGTCAATTTTGGCATGGCTCTAACATAAATATCATGCCTCATGCCATATGAGTCCAGTCCTGCATGGGACAGAGAAAGGGTAACATCATTTGAAGCCTGTGGTTTTGGGCAGGCCTTGGGTGGGCTTCCATTTGATGAGAGTGGGTCATTGCCATGCTGTATATTTTTAGTAGACCTGCAGGTTTTTCCTGCTATAGGTTAGAAACATCATAAGGGACTTTATCCTAGAGCAGTGTTTCACAAGGGGATGGAATTTATCACACCACAACACACCTTTTTGTGTAGCCGGGAAAGTGAGCAAAAAGCAGCATAGGGCTGAACTGTGTTATATGAAACAGTTTATGAATGCCAGTGTGTTGAACTACTATTACTGTTATTTGGAACTTAAGCAGTATCCTGCAAAATTTGCCTTGTTCTTGTGTTGCAAAGTGATGTGGAGGTGAATTTATGATTTTTTATGGGGGTGTGAAAATGGCAAGCAACCAGTTCAGGACAGGAACCTGTGATGGAGTCCTGCCGATGGAGTAAGCAGTTCCTTGAAGCATTCACATGGATGACCAGGCTGCTGCAATGTCCTTGGTCGCAGTACAGGACCACACCCAGGGACCAGGCCTGAGACCACATAAGAAGCAAGGCTTTGCTCATGAAGTGGCACCTGCCCTTGCATAAGGGTGCAAGGATGATAAGGCCCTTCTGTTGTACTGGTAAGAGGGCTTGAGACTACACTATTGCCCTCCGAAAATGCATAAGGATGAGTGCACCTGGGTTGAGCTCAGCAACCCAGCACTGATGTTAATAGTGTACCCCTCTGAGTGCACCATTAGTATAGGCCCTTAACTATGAGTTTTGGCCACAATGCCCTTCAGCCGCTAGGGGACTCAAACATAACAGTAGAATCCTCTCCTAAACAAAAACAGATAGCAAATCTGTAAGTAAGCTAACAGTTACATTACATTTCTTTTTCCTAATATTTACATTTGCCTTAACCGCTTAAGGACCGCCGCACGCAGATCTACGTCGACAGAATGGCACGGCTGGGCAGATGGGCGTACAGGTACGTCCCCTTTAATTTCCTGCCAGCGGCGCGCTGGCGACCCTGTCGCAAGCTCCGTGACCATGCCCGCGGGACCCGCGGACTCGATGTAAACACATCTCCCCGTTCTTCCTAGTGACATGTCACTGAATGCTCCCTCTCATCTGGAGCAGCCATCAGTGACGTGCCACTCGTAGTCACGCCCCCTAACAGTTAGAATGACTCCCCAGGACACACTTAACCCCTTCAGCGCCCCCTACAGATTAACCCCTTCACTGCCAGTGTCATTTTTACAATAATCAGTGCATTTTTATAGCACTGATCGCTGTAAAAATGACAATGGTCCCAAAATGGTGTCAAAAGTGTCCGATGTGTCCACATAATGTAGCAGTCACAATAAAAATCGCTGATCGCCGCCATTACTAGTAAAAAAAAATATTAATAAAAATGCCATAAAACTATCCCCTATTTTTCAGACGCTATAACAATCAATAAACGCTTATTGCGATTTTTTTTTACCAAAAATATGTAGAAGAATACATATAGGCCTAAACTGAGGAAAAAATTCGTTTTTTTATATATTTTTGGGGGAATATTTATTATAGCAAAAAGTTAAAAATATTGAATTTTTTTCAAAGTTGTCGCTCTATTTTTGTTTATAGCGCAAAAAATAAAAAACGCAGAGGTGATCAAATACAACCAAAAGAAAAGTCTATTTGTGGGAAAAAAAGGACGTCAATTTCGTTTGGGAGCCACGTCGCACAACCGCGCAATTGTCGGTTAAAGCGACGCATTGCCGAATCGCAAAAAGTGGCCTGGTCTTTGGCCAGCCAAATGGTCCGGGGCTTAAGTGGTTAAACCCTTAAGATGTTTTCTATGCAGTTCTAAAGAAGCAACCAAGTGAAGGTAAAGAAGTGAAGGGAAGAGAAGAGAAAAGGGGAGGGAATGAAAAAGAGAGAGACGAAAAGCCTAAAACTAAAAAAAATCTGTCAACTTTTTGAATATCTCAAACTGACATTATGGGAAACTGTAATATGCTATTATAAGTTATTTTAATAGGATAAAATTGTTACATCAAAATGTGAAACTGTGGGTTAAAAGTGATTGATTGACTGCAGCCGCTGAACAACAAAAGTTTTCGAGCAAGTCCCTTCAACAGAAGTTGATCAAAGGACCGACTTTTGTCAAGCAGGTATGGTCACAAACTGATCGAAATTTGATTGGTCCCTGCGGAACCAGCCAAGTTTTGATCAATGTATGACCAGCTTTAGTCAGGCCCAAGGGTTTTTACATCATGTTTCAATGCTCATGCCTAGCATTTAGTGAACCAAACACTGGGCACTGCATCATGTGAGGAAGGGTCAGAACAGGACAAGGGCATTTACCTATGACTATGCTAAGCAACAGTAAGTACAGGATCACTTAAGAAATATGCATAGAAGTATATACAATGTTTATTAAATAAGACCATAAGTAAAAAATACTATCAATAAAATACATCAAAATAGCTATTGACAAAAGTAAACTACAAAAAGAGAACTGATTAAAACAAATTAGAGTCAGAAAAAAATGAATTACTGTGACTGTTGGATAATTTTCAATGACATTAATGGACATACATCTTTATGGTTACAGCTAATAGAAACAATATAGATGAAATAAGTAAATAAAGGGCATACAGAAGGACATTTATTATCTCATTAATTATTTATTTTTCATTTAATGATTTACAGCATATTTATATAAGCTGTAAATCATTGAATGGGTATCCAATGAACTGTGTAGGTGTCCAATTTAAATCTGACTTTTATGATTCAAGTTATATACCTGCACCCTGCATGGGGAAATGACCTTGAATCAAGAAATATGCTGTATTGACTTTCTTAATTAATAAAAACATTGTTGATTCAGCTGTTTTTAAGGATTGAGTTTCTTTGCATTATCCTCTACTCTGCTGAATGTTATATTCTTTAATGAATCTACTACAGTGAACTAAGCAAAATAACAGTAGTAGTTAACAACTAGTGAAATATCGTTTAGTGTCCTGTTCAGGGCGTATATGACAAGGCACATATTTTATATATAATATCATTAGGGATGAGCTTCGTGTTCGAGTCGAACATACGTTCGACTCGAACATCGGCTGTTCGATCGTTCGACGAAGATCGAACGATTTGGGCCGTTCGCGCCAAATTCGAGTGACGCGAACGGCCCACAATGCACTACGCCATCGCAGTGTCATCCAGGCGCTGTGATTGGCCAAGCATGCACTGTGACCCCGCATGCTTGGCCAATCACAGCGCCGGCAGCGAGGAGAGCAATGATTGGCCACAGGCAGGATGCCTGTGGCCAATTATTGCTGAGGGTGTTTAGTACACGCCCCACACTATAAAAGGCCGCCAGCACGGCGGCCTAGTGTAGTGTGTTCCGGAGCAGGGATAGAGCAGCATAGGCAGGGACAGTGACTGTTATTTCTTTCTTGCTTAACCTGGATTCCTTTAGTTTAGGGAAAGAGAAGGATAGGTAGGGAGAGTGTCAGTGTGTTTTGTGCTTGTGCTATAGTGTGCTTAAAAAAAACATTTATTCTAGGGACAGAAAACTGTAGGTAGGGACAGTGTCAGTTTCTTTCACTCTGCAAGTCCTTGTTTCCAGGGACCTGGAAGGACAGTGAGTGAATTGTCCTTGTGCTATATTGTGCTTAAAAAAACATTTATTCTAGGGACAGAAAACTGTAGGTAGGGAGAGTGTCAGTTTATTTCACTCTGCAAGTCCTTGTTTCCAGGGACCTGGAAGGACAGTGAGTGAATTGTCCTTGTGCTATATTGTGCTTAAAAAAAAACATTTATTCTAGGGACAGAAAACTGTAGGTAGGGAGAGTGTCAGTTTCTTTCACTCTGCAAGTCCTTGTTTCCAGGGACCTGTAAGGACAGTGAGTGAATTGTCCTTGTGCTATATTGTGATTAAAAAAAACATTTTTTCTAGGGACAGAAAACTGTAGGTAGGGAGAGTGTTTTTTTTCTTTCACTCTGCAAGTCCTTGTTTCCAGGGACCTGGAAGGACAGTGAGTGAATTGTCCTTGTGCTATATTGTGCTTAAAAAAAACATTTTTTCTAGGGACAGAAAACTGTAGGTAGGGAGAGTGTTTTTTTTCTTTCACTCTGCAAGTCCTTGTTTCCAGGGACCTGGAAGGACAGTGAGTGAATTGTCCTTGTGCAATATTGTGCTTAAAAAAAAACATTTTTTCTAGGGACAGAAAACTGTAGGTAGGGAGAGTGTTTTTTTTCTTTCACTCTGCAAGTCCTTGTTTCCAGGGACCTCTAAGGACAGTGAGTGAATTGTCCTTGTGCTATATTGTGCTTAAAAAAAACATTTATTCTAGGGACAGAAAACTGTAGGTAGGGAGAGTGTCAGTTTATTTCACTCTGCAAGTCCTTGTTTCCAGGGACCTGGAAGGACAGTGAGTGAATTGTCCTTGTGCTATATTGTGATTAAAAAAAACATTTATTCTAGGGACAGAAAACTGTAGGTAGGGAGAGTGTCAGTTTATTTCACTCTGCAAGTCCTTGTTTCCAGGGACCTGTAAGGACAGTGAGTGAATTGTCCTTGTGCTATATTGTGATTAAAAAAAACATTTTTTCTAGGGACAGAAAACTGTAGGTAGGGAGAGTGTTTTTTTTCTTTCACTCTGCAAGTCCTTGTTTCCAGGGACCTGTAAGGACAGTGAGTGAATTGTCCTTGTGCTATATTGTGCTTAAAAAAAACATTTATTCTAGGGACAGAAAACTGTAGGTAGGGAGAGTGTCAGTTTATTTCACTCTGCAAGTCCTTGTTTCCAGGGACCTGTAAGGACAGTGAGTGAATTGTCCTTGTGCTATATTGTGATTAAAAAAAACATTTTTTCTAGGGACAGAAAACTGTAGGTAGGGAGAGTGTTTTTTTTCTTTCACTCTGCAAGTCCTTGTTTCCAGGGACCTGTAAGGACAGTGAGTGAATTGTCCTTGTGCTATATTGTGCTTAAAAAAACATTTATTCTAGGGACAGAAAACTGTAGGTAGGGAGAGTGTCAGTTTATTTCACTCTGCAAGTCCTTGTTTCCAGGGACCTGTAAGGACAGTGAGTGAATTGTCCTTGTGCTATATTGTGATTAAAAAAAACATTTTTTCTAGGGACAGAAAACTGTAGGTAGGGAGAGTGTTTTTTTTCTTTCACTCTGCAAGTCCTTGTTTCCAGGGACCTGTAAGGACAGTGAGTGAATTGTCCTTGTGCTATATTGTGCTTAAAAAAACATTTATTCTAGGGACAGAAAACTGTAGGTAGGGAGAGTGTCAGTTTATTTCACTCTGCAAGTCCTTGTTTCCAGGGACCTGTAAGGACAGTGAGTGAATTGTCCTTGTGCTATATTGTGATTAAAAAAAACATTTTTTCTAGGGACAGAAAACTGTAGGTAGGGAGAGTGTCAGTTTATTTCACTCTGCAAGTCCTTGTTTCCAGGGACCTGTAAGGACAGTGAGTGAATTGTCCTTGTGCTATATTGTGATTAAAAAAAACATTTTTTCTAGGGACAGAAAACTGTAGGTAGGGAGAGTGTTTTTTTTCTTTCACTCTGCAAGTCCTTGTTTCCAGGGACCTGTAAGGACAGTGAGTGAATTGTCCTTGTGCTATATTGTGCTTAAAAAAACATTTATTCTAGGGACAGAAAACTGTAGGTAGGGAGAGTGTCAGTTTATTTCACTCTGCAAGTCCTTGTTTCCAGGGACCTGTAAGGACAGTGAGTGAATTGTCCTTGTGCTATATTGTGATTAAAAAAAACATTTTTTCTAGGGACAGAAAACTGTAGGTAGGGAGAGTGTTTTTTTTCTTTCACTCTGCAAGTCCTTGTTTCCAGGGACCTGTAAGGACAGTGAGTGAATTGTCCTTGTGCTATATTGTGATTAAAAAAAACATTTTTTCTAGGGACAGAAAACTGTAGGTAGGGAGAGTGTTTTTTTTCTTTCACTCTGCAAGTCCTTGTTTCCAGGGACCTGTAAGGACAGTGAGTGAATTGTCCTTGTGCTATATTGTGCTTAAAAAAAACATTTATTCTAGGGACAGAAAACTGTAGGTAGGGAGAGTGTCAGTTTATTTCACTCTGCAAGTCCTTGTTTCCAGGGACCTGGAAGGACAGTGAGTGAATTGTCCTTGTGCTATATTGTGATTAAAAAAAACATTTTTTTCTAGGGACAGAAAACTGTAGGTAGGGAGAGTGTTTTTTTTCTTTCACTCTGCAAGTCCTTGTTTCCAGGGACCTGTAAGGACAGTGAGTGAATTGTCCTTGTGCTATATTGTGCTTAAAAAAACATTTATTCTAGGGACAGAAAACTGTAGGTAGGGAGAGTGTCAGTTTATTTCACTCTGCAAGTCCTTGTTTCCAGGGACCTGTAAGGACAGTGAGTGAATTGTCCTTGTGCTATATTGTGATTAAAAAAAACATTTTTTCTAGGGACAGAAAACTGTAGGTAGGGAGAGTGTCAGTTTATTTCACTCTGCAAGTCCTTGTTTCCAGGGACCTGTAAGGACAGTGAGTGAATTGTCCTTGTGCTATATTGTGATTAAAAAAAACATTTTTTCTAGGGACAGAAAACTGTAGGTAGGGAGAGTGTTTTTTTTCTTTCACTCTGCAAGTCCTTGTTTCCAGGGACCTGTAAGGACAGTGAGTGAATTGTCCTTGTGCTATATTGTGCTTAAAAAAACATTTATTCTAGGGACAGAAAACTGTAGGTAGGGAGAGTGTCAGTTTATTTCACTCTGCAAGTCCTTGTTTCCAGGGACCTGTAAGGACAGTGAGTGAATTGTCCTTGTGCTATATTGTGATTAAAAAAAACATTTTTTCTAGGGACAGAAAACTGTAGGTAGGGAGAGTGTTTTTTTTCTTTCACTCTGCAAGTCCTTGTTTCCAGGGACCTGTAAGGACAGTGAGTGAATTGTCCTTGTGCTATATTGTGATTAAAAAAAACATTTTTTCTAGGGACAGAAAACTGTAGGTAGGGAGAGTGTTTTTTTTCTTTCACTCTGCAAGTCCTTGTTTCCAGGGACCTGTAAGGACAGTGAGTGAATTGTCCTTGTGCTATATTGTGCTTAAAAAAAACATTTATTCTAGGGACAGAAAACTGTAGGTAGGGAGAGTGTCAGTTTATTTCACTCTGCAAGTCCTTGTTTCCAGGGACCTGGAAGGACAGTGAGTGAATTGTCCTTGTGCTATATTGTGATTAAAAAAAACATTTTTTCTAGGGACAGAAAACTGTAGGTAGGGAGAGTGTTTTTTTTCTTTCACTCTGCAAGTCCTTGTTTCCAGGGACCTGTAAGGACAGTGAGTGAATTGTCCTTGTGCTATATTGTGCTTAAAAAAACATTTATTCTAGGGACAGAAAACTGTAGGTAGGGAGAGTGTCAGTTTATTTCACTCTGCAAGTCCTTGTTTCCAGGGACCTGTAAGGACAGTGAGTGAATTGTCCTTGTGCTATATTGTGATTAAAAAAAAACATTTTTTTCTAGGGACAGAAAACTGTAGGTAGGGAGAGTGTTTTTTTTCTTTCACTCTGCAAGTCCTTGTTTCCAGGGACCTGTAAGGACAGTGAGTGAATTGTCCTTGTGCTATATTGTGATTAAAAAAAACATTTTTTCTAGGGACAGAAAACTGTAGGTAGGGAGAGTGTTTTTTTTCTTTCACTCTGCAAGTCCTTGTTTCCAGGGACCTGTAAGGACAGTGAGTGAATTGTCCTTGTGCTATATTGTGATTAAAAAAAACATTTATTCTAGGGACAGAAAACTGTAGGTAGGGAGAGTGTTTTTTTTCTTTCACTCTGCAAGTCCTTGTTTCCAGGGACCTGTAAGGACAGTGAGTGAATTGTCCTTGTGCTATATTGTGCTTAAAAAAACATTTATTCTAGGGACAGAAAACTGTAGGTAGGGAGAGTGTCAGTTTATTTCACTCTGCAAGTCCTTGTTTCCAGGGACCTGTAAGGACAGTGAGTGAATTGTCCTTGTGCTATATTGTGATTAAAAAAAACATTTTTTTCTAGGGACAGAAAACTGTAGGTAGGGAGAGTGGTTTTTTTCTTTCACTCTGCAAGTCCTTGTTTCCAGGGACCTGTAAGGACAGTGAGTGAATTGTCCTTGTGCTATATTGTGATTAAAAAAAACATTTTTTCTAGGGACAGAAAACTGTAGGTAGGGAGAGTGTTTTTTTTCTTTCACTCTGCAAGTCCTTGTTTCCAGGGACCTGTAAGGACAGTGAGTGAATTGTCCTTGTGCTATATTGTGCTTAAAAAAAACATTTATTCTAGGGACAGAAAACTGTAGGTAGGGAGAGTGTCAGTTTATTTCACTCTGCAAGTCCTTGTTTCCAGGGACCTGGAAGGACAGTGAGTGAATTGTCCTTGTGCTATATTGTGATTAAAAAAAACATTTTTTCTAGGGACAGAAAACTGTAGGTAGGGAGAGTGTTTTTTTTCTTTCACTCTGCAAGTCCTTGTTTCCAGGGACCTGTAAGGACAGTGAGTGAATTGTCCTTGTGCTATATTGTGCTTAAAAAAAACATTTATTCTAGGGACAGAAAACTGTAGGTAGGGAGAGTGTCAGTTTATTTCACTCTGCAAGTCCTTGTTTCCAGGGACCTGGAAGGACAGTGAGTGAATTGTCCTTGTGCTATATTGTGATTAAAAAAAACATTTTTTCTAGGGACAGAAAACTGTAGGTAGGGAGAGTGTTTTTTTTCTTTCACTCTGCAAGTCCTTGTTTCCAGGGACCTGTAAGGACAGTGAGTGAATTGTCCTTGTGCTATATTGTGCTTAAAAAACATTTATTCTAGGGACAGAAAACTGTAGGTAGGGAGAGTGTCAGTTTATTTCACTCTGCAAGTCCTTGTTTCCAGGGACCTGTAAGGACAGTGAGTGAATTGTCCTTGTGCTATATTGTGATTAAAAAAAACATTTTTTTCTAGGGACAGAAAACTGTAGGTAGGGAGAGTGTTTTTTTTCTTTCACTCTGCAAGTCCTTGTTTCCAGGGACCTGTAAGGACAGTGAGTGAATTGTCCTTGTGCTATATTGTGATTAAAAAAAACATTTTTTCTAGGGACAGAAAACTGTAGGTAGGGAGAGTGTTTTTTTTCTTTCACTCTGCAAGTCCTTGTTTCCAGGGACCTGTAAGGACAGTGAGTGAATTGTCCTTGTGCTATATTGTGATTAAAAAAAACATTTATTCTAGGGACAGAAAACTGTAGGTAGGGAGAGTGTTTTTTTTCTTTCACTCTGCAAGTCCTTGTTTCCAGGGACCTGTAAGGACAGTGAGTGAATTGTCCTTGTGCTATATTGTGCTTAAAAAAACATTTATTCTAGGGACAGAAAACTGTAGGTAGGGAGAGTGTCAGTTTATTTCACTCTGCAAGTCCTTGTTTCCAGGGACCTGTAAGGACAGTGAGTGAATTGTCCTTGTGCTATATTGTGATTAAAAAAAACATTTTTTTCTAGGGACAGAAAACTGTAGGTAGGGAGAGTGTTTTTTTTCTTTCACTCTGCAAGTCCTTGTTTCCAGGGACCTGTAAGGACAGTGAGTGAATTGTCCTTGTGCTATATTGTGATTAAAAAAAACATTTTTACTAGGGACAGAAAACTGTAGGTAGGGAGAGTGTTTTTTTTCTTTCACTCTGCAAGTCCTTGTTTCCAGGGACCTGTAAGGACAGTGAGTGAATTGTCCTTGTGCTATATTGTGCTTAAAAAAAACATTTATTCTAGGGACAGAAAACTGTAGGTAGGGAGAGTGTCAGTTTATTTCACTCTGCAAGTCCTTGTTTCCAGGGACCTGGAAGGACAGTGAGTGAATTGTCCTTGTGCTATATTGTGATTAAAAAAAACATTTTTTCTAGGGACAGAAAACTGTAGGTAGGGAGAGTGTCAGTTTATTTCACTCTGCAAGTCCTTGTTTCCAGGGACCTGGAAGGACAGTGAGTGAATTGTCCTTGTGCTATATTGTGATTAAAAAAAACATTTTTTCTAGGGACAGAAAACTGTAGGTAGGGAGAGTGTTTTTTTTCTTTCACTCTGCAAGTCCTTGTTTCCAGGGACCTGTAAGGACAGTGAGTGAATTGTCCTTGTGCTATATTGTGATTAAAAAAAACATTTATTCTAGGGACAGAAAACTGTAGGTAGGGAGAGTGTTTTTTTTCTTTCACTCTGCAAGTCCTTGTTTCCAGGGACCTGTAAGGACAGTGAGTGAATTGTCCTTGTGCTATATTGTGCTTAAAAAAAATATTTTTTCTAGGGACAGAAAACTGTAGGTAGGGAGAGTGTCAGTTTCTTTCACTGTGAAAGTCCTTGTTTCAAGGGACAGAGAAGGACACCTGAAGGTAGCCCTTATTGCTTTTTTCCCATCTCCCTGCAGCCCATCTATTAGAATGTCTGGAAGGCAAACAAGGAGAGGCAGACAGTCAGGAGGCAATAAAAGAGGGCAAGCAGGCTCTGTGTCTGGGGGCAACAGTGCTGGTCGTGGACGCGGTGCATTGTCATCAGCACATGGCCATGGGACACGCTTGTCCTTCTTTTCGGCAGCTGGACATGTTGAGCCACATCATGCCGAAGACTTGGTAGAGTGGATGACCAAGCCCTCCTCCTCCTCCTCATCCTCTCTCACCCAGGCTCAGGGTACTGGAAAAGCAGCTGCCAAAGCGTCGTCTTCCCTGGTATCAATGTCAGACAAATCATCAGTCACTCCTTCCCTAGACCCACCATGTCCTCCTCCCGAGGAGTCCCCCGAACTGTTTCAGCACAGTGTTGGGTACATGCTCCAGGAGGATGCCCAGCGTTTCGAAGGGTCTGATGATGAAACCCAGCTAGAGGAAGGCAGTAGCGTGAGAGCAGACAGAGGGGATGCTCAAGAAGGACACCAATCTGGCAGTCATGTTCCAGCAGCTGCAGCATACTGCCAGATTGGCTCCAGTGATGAGGAGGGAGGGGATGATGAGGTCACTGACTCCACGTGGGTGCCTAATAGGAGAGAGGAGGAGGAGGAGGATGAGGAGGAGGCACATCTCCAACGAGGCAGGATGCCCTTTGGTGGCCAGCGTAAGGGCAGTACACCGACGGAATCACACCGCAGAGCTCCGCCTGTGCAGGGCGCTGCCTCTGCCCGTCATTCAAAAAGTTCTTTGGTGTGGGCCTTTTTTGAGGCTAGTGCATCAGATCGCACAGCTGCTGTTTGCAACATATGTCTCAAGCGTATATCGCGTGGCCAAAACATCAGCCGCTTGGGTACCACATGCCTGACCAGACATATGTTGACCTGCCATGCAGCTCGTTGGCAAGCCTACCTCAAAGACCCACACCAAAGAACAAAGCGGACCTCTCCTTGCACCGCATCAGCTGGGATCTCCAACCCCACTATAACTTCAGTCCTCTCTGAAACATGCACTGAGAGGAATGAAGGTGTAGAATTAGGTGTGTCACAGCCAAGTACTTGCGCCCACTCTGCTAGCAGTACACCGACGTCCGATTCTAGCAGGCAAATTTCCCTGCCCCAGCTGCTGGACCGTCGAAAGAAGTTCACTCCCAGCCATCCACATGCCCAGCGGTTGAATGCTAGCTTGGCTAAATTGCTAGCGCTTCAACTGCTGCCTTTTCAGTTGGTAGACTCGGCCCCCTTCCGTGAGTTTGTGCAATGTGCGGTTCCTCAGTGGCAGGTTCCCAAACGCCACTTTTTCTCACGGAAGGCTATTCCGGCTCTCTACCGGCATGTGGAAGGCAATGTCTTGGCCTCGCTGGACAGGGCGGTCAGCGGTAAGGTGCATATTACCGCTGACTCATGGTCCAGCAGGCATGGACAGGGACGTTACCTTTCTTTCACGGCCCATTGGGTCACTCTTTTGGCAGCTGGGAAGGATTCAGGACAAGGTGCAGTAGTGTTGGAGGTTGTCCCACCGCCACGCCTCCAAAATGCTACTACTGGTTGTGACACACCTCTCTCCTCCACCCCCTCCTCTTCTTCTTCCTCCATGGCCTCTTCCTGTGGTTTGTCCTATGAACCAGCGGTGCTCCGTAGCCGTTCACGGGGCTACGCAAGTACGCAGGCAAAAAGATGCCATGCCGTGCTTGCGCTGGTGTGTTTGGGGGACAGAAGCCACACTGGGGCAGAGGTCCTGTCTGCTCTGCAGGGCCAGGCCGAGAGGTGGTTGACGCCACGCCAGCTTAAGCCAGGAATGGTGGTTTGCGACAATGGCACCAACCTCCTCTCCGCCCTCCGACAGGGACAACTGACCCATGTGCCCTGTGTGGCTCACGTCCTTAACCTGGTGGTGCAGCGCTTCTTGGGCAGGTACCCGGGCTTACAGGATGTCCTGAGGCAGGCCAGGAAAGTCTGTGTGCATTTCCGCAGATCTTATAATGCCAGTGCTCGCCTGGCTGAGCTGCAAAAGGAGTTGAACCTGCCCAAGAACCGCCTTATATGTGACATGCCCACCAGGTGGAACTCAACGTTGGCCATGCTGCAGCGGCTGCACACGCAGCAGAGGGCCATCAATGAGTACCTGTGCGACTACGGCACCAGGACAGGGTCAGGGGAGCTTGGTTTTTTTTCTCCACGCCAGTGGGGCATGATCAGGGATGCATGCACTGTCCTGGCACCATTTGAGGAGGCCACGAGGATGGTGAGCAGTGACAGTGCATGCATCAGTGACACTGTACCTCTTGTCCACCTGTTGGAGCACACGCTGCGTGGAATAATGGACAGGGCACTTGAGGCAGAACAGAGGCAGGAAGAGGAGGACTTCCTTGCCTCTCAAGGCCCCCTTTACCCAGACAGTGTTCCTTCTGTCCCACCCATCGCACAGGAAGAGGAGGAGGAGGAGGAGGAGGAGGAGGAGGAGGAGGATTGTGTCAGCATGGAGGTGGAGGCTGGCACTCAGCATCATCAGCAGCAGTCTTTTAGGGATGATTTACAGTCCCAAGAAACCAGTGGACTTGTACGTGGCTGGGAGGAGGTGGCTGCGGATCATGTCGTCCTTAGTGACCCAGAGGACTCCGGAGCGAATGCCTCAGCAAACCTACGCTGCATGGCCTCCCTGATCCTGCAAAGTCTGCGGAAGGATCCTCGTATTCTTCGGATCAAGGAGAGGGACCATTACTGGCTGGCCACTCTCCTTGATCCACGGTACAAGGGTAAGGTTGCGGACCTTATGTTACCGTCGCAGAGGGAGCAGAGGATGAGACAACTCCGGGAGGCCTTGCAGAAAGGTCTGTGCAACGCGTTCCCAGAGACTGGGAGGTTGCAAACTCCTGGTCCTGGACAACGAGTTGCTGAGGCTTCGGCCAGTCAAAGAAGGAGCGGTGGGGAAGGTGGCCGTCTGACCGATGCGTTCAGACAATTCTTTAGTCCGCAGCCCCAAAGTATGATCGGTTCCAGCAACCATCGCCAGCGTCTGATAAACATGGTGCAGGAATATCTAGGGGCAAGGTCAGACTTGGACACCTTCCCCACCGAAAATCCTCTGGCTTACTGGGTCTTGAGGATGGATCACTGGCCAGAGCTTGCACAGTATGCAATTGAGCTACTGGCCTGTCCTGCATCCAGCGTTCTTTCGGAACGCACATTCAGTGCTGCTGGAGGATTTGTCACGGATCACAGGGTGCGCCTGTCCACCGACTCGGTTGATCGACTGACTTTCATCAAGATGAACCAGTCTTGGATCACCACCAGCTACCACACACCTGATGCTGATATAACAGACTAATTGATTTTAACATGTCACATCCCTTCAAGACTGATGCTGATGCTGAGTGCCTGTGCTGTTATGTTGACTGGCTATCCTCCTCCTCCGAGTCCTCAATGATACGATTGATGATGATAGCTTGTAAGATCATTTTTGTTTATGGGTGCCGCCACCAGTGCCTAACGCCCAATTTTTCAGCCCCTGTTTAACAGGGGCGTGTAATTACAATTTTTGAAGCAATACTTTGCAACAGGGCTCATTGCTGTGCTCCAAGTACAGTATCTGTGAGGAGTTGCAGTGTTGTGCCACCAGTGCCTAAGGCCCAATTTTTCAGCCCCTGTTTAACAGGGGCGTGTCATTACAATTTTTGAAGCAATACTTTGCAACAGGGCTCATTGCTGTGCTCCAAGTACAGTATCTGTGAGGAGTTGCAGTGTTGTGCCACCAGTGCCTAAGGCCCAATTTTTCAGCCCCTGTTTAACAGGGGCGTGTCATTACAATTTTTGAAGCAATACTTTGCAACAGGGCTCATTGCTGTGCTCCAAGTACAGTATCTGTGAGGGGTTGCAGTGTTGTGCCACCAGTGCCTAAGGCCCAATTTTTCAGCCCCTGTTCAACAGGGGCATGTAATTACAATTCTTGATCTAATAATTCACAGCAGGGCCCATTGCTGCACCCACCAAGAGTAACTGTCAGGGCTTACAGTGTTGTGGCACCAGCACCACCATCAAAGGCCCAATTTTTACTACCACTGTTCAACAATTATATGTAATTAAAATTCCTGATATAATAGTTGACAGCAGGGCGTTCCAGCACCAACCAAGAGTAACTGTGAGTGCTTACAGTGTTGTGCCAACACCAACAACTAAGGGGCCTATTTCTGCAGAGTATATACGGCAGGTCCCTACTTTCAAACATCCAACTTACAAACGACTCCTACTTGCAAACGCAAGAAGACAACAGGAAGTGAGAGGAAATCTACCACTAGGAAGGAAAATTCTCTCCTGTAAGAATAAATATGGGAGAAAGGTGTCTCCTCTGTACTGATGCTTTATCAGCAATCCTTGTTTCAAGAAAAACACCACATTTCAAAAACAGTTGTCATTGGGACGGAAAGTGAGGTGAAATGTTCTGAACAGGGGCACAGACAGCAAAACAAATGTTACAGGGGTGATAACCCTTACCTATGTTTTCCAAAAAGTTTAAAAATAGATTTTTGGTCTGGAGCTACACTTCAACAATGTACCTGTTCAAAATTACAAACAGATTCTACATAAGAACAAACCTACAGTCCCTGTCTTGTATGCACCGCCTGTATAGGGCTGTTCAGAGTATATAGGGCCTTTTTTATTTTATGTGCGGGGTTCCCCTTAATATCCATACAAGACCCAAAGGGGCTGGTAATGGGCTGGGGTAGGGGGGGGGGGGGTCATGGGGTAGCTATGCCATTTTTCTTAAAGAATTTCATCCATATTACCGGGACCAGACATTACATTAAAGCCGCAAGCAGTTTTAAATGGCTTTTTTTTCCTTTAGAAGTGTCATTTTGTGCAGGGACAGTTCTAAACACGGGAAACACGTGGCACTTCACAGGCATACTTTAGACACCCCCCAGGTACGATATTTAAAGGAATATTTGACTTTTTTTTTTTCACTTTATGCATCATTAAAATGACTGCTCCCGAAAAACGACCGTTTTTAAAACTTCTTTTTGCATTGATACATGTCCCCTGGTGCAGAACCCGGGTTCCCAAACCCTTTTTAGGACAATAACATGCATAATAGTTGTTATAATTAGCACTTTAGAATTCGAACGTTCGCATCCATTGTATTTAATAGGGTTCTAATGTTCGTTCGAACTTTCGGTCCGTTCGCGGGTTCTGGTGCGAACCGAACCCGGGGGTGTTCGGCTCATCACTAAATATCATGTTTCTTGACTTAATAGGTAATGACACCAGGCTCAGAATGCCTTTAAAAGCCATATCAGCAATATCAATTCCCATATTTTTATCACAAAGTGCTCTCAATAATGCATATCTAAACCCAAGAACAGAAGTGTAGATATTGCAGCTTTCCAATCCTTAGATGTGGTAGCTACAGGCCATATGGCAGACCAGGCATTTGTCCGATGGGCCGGGGCCGCTCGCTCCGTGGCATGTTGCTGATCAGGCCACACAGCGGGTGGTAAGCAGCTACTGCAGCCTGGACAGTGTTAACACTGGCCGGCGGCCTTCGCTCGCGTACCGCCATGTGGCCATGCCTGTGTGTTCTCCGGCGGAACTAGCGGCTGCATGGGCTGAGCTGCGTGCGAGAGAGACACACAGCTCAGCCTCAGGGCCCCGCTGACAGTTCCGCTCTCTGCCCCTACGGACTGCTCCTCCTCCTCCAGCCATAGGTGTCTGCACGGTGGGGTAAGGGGGGGGAGAGCTGCGGGCCGCTGTCAGGATGTTCCCTCCCTCCCCCTTTCTCATGTCGGCAGCAGGGAGAAAAGAAAGTTTCCTGCTTGTTCTTCTTCCCTCCCAATTGGCAACAGCGGAGGGCCAATCAGAAAGAACTAGTGGGGCATCATGGGATATTTAGTCCCAGAGATAGGTGGCCCAATTGATCTCAGCAGGGAGATGGATACAGTCCCCAGCATGCACTCTGCTGGGGGAAAACACAGAAACAAGCCAAGCAGTGCTAGACAGGTACTACAGGAGACATGGAAAAAGAAAGAGGACTGTGCTGGGGGAACTAATAGCCCCAGCACCACCAGATAGAGCTACGCTGTACCTGCACCACCAGAGAGCCACGCTGTACCCGCACCACCAGAGAGCCATGCTGTACCCGCACCAGCAAAGAGCCACGCTGTACCTGCACCAGCAGAGAGCCACGCTGTACCTGCACCACCAGAGAGCCACGCTGTATCTGCACCACCAGAGAAAGAGAGCCACGCTGTACCCACACCACCAGAGAGAGGGAGCCACGCTGTACACACACCACCAGAGAGAGGGAGCCACGCTGTACCCACACCACCAGAGAGAGGGAGCCACGCTGTACCCGTATCACCAGATAGAGCTACGCTGTACCTGCACCCCCAGAGAGCCACGCTGTACCCGCACCACCAGAGAGCCATGCTGTACCCACACCAGCAGAGAGCCATGCTGTACCTGCACCACCAGAGAGCCACGCTGTACCTGCACCACCAGAGAGCCACGCTGTATCTGCACCACCAGGAAAAGAGAGCCAAGCTGTACCCACACCACCAGAGAGAGGGAGCCACGCTGTACCCGCACCACCAGAGAGAGGGAGCCACGCTGTACCTGCACCACCAGAGAGAGAGAGAGAGCCACGCTGTACCCACATTATCAGAGAGAGCCACGCTGTACCGTACCATCAGAGAGAGCCATGCTGTACCGCACCACCAGAAAGAGAGCGCCATGCTGTTTAGGACCATCAGAGAGAGCAGGTCAGTGTCAGTGGGCAGTGTGGGCACAATAAGAGACACAGTCCTAGCATTCTATGGCCACAATAGGACTGGGACACTGTAATATAAAGGGGACTGCACTGTAAAGGGGACTGTAATCATTGCAGTGCCCCTTTACAGAGCAGTCCCCTTTATATCACAGTATCACAGTGTCACTGCACATTACAGTGTGGAGGACCGACATCAGCCAACCCTGCGAATGTCTACTGACAAGCCCCCCCCCTGGGTCCCTGGAAAAGTTGGCTGCTCAGTCTAAAATGCCCGGGCCTATTTTTTGTCCCAGTCCGGGACTGGGTAGCTAAATTCATTTTCATACTTTTTTTTGACTCTATAAAATTGGGGGAGGGGTTCTGCAGTCCTTAGAGCTAGCTAAGAACAATGTAACCGATAAGATTGCGACATAGGCAGAGAGCACAGGAAGCTATTAGCCAACAAGATTTCTGAAAGGATTCCTATAACAAAACACTTTGTATATTTAACAGACCAAATAAAAAAAGGTTTAATAGGGTTTACATCCCTCTAACCCCTTTTGCTGTCAGAGCTCTTTATTTATTTTTCCTTTTTGGTGCACACATGTTAAAAATGCTAATATGCGTGACTGCATTTGTATGTGTAAGCACATGAGGGCATGGGCTTTTAAAAAAAAAAAAAAACTTAAGGCCATTTTCACACGGGTGCCTCCTCGAAGCGAAATCCGATTGCTCAGTGGGGGATCTCACAGACACAGACCCACTCTCTTCTATAGGGCAATTGGATGAAAATTGACCGCCTGTTCATTTCCATCTGATCCGCAGGACAGATGGAAAATAGGACCACCTTCTGTCTCTTTTTGGCAGACAAGATCAGATCGGATCGGATGGCGGCAGGTGTCAGCGGACATCTGCTACTCCATAGAGGAGACTGGAGGGTTCGTTCAGGTCCGCCTGAAAAACTGACAGGTGGAACTGATTGGACAGCCCATGTGAAAGGCACCTTATGCTTTTTTCTTTTCATTTTTCTAATTAGCTTTATTGCTTTCACATGGGGGCTGATAAGCCCTCTCTGTGACAGTATACTTTTAAGTGGTTGTAAAGGCGAAAGTTTTCTTTTACCAAAATGCATTCTCAGCATTAAGGTAAAAAAAACGTTCATGTTTAGCCCTCCCAGCCCCCGACTAAATACTTTCCTGAGCCTGAACAGAAAAGTATAGACCGGTTTGTTATTAAGAAAAAAAAACTGTCAGATGATCGCTAATCTAACCTCTACAGTTGAAGCCACTTGGGCAGATTGTGCTTGATTAGCTTCTTCCCTGGCCAGAGCAGCCGGTATGGACAGCTCTGAGGGGAGACAGCAAACATCCTAATAACCACCATGATGAATCTGGGCACCCAGGAAAGAAAGGAAATCCCAAAAGACACAGGGGTGAGGTGGTAGATGTTAGACTTGTGCACAACGGAAACATTTGTTTAGTTTCGGTTCGTTTCTTGTGCACAACGGAAACATTTGTTTAGTTTCGGTTCGTTTCTTTTCGGTCCTGTTAATTCGTAATCATTCGTAATTTTGCTAGACGGGATTTTTCGTGTTCGGTCTAATTCGTATTTTCGCAAGCGTCATTTTTGGTTGAATTTTTAGTTGATTTATAATTCGTACTTTTGGTAGGGTACGTTGTTTTTCGTTGATTCTGGACACAACTCCTACTTTCGTAACTTTTTTTGGGTTCGTTGATTCGTAATTTTCCGTGTCTCTCTCACAACGACGCTGCCTATTATGCCTAATGTGCTTCGAATGGATTTGTACTTTTCTAAATACATAGCGGTTATTTGTAACGATTCGAAATCTCGTATTTTACTTTTGTTTTTTACATGCGGCTATAGCCTCCGCCCCTGTACACCATTTTGAGAGGGTTCAGCACGGTGAGGGAGAAGCAGAGAGCAGAGCAGAGTGTTATTGTGCTTCGAATGGATTAGAAATCTCGTATTTTACTTTCGTTTTTTTACATGCGGCTATAGCCTCCGCCCCTGTACACCATTTTGAGAGGGAGTTCAGCACGGTAAGGGAGAAGCAGAGAGCAGAGTGAGTGTTATTGTGCTTCGTATGGATTCGTACATTCGTAACTTTTTTCATAACGAATTATGCCGAAGACATTCGGGCATTCGCTATTTTGCGGTATAATTTATTTTGGATTCGGTTTTATTCGTGATTGCTTTGTTCGGAAATTCGAATGCTTCCGAATGTCTGAAAGTTGCTAAATTCGGACGAATTTCGATTCGTTACGAAACGAATTGCACAAGCCTAGTAGATGTCTCACTTGCAATTGTATAGAAATCTGGAGCCAGGAGTAATAAGTGTGCTACCAGGAGTTTGTCTATATGCTGTTGCAGGGGATGAATCCCTTATTTAAGTTGCAGCAAAAGGGTTGTGAGAGGGAACAAGAGTGCTAAAAAAAAAAACGATATAAACACAGTGAGAATGCCAAGTAGCTAGTGTTCCTAGTGGACATTCAATACAGAATACCAGCAATGCCATGCCACAGGTGTAACCACCAGAGTGTCCTTAGATTTGGAGCAGCATAAATGTCAGTTATTAGTAATACTAATATAGGCAATCATATGATGTGAATAGAAAGAGAAATAGAGAACAGAGAGAGCATATTTTTATTATAAGAATACAGATTTTTGGAACAAATGTTTTATTACTTATGTTATGACAACATAAAAGACCGAAAAGTGTTTCTACATTCAAAATATTGGAAAAAGAATGGACCAGTAGATATAAGAGTGCAAATGTAGATTCATTACCAGGTCATAGGGTATATTGGTCATACTATATTGGAAGTTATATTGTCCGCTCCATTTCCTAACACACCTTTTTATGCCATTTAGCCCAGGTTCACACTGGGGCTGCGGGAGTGAAGCCGTGCGAGTTCAGCTGAACTCGCACGATTTCACTCTCGCTGGCAGTCCCGATTTCAGCCGCGATTACAAAGACATCTGACACAGATGTCAATGTAAATCGCGGCTGAAATCGCAAAAAGTAGTACAAAAACTACTTTTTGTAATCGGTGCAGCGCCGCAGATGCGGCGACGCACCGATTAGGACAGTGCCATTGGCCGCAATTTGCGGCAAATTTCGCCGATTTGACATGCGATTTGACATGTTAAATCGCATGTCAAATCGCACCAGTGTGAACCAGGGCTTCATGTCTGTGTAAATGTCCTGTGAGCTCCCATCTGTTCAGTTCAACAGCTGGAGAGTTTCCGTAATAGGGCATTAAAATTGAGCTATACTATGAAGTGTGCTCCTATTGTCCCATTACCTTGGATAAATGAGAGACTACAGCCATCTTTCTCAAACTGACCTTAAACTCTAAAAGTGGATCGGAAATGCCTACATATTCTGTCTGTCATCAAGTTTTTGATTTAAAAATTGGGTTGTAGACACGCAAAGCTGGTGATATATGAAAGATAAAGAAAGTGACAATTGGGAAAACCCAAGTTGACCAGCAAACACTTCTCCTTTGAACAATCAGGAACAGTGTCCAATGAAGTCCACAAAAACGAGTTCACATAAAAACAACAGCTCACTCTAGTCTAAGCTAGACCCCCCCCTCCCCCCGTGCTTGCCACACCTGCACTGTAACCCCCACTTTAATTGGGCCATACTACTACTACACTTGAGATGCTAGGTGTAATGCCCCATACACACGATCGTTTTTCATGCCGTTAAAAATGCCATTTTTAAAAATGGGCATTAAAACCGATCGTGTGTATGCTCCAGAGCATTTTTAACGACGTGAAAAACGGCCATTAAAAATTTTGAACATGCTCTATTTTTTCACGTCGTTTTCCATGTTGTTTTTTTTAACGACGTGAAAAACGATAGTGTGTATGCTTTTACGAGGGGAAAAAAAACACGCATGCTCAGAATCAAGTATGAGACGGGAGCGCTCGTTCTGGTAAAACTAGCGTTCGTAATGGAGATAGCACATTCGTCACGCTGTAACGGACTGAAAAGCACGAGGCTGAAAAGCACGAATCGCCGCTCAACAAAGTTTACTAACATGAAGGGTGGCGCCATTCGAATGGAACTTCCCCTTTATAGTGCCGTTGTACGTGTTGTACGTCACTGCGCTTTGCGCAAGCGGTTTTTATAATGATCGTGTGTACGCAAGACAGGCTTGAGAGGAAACATGAAAAAAAACGACCAGAAAAACATTGGTTTAAAAAATGGCATGAAAAACGATCGTGTGTACGCCGCATAAGGCCCTATATGATTCTATAGAAAGTTACTGTCTATGTATGTAAACACTGGGGGAAGCAACCACTATCATGGGGAGATAAGTAAACACCTGAGTGGAAGAAAAATGGATCTTAAATTAGATTTGTTTGTTTTGCTTTTTTTGTAAGCGAACTAGTACTTTAAAGCAGGACTTTACCCATAACAACTTGATTAAAAAAGAATGTTCTTTAGCAAGGAACATACATTCCACAATAATAATTATGCTACCAATATTAGTGTGCGCTGTTAATTACCTCCAGCATTGATCCTGTTTCTTCTTGCTAGAGGCTGCCATTTTGCTGAAGCCTAGATCCCCAACAGTAAATCATAAAGCAAAATTAAACTCATCGATTTAATGGTTTAAAAAAACAGTTACATCCTTGAAATGCTGAGATTGCTAACTGTCACGTACCTAGTAGATGAGCCCGAACTGCTGAAGAAGGCCTCTCTTACACCTCTGACTCAAGGCCCCTGATAGAGTAAACAGGAGGCACAGGAGTGTAGAGTAGCACGAGTGCCTGGCAGGATCAACAGCAAGAAGGATAGTCCCGATGTCCAGGAGGCACTGTGCAGGCAGGTCAGCAGACTGGTACAACAGGCAGGTGCAGCAAACTGGAGACTGGAGCAGCAGACTGGAGACTGAAACAGACTGGAACAGCAGGCAGGAGCAGAAAACTGGAGACTGGAACAGACTGGGAGGAGATTCCCACTGTACTGAGACTCAGAAGGGTCAGACAAGCCGGGTCATACACAGACAGGGGTACTGGAACAAGCCGGGTCAGCATCAGGCAGGCAGCAGAAGGACCAGAGGAGCAGGCAGGAGCAACGTCAAGACATGCCGGGGTCAGATGCAGGCAGACAGCTGGGATAGTCAGAGGCAAGCCGCGTAATACACAGGAACAGGTTCAGATAGCAGATCAGACAGCAATGTTTCTGTGTGTAAGCCTGGTTTAAATAGCCCGCCTGGCGTCAGGGGCCGTGCACGCGCTCCAGTGCGCGCGCATGCGCATTGGCACCCGCAATCGCCCACCAGCTAGTCTGGGACTTCTGCTACTGGCAGGATCTTCCTGACACATTTGCTTGTGTCGTCAACCAAACCGTCAAATGATCAAATGTCTGGGGTCACATGTGAAGCACCAAGCAGAAGTGTCTTCTGTAAGGTATGAACCAATATAAACTAATATTCATGATTAGAGTTCTCCTTAAATATATATGTTGAAATATATATATTAGAACAGAATATGTTTTTCTGAACTGTAAAGCAGAATGTGACCTTGTGGTCAAACTTATCTTTGTTCTGTTTTAACTGACAGGCATGTATATTTAGGTTGAAATGTAACTTTGTGGTTAGGCTTTTTCCGGGAAAAAGTTTATCTCTTCTGCTTTAACTGCCAGGTTGAACCGCACTGACATATGGTGTTTCTTATCTTCCTGTTTCAAATGTCAGGACATGTTCAGCTTGACCGCAATTGACGTATGTTGAATGACCGATTTTGCAGAAGTCAAAAAATCTGTTGGAGTCTATTTTTGTCTAACTCATGGTGTTTCTGCTTATTGCTGATTGGTTCACATGAGGGAGGCAACGCTTCTTGCTGTGCATAAAAAGGACATGTAACCATTAAACGATATATTCTTGTATACCTATTCACTGTGTATTGGTGTCTTGAATATCCGACCGGTCAGAGAGACTTCCACAGATCCCTGAGTCCAGCTCGAGCCAAGAAGGTCCAACAGAACCAGAACCTTTCAAGTGGTGTCAGAAGTGGGATGATCCAATTGAACAGGTAAGACCCCCTTTAATTATTATTGGGAACAACAGTCTTGCCTTGTCAATTGGTTCACCATAAAGTAGACTCTCGAGAAAACTACAAGTTTTCTGGGACTCTGTTAAGATTGAAAGGTAGATTTAGAATAGATACAGAGGGTCTCGCTAAATTGGCCAGACCAGGTTATTAGATTGAGAAAGAATCTTAAATTCTTCTCTACATAGGACGGATCTGTGGAAACTCTATATCTAAAGGTGTACAGAAAAAGGGTTACCTTTTTAAATGTCAACTGTATACTGTTGTCCTGAATGTAAAACTGGTTTATTGTTTGCTTACAAAGGGGAGACCACATCATTAGTGGCAATTGTTCCAGGGGGGTATCATGTCAAAATTGGCAAGGGTCCTATGTTCCAGGGATTAGGGATGAGCTCGGTGTTCGAGACGAACATACGTTCGACTCGAACATCGGCTGTTCGATCGTTCGCCGAACAACGAACGATTTGGGCCGTTCGCGCCTAATTCGCGGCCCACAATGCACTACGCCATCGCAGTGTCATCCAGGCGCTGTGATTGGCCAAGCATGCACTGTGACCCCGCATGCTTGGCCAATCACAGCGCCGGCAGCGAGGAGAGCAATGATTGGCCACAGGCAGGATGCCTGTGGCCAATTATTGCTGAGGGTGTTTAGTACACGCCCCACACTATAAAAGGCCGCCAGCACGGCGGCCTAGTGTAGTGTGTTCCGGAGCAGGGAAAGAGAAGCATAGGCAGGGACAGTGACATTTTTTTCCTTGCTTAACCTGGATTCCTTTAGTTTAGGGAAAGAGAAGGATAGGTAGGGAGAGTGTCAGTCTGTTTTACTGTGCTAATCCTTGTTTGTAGGGACAGGGAAGGACAGTGAGGGAAATTCTCATTGTGCTATACTGTGCTAAAGCATTCATCATCAACCATCTTTAAAAAAACATTTTTTATAGGGACAGAAAACTATAGGTAGGGAGAGTGTCAGTGTGTTTTACTGTGCTAATCCTTGTTTGTAGGGACAGGGAAGGACAGTGAGGGAAATTCTCATTGTGCTATACTGTGCTAAAGCATTCATCATCAACCATCTTTAAAAAAACATTTTTTATAGGGACAGAAAACTATAGGTAGGGAGAGTGTCAGTGTGTTTTACTGTGCTAATCCTTGTTTGTAGGGACAGGGAAGGACAGTGAGGGAAATTCTCATTGTGCTATACTGTGCTAAAGCATTCATCATCAACCATCTTTAAAAAAACATTTTTTATAGGGACAGAAAACTATAGGTAGGGAGAGTGTCAGTGTGTTTTACTGTGCTAATCCTTGTTTGTAGGGACAGGGAAGGACAGTGAGGGAAATTCTCATTGTGCTATACTGTGCTAAAGCATTCATCATCAACCATCTTTAAAAAAACATTTTTTATAGGGACAGAAAACTATAGGTAGGGAGAGTGTCAGTGTGTTTTACTGTGCTAATCCTTGTTTGTAGGGACAGGGAAGGACAGTGAGGGAAATTCTCATTGTGCTATACTGTGCTAAAGCATTCATCATCAACCATCTTTAAAAAAACATTTTTTATAGGGACAGAAAACTATAGGTAGGGAGAGTGTCAGTGTGTTTTACTGTGCTAATCCTTGTTTGTAGGGACAGGGAAGGACAGTGAGGGAAATTCTCATTGTGCTATACTGTGCTAAAGCATTCATCATCAACCATCTTTAAAAAAACATTTTTTATAGGGACAGAAAACTATAGGTAGGGAGAGTGTCAGTGTGTTTTACTGTGCTAATCCTTGTTTGTAGGGACAGGGAAGGACAGTGAGGGAAATTCTCATTGTGCTATACTGTGCTAAAGCATTCATCATCAACCATCTTTAAAAAAACATTTTTTATAGGGACAGAAAACTATAGGTAGGGAGAGTGTCAGTGTGTTTTACTGTGCTAATCCTTGTTTGTAGGGACAGGGAAGGACAGTGAGGGAAATTCTCATTGTGCTATACTGTGCTAAAGCATTCATCATCAACCATCTTTAAAAAAACATTTTTTATAGGGACAGAAAACTATAGGTAGGGAGAGTGTCAGTGTGTTTTACTGTGCTAATCCTTGTTTGTAGGGACAGGGAAGGACAGTGAGGGAAATTCTCCTTGTGCTATACTGTGCTAAAGCATTCATCATCAACCATCTTTAAAAAAACATTTTTTATAGGGACAGAAAACTATAGGTAGGGAGAGTGTCAGTGTGTTTTACTGTGCTAATCCTTGTTTGTAGGGACAGGGAAGGACAGTGAGGGAAATTCTCATTGTGCTATACTGTGCTAAAGCATTCATCATCAACCATCTTTAAAAAAACATTTTTTATAGGGACAGAAAACTATAGGTAGGGAGAGTGTCAGTGTGTTTTACTGTGCTAATCCTTGTTTGTAGGGACAGGGAAGGACAGTGAGGGAAATTCTCATTGTGCTATACTGTGCTAAAGCATTCATCATCAACCATCTTTAAAAAAACATTTTTTATAGGGACAGAAAACTATAGGTAGGGAGAGTGTCAGTGTGTTTTACTGTGCTAATCCTTGTTTGTAGGGACAGGGAAGGACAGTGAGGGAAATTCTCATTGTGCTATACTGTGCTAAAGCATTCATCATCAACCATCTTTAAAAAAACATTTTTTATAGGGACAGAAAACTATAGGTAGGGAGAGTGTCAGTGTGTTTTACTGTGCTAATCCTTGTTTGTAGGGACAGGGAAGGACAGTGAGGGAAATTCTCATTGTGCTATACTGTGCTAAAGCATTCATCATCAACCATCTTTAAAAAAACATTTTTTATAGGGACAGAAAACTATAGGTAGGGAGAGTGTCAGTGTGTTTTACTGTGCTAATCCTTGTTTGTAGGGACAGGGAAGGACAGTGAGGGAAATTCTCATTGTGCTATACTGTGCTAAAGCATTCATCATCAACCATCTTTAAAAAAACATTTTTTATAGGGACAGAAAACTATAGGTAGGGAGAGTGTCAGTGTTTTTTACTGTGCTAATCCTTGTTTGTAGGGACAGGGAAGGACAGTGAGGGAAATTCTCATTGTGCTATACTGTGCTAAAGCATTCATCATCAACCATCTTTAAAAAAACATTTTTTATAGCGACAGAAAACTATAGGTAGGGAGAGTGTCAGTGTGTTTTACTGTGCTAATCCTTGTTTGTAGGGACAGGGAAGGACAGTGAGGGAAATTCTCATTGTGCTATACTGTGCTAAAGCATTCATCATCAACCATCTTTAAAAAAACATTTTTTATAGGGACAGAAAACTATAGGTAGGGAGAGTGTCAGTGTGTTTTACTGTGCTAATCCTTGTTTGTAGGGACAGGGAAGGACAGTGAGGGAAATTCTCATTGTGCTATACTGTGCTAAAGCATTCATCATCAACCATCTTTAAAAAAACATTTTTTATAGGGACAGAAAACTATAGGTAGGGAGAGTGTCAGTGTGTTTTACTGTGCTAATCCTTGTTTGTAGGGACAGGGAAGGACAGTGAGGGAAATTCTCATTGTGCTATACTGTGCTAAAGCATTCATCATCAACCATCTTTAAAAAAACATTTTTTATAGGGACAGAAAACTATAGGTAGGGAGAGTGTCAGTGTGTTTTACTGTGCTAATCCTTGTTTGTAGGGACAGGGAAGGACAGTGAGGGAAATTCTCATTGTGCTATACTGTGCTAAAGCATTCCTCATCAACCATCTTTGAAATCCTTGTTTTTTGGACAGTCAGGGAAATTGTCATTGTGCTATTCTGTGCGAAAGCAATCATCCTCAACCATATTTAGAAATCCTTAAGTAAAGGGACAGAGAAGGACACCTGAAGGTAGCCCTTATTGCTTTTTTCCCATCTCCCTGCAGGCCATCCATTAGAATGTCTGGAAGGCAAACAAGGAGAGGCAGACAGTCAGGAGGCAATAAAAGAGGGCAAGCAGGCTCTGTGTCTGGGGGCAACAGTGCTGGTCGTGGACGCGGTGCATTGTCATCAGCACATGGCCATGGGACACGCTTGTCCTTCTTTTCGGCAGCTGGACATGTTGAGCCACATCATGCCGAAGACTTGGTAGAGTGGATGACCAAGCCCTCCTCCTCCTCCTCATCCTCTCTCACCCAGGCTCAGGGTACTGGCAAAGCAGCTGCCAAAGCGTCCTCTTCCCTGGTATCAATGTCAGACTCATCATCAGTCACTCCTTCCCTAGACCCACCATGTCCTTCTCCTGAGGAGTCCCCCGAACTGTTTGAGCACAGTGTTGGGTACATGCTCCAGGAGGATGCCCAGCGTTTCGAAGGGTCTGATGATGAAACCCAGCTAGAGGAAGGCAGTAGCGTGAGAGCAGACAGAGGGGATGCTCAAGAAGGACACCAATCTGGCAGTCATGTTCCAGCAGCTGCAGCATATTGCCAGATTGGCTCCAGTGATGAGGAGGGAGGGGATGATGAGGTCACTGACTCCACGTGGGTGCCTAATAGGAGAGAGGAGGAGGAGGAGGATGAGGAGGAGGCACATCTCCAACGAGGCAGGATGCCCTTTGGTGGCCAGCGTAAGGGCAGTACACCGACGGAATCACACCGCAGAGCTCCGCCTGTGCAGGGCGCTGCCTCTGCCCGTCATTCAAAAAGTTCTTTGGTGTGGGCCTTTTTTGAGGCTAGTGCATCAGATCGCACAGCTGCTGTTTGCAACATATGTCTCAAGCGTATATCGCGTGGCCAAAACATCAGCCGCTTGGGTACCACATGCCTGACCAGACATATGTTGACCTGCCATGCAGCTCGTTGGCAAGCCTACCTCAAAGACCCACACCAAAGAACAAAGCGGACCTCTCCTTGCACCGCATCAGCTGGGATCTCCAACCCCACTATAACTTCAGTCCTCTCTGAAACATGCACTGAGAGGAATGAAGGTGTAGAATTAGGTGTGTCACAGCCAAGTACTTGCGGCCACTCTGCTAGCAGTACACCGACGTCCGATTCTAGCAGGCAAATTTCCCTGCCCCAGCTGCTGGACCGTCGAAAGAAGTTCACTTCCAGCCATCCACATGCCCAGCGGTTGAATGCTAGCTTGGCTAAATTGCTAGCGCTTCAACTGCTGCCTTTTCAGTTGGTAGACTCGGCCCCCTTCCGTGAGTTTGTGCAATGTGCGGTTCCTCAGTGGCAGGTTCCCAAACACCACTTTTTCTCACGGAAGGCTATTCCGGCTCTCTACCGGCATGTGGAAGGCAATGTCTTGGCCTCGCTGGACAGGGCGGTCAGCGGTAAGGTGCATATTACCGCTGACTCATGGTCCAGCAGGCATGGACAGGGACGTTACCTTTCTTTCACAGCCCATTGGGTCACTCTTTTGGCAGCTGGGAAGGATGCAGGACAAGGTGCAGTAGTGTTGGAGGTTGTTCCACCGCCACGCCTCCAAAATGCTACTACTGGTTGTGACACACCTCTCTCCTCCACCCCCTCCTCTTCTTCTTCTTCCTCCATGGCCTCTTCCTGTGCTTTGTCCTCTGAACCAGCGGTGCTCCGTAGCCGTTCAAGGGGCTACGCAAGTACGCAGGCAAAAAGATGCCATGCCGTGCTTGCGCTGGTGTGTTTGGGGGACAGAAGCCACACTGGGGCAGAGGTCCTGTCTGCTCTGCAGGGCCAGGCCGAGAGGTGGTTGACGCCACGCCAGCTTAAGCCAGGAATGGTGGTTTGCGACAATGGCACCAACCTCCTCTCCGCCCTCCGACAGGGACAACTGACCCATGTGCCCTGTGTGGCTCACGTCCTTAACCTGGTGGTGCAGCGGTTCTTGGGCAGGTACCCGGGCTTACAGAATGTCCTGAGGCAGGCCAGGAAAGTCTGTGTGCATTTCCGCAGATCTTATAATGCCAGTGCTCGCCTGGCTGAGCTGCAAAAGGAGTTGAACCTGCCCAAGAACCGCCTTATATGTGACATGCCCACCAGGTGGAACTCAACGTTGGCCATCCTGCAGCGGCTGCACACGCAGCAGAGGGCCATCAATGAGTACCTGTGCGACTACGGCACCAGGACAGGGTCAGGGGAGCTTGGTTTTTTTTCTCCACGCCAGTGGGGCATGATCAGGGATGCATGCACTGTCCTGGCACCATTTGAGGAGGCCACGAGGATGGTGAGCAGTGACAGTGCATGCATCAGTGACACTGTACCTCTTGTCCACCTGTTGGAGCACACGCTGCGTGGAATAATGGACAGGGCACTTGAGGCAGAACAGAGGCAGGAAGAGGAGGACTTCCTTGCCTCTCAAGGCCCCCTTTACACAGACAGTGTTCCTTCTGTCCCACCCATCGCACAGGAAGAGGAGGAGGAGGATTGTGTCAGCATGGAGGTGGAGGCTGGCACTCAGCATCATCAGCAGCAGTCTTTTAGGGATGATTTACAGTCCCAAGAAACCAGTGGACTTGTACGTGGCTGGGAGGAGGTGGCTGCGGATCATGTCGTCCTTAGTGACCCAGAGGACTCCGGACCGAATGCCTCAGCTAACCTACGCTGCATGGCCTCCCTGATCCTGCAAAGTCTGCGGAAGGATCCTCGTATTCTTCGGATCAAGGAGAGGGACCATTACTGGCTGGCCACTCTCCTTGATCCACGGTACAAGGGTAAGGTTGCGGACCTTATGTTACCGTCGCAGAGGGAGCAGAGGATGAGACAACTCCGGGAGGCCTTGCAGAAAGGTCTGTGCAACGCGTTCCCAGAGACTGGGAGGTTACAAACTCCTGGTCCTGGACAACGAGTTGCTGAGGCTTCGGCCAGTCAAAGAAGGAGCGGTGGGGAAGGTGGCCGTCTGACCGATGCGTTCAGACAATTCTTTAGTCCGCAGCCCCAAAGTATGATCGGTTCCAGCAACCATCGCCAGCGTCTGATAAACATGGTGCAGCAATATCTAGGGGCAAGGTCAGACTTGGACACCTTCCCCACCGAAAATCCTCTGGCTTACTGGGTCTTGAGGATGGATCACTGGCCAGAGCTTGCACAGCATTATAGCAAACAATAATACTTATACTTTAAAATTAAAAAAATTCTGTCTTGCTTTCTCTATTTCGTTCCAGGGGCGTAAAATGTCCTTAAACTTATGGCAATTTATAGATTTATGACAAGGAACCCAGTGTTCTCCTTTTTTAATGACCTCAGATAGATTCATAGCTGACATAAAGGAGAGGGCATCCTCAGGGGTATTTAACACCAAAGGAGGATTGTTCACCTCTATTACAGAAGAAAATCCAAACATAGCTATGGTTAGTGGACCAAGTTCAGGAGCCATACCTAGAAGGAATTATCCTCCTCATAATCAGGCTCAGGGTTGTTTTAATTGTGGGGATCCAAACCACTGGAAATCAGAATGTCCCCAAAGAAAGGGAGCCAGGGATAACTTTCCTAGGGGATGTAGGGGAGGCTACAGAGTGAGATCTCAACCAAGATCTCAGTATCCGCCCCGAACAAGATATGACACACAACAACAGCAGCCACAACAGAGATCCCAGTCAGTTCCAGTACACCCCCAATTAGGCAACAACAGCAGCCATACCAAACAAGATCACCCAGAAACACCACAGAAGAGATACAGGTACATTGGCCAGGATATCAGGACGAAAACCCCCAATAGGGATGCCCGGGGCAGTACCCATCCTTGGTGATGCATTTTTTCTCCTCACACTGGAAAACCCTGCCTCAAGTGGTTTTAAAAGTAGAAGGCAGGGTGGTCAAACTATTGCTAGACACAGGAGCATCAAACTCGTGTCTTAAGGACCCCCACTTTGAAAGTAAAGAATGCACCGAGGGATGCTTTATGGGAATAAATGGGACAAGCGTCAATCACAAAATCACACCACCACTGCTAATAACGGACATGCAAGATAATTACCTTACTGAAATGTCCTTTGCAGTTCTACCAGACTGTCCCCTGTCCCTCATGGGAAGGGATTTAATGTCTGCATTACAAATTATTGTAAAATTTGACCAACAAGGGGGCATCATAGCCAAATCGGCTAAATGCGACCTCACTATGCCAAAAAGGAAAGACCTTTTGGGTTACTTTATGTCACTGCCAGCCACATTAGAAAACCATGACATCTGGGCAGGAACTAAAACGGAAGTAGGACACATACCCTGTACACCTTATGTGCCCACTATGCGGCCCAATACACTCCCCTATTATCAGAAACAATACCCATTGTCTACTGAAAAGGTATCAGGAATACAGCCCCAAATAGAGGAATATAAAAAGTTGGGAATCCTCAGGGAAATTGTCAGTCCCTGGAATACTCCCATTAATCCAGTTAGGAAAGCGGATGGTACCTGGAGGTTGGTTCAGGATCTGAGAGGGGTAAACAAGCGTGTGATTCCTCTGCCCCCATTGGTATCTGATATTACCTCAATTTTTACCAATATACCTGCAAACTCCAAGTGCTACACCGTATTGGATCTTTCAAATGCATTTTTTAGTATTGATGTTGATCCACAATTCCAACACCTATTTGCATTTGTCTGGGGAGGGGGTCAGCTGACCTGGACACGCCTCCCTCAAGGGTTTATTGATAGCCCCACGGCTTTTAGCATAGTTTTGAAAAAAACTATGGACAATTGGACGCCCTCTGAAGGCTCCACAATCCTGTTGTACTTAGATGACCTACTTGTTTGTAGTGAGAGCAGGGCACAGTGTGAGAAGGACACAGTAAGCCTGATGAATCACCTCGCCCTAAAAGGTCACTTGGCGTCTAGGAAAAAGATCCAGTGGTGTAGGGACAGAGTTGAATATCTTGGCTGTATTATCACAGATGGGACAAGATTGATATCCCCGGCACGAGTCCAAGCTCTCCGCTGTCTCGGCCAACCAAAGGACAAAGCTGCATTGCTTTCCTTTTTAGGCTCAATCGTCTACTGTCGACAGTGGATACCTGACTGTTCTTTATGGGATTCCATTTTACGTCCAGCTACAGCTGCGGGTGCCCCTAAAACAATTGAATATACAGAGGATATGAAAGAGGCCTTCCTCGCTCTTCTGACTTCCCTCTCGCGGGCTCCTACTTTAGGTCTCCCTTCCTATGATAAACCGTTCTCACTTTACTGTGTGGTGCGAGGGCCTACGTTTGCAGCAGTATTGGCCCAACCCCATGGGACAAACTTAAGACCAGTGGCATACCTATCAGGGAATGCCAGGATGCCTGCAAACTCTTGCAGCAAATGCAATGGCAGTTAAGGAAGCTTCTAAAATCACTCTGGGCACACCCACTATTCTCTGTACCACACATTCAGTAGCACAATTGTTACAAAATATGCATACCCAGCATATGACAGCCCAAAGGTCCAGTGGGTATGAAATTTTACTTCTGAATACAACACATTTGGAAGTAAAATCCTGTTCAGAAACCACTCCAGCAATACGATTGCTACACGCACTATTGCAGCTTCCATATGCTGAACCAGAAGTAAACCATAATTGTAATGACAATTTCCTTCAACAAACATTGCCAAGGATGGATTTACCTGATAAACCAAACCCAGATTTCCTGGATGTATTTGTGGATGGCAGTTGTTCCAGGCCTAATGATAACACATATAAGACAGGCTATGCAGTAGTGATGCTACCTGATGTTGTGATTGAGGCTTCTCCTTTAGGGGCCAATTCAGCACAACAAGCTGAGCTCCATGCACTCACCAGAGCATGTCAACTATTTAAAGATAAAGATGTAAATATATATACTGACAGCATATGCTTTCGGCATAATTTTCGATTATGCACTCATTTGGGAAAAACGAGGATTTAAAACTGCAGACAACAAATTGCCAATAAGGAATTTGTTCTTACCCTACTCGCAGCCCTACAGATGCCCAGAAAAATCAATGTTATAAAAGTAAAGGGACATTCATTTGACAAGTCCAAAGAAGCTCAGGGCAACGCCTTGGCAGACAGAGTTGCTAAAACAGCAGCCAATTCGGCACACGGGGCCCAGCCCAATCTAACACTGTTTGCCACAGATTTCAGTTCACCAGAATTCCCAAATACTGTGAGAATGTTACAGGACAAAGCATCAAGAGAGGACATAGCTTTCTGGGAAGGTCAGAACTTGACCAGCGTGCCAAGTGGCATCTGGTCAAGCAAGGAGGGAGTAATAGGTATACCAGAGTCAGCTGCCCCTCTTTTGATTTCTTACTTACATGGTCCAGGTCACCTAGGAAGAAAAACAGTTTTGACAATGTACAGACAGTCTTTCAGCACGGTCAATGATACACACCTCGTTGCCCAGTTGATAGATTCATGTCTTACTTGTGCACAAAACAATGTACAGTGCAAGAAGCAGGGTATACATGGAAACTTGCCCCCCCCTATAGGCCCCCTCCAAGATCTACAAATAGACTTTACACATATGCCAAAACAGAAAGGAAAAATAAAATATCTTTTAGTTATAGTGGACAAGTTTAGTTCTTGGGTCGAGGCTATCCCAACTACAGGAGAGACAGCCAAAATAGCATCAAGAGCACTAATAAATCACTGGATTTCGAGGTATGGGTTACCAGCCAAAATCTGGTCAGACCAGGGTCCAGCTTTTACAGCTGCTCTTACCCAGGATCTTGCAAAACTCATGGGCATTCAATGGAAATTACATATTCCATATCATCCACAAAGCGCAGGAATAGTGGAAAGAATGAACAGAAATATAAAGGATAAACTTAAAAAGGCAACAGAAGGAACCATGAAAGGGTGGATTGATTACCTCCCAGCAGTTTTGTTTCAAATTAGGGCAGCCCCTAATTCTAGAACAGGATTGTCACCATTTGAAATACTTATGGGTAGGCCAGCACAGAGGAAACCTGATGAGGGAGAGGAGGTTAATCTTTATTCTTTACAGTACGTGAAACATCTGGTAAGTAGCCTTAGTGAAACAGAGGACAAGGTTGCTGTCACTTTCCCTCCTCTCTCCACAGAGCATACACATCTGTATATCCCAGGAGACAAAGTACTGATAAAATAACTTGCTGTCCGGAAACAACCAGGCCCTATCTTCCAAGGACCATTTGAAATTCTGAAGGTTGCCAGAACAGCCGTTCTTACAGATCAAGGACCACAATGGATCCATGCATCCAGACTAAAGACATTTCCGAAGGGAAACTGGAAGAAGGTGAAGGAGAAGACAAAGACCTCTGTTCTAGGGAGTATTCCAGAAAAGGATCTGGAAAATACTCCCTAGTGGACTATAAAAAACAAGAAACTCAGAGTTCCATACCCATAGACACTAATGGTCCAAAAAGAGGGATCACTTCGGGGAAACTTTTTATTTTTTCCTTAATAACCACATTGTTTATTTTAATGCTCATAATCATAGGACACTGTTGGTCAGATAATTCTAACAGACCAAAAAGACGTATGGAAGACAATTTTAGTGGTAAAATGCTGCTGCTTAAATTTAAATATGCTTATGCTCAAAAATCAGGATATGAAAAATGTTGGATATGTAGTAAACTCCATCCTAGCACTGCTAGGATTCCCCTAATGGCAGTACCTCTAAACTTCACCCCTCTCCTAAACGGCACACCACCTGTCGTCCTTACAAATGTCACAAGAACGTTTTCAGATAATAACCTTACTTTCCAAATTATTGGTAGAAGTCATTCCCCAGACTGGTGTTTTAGGTTGGGAAACTCCACAAAGGGAGCTGAAGTATGCCAACAAGCTACAATGAACTTTTCAATGACTTCAATTGAAAGCCCTCTCTTTCACACTTCAGAACCTGCCCTAAACACCACTCTAATAAACTTTCTTAACTCCAGTTCCACTTCCACAGTAGGAAAATTATTGTCAAGTTTAACCTTTTCTGGTTTTTCTGATGAAATGATGATAATATTCAACAAACGACCTTTAGCTCTAGGAGACAGTATTTATATTTGTTGTGGAAAAAGTTGTCACCCTTGGATCCCCACTGAACCCCAAGGATGGTGTTATCTTGCATCCCTAGTCCCCATTATGGACATAGTAGGAGATAGCAGGGGAACACACCTCCTTGAAGTTAGCATGCATCCTAGGTACCCCCTCAAACACCCAAATAAAAGGGAGTTATTTTTCAAAAAAGATATGGCTTGGGCCTGGTTCCCTTCCTGGACAGGTTGGGGGATAGATTTAATGAAAAGGCTTAATAATTATACAAATATTATAGATGATGTATTGGTAAAGAATTCTGATGATATTACTAGTTTAAACATTGAAACTAGAGCAATCAGAAAACAATTAGAACTTCATGATCTTGCTATTGAAAGCATGAGTGCTGCACTCACTGGCCTGTGTGACGTTACGGAGGATTATGAGTGCTGCACTTGGATCCACAACACATCTGTTGAGATTCCTGATTACTATGATGTAATTGCCCAACATAGGAAAGAGGTAAATCAATTGCAACAGGAGGCGAGGGATATCGCGAAAACATGGAGCCCCTTTGGAGAGGGAGGATTCGGGGGCACAGGTATTTTCTCGTTTCTCAGACAAGTGGCTATAACAGTAGTAATGGTGTTAATCTTCATTCTACTGTTATATTTAGTATTTAAATTAATTGTCTGGGTAATAGGAAAGATCTCTAGTAAAAAGAGACAGGGTTTTAAGGAAACAATCTTGATGATGTCCACGGTACATACTAAACAAAAATGGTATAATGAATAAATCTAATGATCTATGGGCTTCAATTCTTGAAGCCATGATCATAAGGAGGGGTTGTAAGGTATGAACCAATATGAACTAATATTCATGATTAAAAAGTTCTCCTTAAATATATATGTTGAAATATATATGTTAGTACAAAATATGTTTTTCTGAACTGTAAAGCATAATGTGACCTTGTGGTCAAACTTATCTTTCTTCTGTTTTAACTGACAGGCATGTATATTTAGGTTGAAATGTAACTTTGTGGTTAGGCTTTTTCCGGGAAAAAGTTTATCTCTTCTGCTTTAACTGCCAGGTTGAACCGCACTGACATATGGTGTTTCTTATCTTCCTGTTTCAAATGTCAGGACATGTTCAGTTTGACCGCAATTGACGTATGTTGATTGACCGATTTTGCAGAAGTAAAAAAATCTGTTGGAGTCTATTTTTGTCTAACTCATGGTGTTTCTGCTTATTGCTGATTGGTTCACACGAGGGAGGCAACGCTTCTTGCTGTGCAGAGGCGTAACTAGAAACTTCAGGGCCCCGGTGCAAGAAATCATGAAGGGCCCCCCCCCGAAAAGCATGATTTTGATACTTTATCTTTGTCTATACTTTACTGCGGGTAGACACCCTCTTAGTGCAGACCCCCGCAGTAAAGACACCCTCTTAGTGCAGACCCCCGCAGTATAGACACCCTCTTAGTGCAGATCCCCACAGTATAGACACCCTCTTAGTGCAGACCCCCGCAGTATAGACACCCTCTTAGTGAAGACCCCCACAGTATAGACACCCTCTTAGTGAAGACCCCCGCAGTATAGACTCCCTCTTAGTGCAGACCCCCACGGTATAGACACCCTCTTAGTGCAGACCCCTGCAGTATAGACACCCTCTTAGTGCAGACCCCCGCAGTATAGACACCCTCTTAGTGCAGACCCCCGCAGTATAGAGACCCTCTTAGTGCAGACCCCCGCAGTATAGACACCCTCTTAGTGCAGACCCCCGCAGTATAGACACCCTCTTAGTGCAGACCCCCGCAGTATAGACACCCTCTTAGTGCAGACCCCCGCAGTATAGACACCCTCTTAGTGCAGACCCCTGCAGTATAGACACCCTCTTAGTGCAGACCCCCGCAGTATAGACACCCTCTTAGTGCAGACCCCCGCAGTATAGACACCCTCTTAGTGCAGACCCCTGCAGTATAGACACCCACTTGGTGCAGACCCTCGCAGTATAGACACCCCACTTGGTGCAGACCCCCGCAGTATATACACACCCCCTTAGTGCAGACCCACGGTGTATTACACAGCCCCCCATACATACAGTATATACACACACACTATACACACACAGTATATACACACACACACTATACATACACACATACACTATACATACAGTATATACACATAGTATACACACACACTATACATACAGTATATACACAGACTATACATACACACACACAGTATATACACATAGACACAGTCACACACCAGCATTTTTTACCCAAAAATCAGCCTGATTGAACACACTGCTGCCCCCATCTCCTGGCATGCTGGGACTTGTAGTGCCCCAGCAGCTCACAGACACATTAGTTGGTAATACAGGAGAGGAGGGGACTGTGCTTGTTTAGTGGTGGGCAGCTAATGAGTAGGGAGATGTAGTTAGTAGAGATTGGGGAGACATTCATGTTCTTCCTCCAGCAGCAGTGCACTTCTCACACACAAAATCGATCTAATAGCCTCAGAGACAGGAGGAGCCATGCTGGAGGTAACACATCCTATCCCTCACTGCTCACCAGGCTAATCCATCGACAAGAATCCATTAAGTAAAGCTCAACCAGCTTACCTTATCAGGCAGCAGTCCGTCCCACACTGCAGGCTGTGTCCCCGCCTCCCTCTCCTCTCCTCATCTCCTGCTCTTGGGTCAAAAAAGCCGCGCTGTGGAAGGGGGCGTGTACAGCATGTTCCTATTGGCTGAGGGGGCAGTGAAGAGGCGGGGCAGCTATAATCTGACCGAATGGTCAGTCCTCCCCTGCCAGCAACGCCGTGACGGGCGGGTGGCGGGCCCCCGGGACTTGGCAGAACTACAGGGCCCAGTCGCAACTGCGACTGCTGCGACCATGAAAATTCCGCCACTGTTGCTGTGCATAAAAAGGACATGTAACCATTAAACGATATATTCTTGTACACCTATTCACTGTGTATTGGTGTCTTGAATATCCGACTGGTCAGAGAGACTTCCACAGATCCCTGAGTCCAGCTCGAGCCAAGAAGGTCCAACAGAACCAGAACCTTTCATCTTCATTGGCTGTAAAGGATAAGAGGGTTTACTTCCGCTTTAATGCTGTCAGTAGATCGGCCTCTACAAACTCGGCAGTGCCTAAAAATATCTAAAAATGGAGAGCAACTGAGCATGTGCAGAGCAGGGTTAGCCAGTGTATAACCAAACTTTAAACAGTATAGACACTTATTCTTAATGTTTTACAGAGCTATACCTACAAAAGGGACAAGCCTGAAGTGATCTAGCAGGACTTAATTTTCTGACTAAAGTTCCATTTTAAGTTGCCTTTTAAAAATAAAAACATCTCTTTAAGAATTTCCCAAAACAGTTCCATTCAAGGCATGCTGTGAATGATAATTTTCACAGTTCCTTGTGCTGTCAACCAAACTGGCAAGTCATGAATTGGCTGGTGTCTTAAATGATCCCAAATGCAGCACCATGGCATTGGCAAATTAAACAAGCTTTCTTGGCTGTAAGGGATAGCAGGCTTTAGTTCCATTTTAAACAAGCTTTGGCTGCACTTCTCCTATGGATTGCCTGATGCCACAGAGCTGCTTCAGGCTGGGGAAAAATCATGACCATATGGTTGGGAACCACTCAGAACCCCAAACTGCCACCTGGCTCAGCCTCTTAGTACGCTACTGAGAGCCCAGGCCAGCCACTCCCACCCCCTCCACAGCCCAGCGCATGGGGGGGGCAGAGCAGACAGTGGTGACTGACAGTCACCAGCTCTCTGCTCACGGAGCACTGAAAACTGAGACATCAGTGGTGTTTGATCACTCGGTTCTCAATCTTCATCAGAACGATGCTGCATTCACATAGGTAAGTATGATTCTTTAAAAAAGAAAAATCACGAACTTCTCTTTTAGCAATGGCTGACACTATTTATGGCTATCCACACACCCAGCGATTACCTGGGGGATCGCTGCTGGATGCAAAACAGGCTTTAGCAATAAACACACAGATTTTATGGGTACTATAAATCTCTGTTAAACCCGAAAACAAAAATAAACTATAGTGTGGCTTACCAATCCTTAGATATGGTGGCTGTATTCAGTTTTTTTTTTTCTTTATTTTCACCTTGTAAATCTGCCAGTAAAGCCTAGTACACACGACCGAGAATCTCGTAAAAAAAAAAACCCGTTGTTTTCCTCTGACGAGATTCTTGACAAGAATTCTTGACAATCTTGTCCCGGACGAGTGTGCACACGCTCGATTCAAAAGAACCGCCATTCTTTTGAATGTTACGAATGCGGTGACGTCATCGACTACGACGAGCGTGCGCTCGTCACATTCAATGCCGTCGCCGCCATCTTGCTACACCCTACCTATGCCTAGGAAGCTACCGCACATGCGTCAAAGTCATTTCGAGCATGCGCGGGTTTCCACAGCGACAGGTAAGCGTACACACTCTCGGGTTTCTCGTCGGGAAACAGGCCGACGAGAATCCCGACGAGAAAATAGAGAGCAGGTTCTCTAGTTTTCTTGTCGAGATTCTGGGCAGTTTTCTTGATGAGAAACCTGAAAGCCTTATACACACGCACGGTTTACTCGGCAAGAAAGCTCTGCCAGCAATTTTCTTGCTCGTTCTTGCCGAGAAAACCGGTCGTGTGTACGAGGCTTAAAGTGGAAGTAAACCCTCCTATCGTTTTCAGCCAAGGAAGCTGCCATCTTGACCTTTGTTTAATCTTCAACTGCCATGATGCTGCACATGTGACCAGTTATGACACCAGCCATTGAATAGTTTGACAGTTTACAGAGAGCACAACCAATGTGGCAGTTAGCATTTCCGGCATGCTGGGAATTTAACTGTTTTTTTAAACTGTTAAATCAATGGGTTTACTTCCACTTTAAGTCTTTTTTTTCACCAACTTTCTTCAACAGACTAGGCCATCCAGCAAAAGTGACAATTAAAGGGCTGAGATAAAGCATTAAAAAACTGTCTACGTAAGGCTGCTTTCACACTGAGGTGCTTTACAGGTGCTATAGCGCTAAAAATAGCGCCTGCAAATCGCCTGTAAAGAGCCTCTCCTCTCACTCCAGTGTGAAAGCCAGAGGGCTTTCACACTGGAGCGGTGCGCTGACAAAATAGCAGCGCTTTACAGCCGATGCCCCTAACGCCCCCAGTGTGAAAGTAGCCTAACTGGCTAAAATTAAGGGCAAAGCTGCACTTGTATAAAGTCTCATCAAGAATGTTGTCTCTCAGACCTAGGGATGGCGGCTCTCGGGACATCTGCTCTGGAGGGAGCCTCGGCAGCACCTCGGGAAGATCTGGAGCCTGTGGGGGAGCAATCCACAGTGGCGATCCTGGCGGCCATTGTGGACAGTAAGGCCTCCGTGGAGGGTAAGATTGACACCCTGGCCATAGAATGTGGGCTCATTAGACAGGACATGGATAAGTTCAGGGGCCGCCTTTCTGAAGCAGAACACCGCATATCGGCTGTAGAGGATACTACTGCCTCCACATTGCACTCTGTGTCTGAATTGCAGCAGCAGGTTAAAATCCTCATGGCGCGCTCTGAAGATGCCAAGAATCGCCTCAGGCGCAATAATGTGCGGGTCGTGGGGCTCCCTGAGGGTGCGGAGGGCCCCAACCCGGTTGTATTTGCAGAGGACTTTTTTAAACAACTTCTTGGCCTGCAGCACTTGTCATCAGTGTATGTTGTGGAGCGTGCCCACAGAGTGCCCTCTGGTCGGAGGCCTGCCGGCGCATGGCCGCGTGCATTCCTTGTCCGCCTGCTTAACTTCAGAGATAGGGATCTGATCCTGGCGGAGGCTCGCAAGCATCAGGAATTGAAACATGACAATGCTATTATACATCTATATCCTGATTTTTCTCCGGACTTACAGAGAAAGAGGCGCTCTTTCACAGATGTCCGCAAGCGCTTGAGGGAGAAGAACCTGGTCTATAGTATGCTGTATCCGAGTCGCCTGAAGGTTATTCACCAGGGCTCTGCAAAGTTTTTTGATTCCCCTGTGGAGGCGGCAGAATGGCTGGATTCCATTGCCTAAGGATGTGTGCGAGTGGCAGGCTGGTTTGTGGCTGGCGCCTGTGATTGCTACCTATGGGACTGCACGTCCCCTTGCTGGGACGTGTGGTTCTTGTTGCCCAAAAGAATATTTGATGCTGCGCTGACATTTAGCTGCACCTGCGTTTTCGGGGGTGGGAAGTGTGTCTACTATCCGGGGTCTTTGGTCCGTACATCATCGGGAGTCCTGCTGGACGGTACTGCGTGTCCCCTGGCGTGACCCCCCACTGAGTGGATGAACTCTCTGAACTTTCCACTGCTGTTTTTTTGGTTTTTGGGAACAAAGTTTCTCGGGCGTGTTTTTTGTTTGGTTAGCCTAGAGCAAACAGGGTGTTGGGATTTTGAACTGTTAACTTTCTGGACTGTCCTGATTTTTTTCTTTTCTCTTTTTTTTTGTTTGGGGGTTCTTTTTTTACCCTGTTTGTGCCCTGCTTATCAGGCTGGTGCAGATGGGTGGTTACCTTGCCTAGTATGGTTCCTATTGTGTAACTGCTGTCATGTGGTGGTCCGTGGCTCTCTGTGTCCAGGCCCTGGCCCCTCCGGCCTCCCTTACCTGGTGATTTTCTCCTTTCCTCATATTATATTCCCTCCGACGTGATGAGCGACCTTACACTTATCTCATGGAATGTCCGTGGGTTGAACTCTAAATTTAAACGCTCACTGGTCCTGCAATATCTTAAATCCCTTGGCCCCCACATTATCCTTTTACAAGAGACACACCTTATGGGCTCTAAGATACTGTCCCTTAACAGGAACTGGATACAGAGGGCCATTCACTCTACATACTCCTCCTATGCGAGGGGGTGGCTATTTTAATACATAAGAAACTGGTATATGCTATTGAACATGTGGTGACGGATCCTGCTGGCCGTTATGCCATTGTGGTCCTGACTGTTGAGTCTCAATTAATTGCCATTGTCAATGTTTATGTGCCCCCTCCCTTTGGGAAGGAGGTACTCTATCAGGTCCTGGACAAGGTTGCCACATTTGGCCCCCTGAGGTTATTTGTGGCTGGGGATTTTAATAATATCCTTGATTACTCCCTGGATTCCTCAAACCCGAATAGGGTGCGGAACCTTGACCTGGGGCTTTGGGCAGACTCTGCGTCTTTTGAGGAGGTCTGGCGGTGGAAACATCCTGGTGAGAGAGGTTACTCCTATCTTTCCCACGTCAGTACCTCCTCCTCTCGCATTGATTTGGCGTTCGCCAGCCCTGATCTCTTGCCCCATGTTGAGGAGGTCCGTTATCTAGCAGGGGGTCTATCTGATCACACCACTTTGCGGGTGGTACTGACCTTTGCCGCTCAGGGCTGCAGGAGGGTTTGGAGACTACACCCTGGTTGGGTGGCCGAGTCCTCCGTCGAGGCCCTGATTTCGCCTCATTTGCAAGAATATTGGCAGCATAACGAGGGTTCAGCGGGTGGGCCGGTTCTGTGGGACGCATTTAAAGCGTCCACACGGGGGGCATATGTGTCGGCCATAAAGGCTGCGAGAATTGAGAAAAACTCAAAGTCTGAGGAGCTACAGGCCAATGAAACCCTGTGCGCACAGATGCATGCTAATGCGCCTTCCCCTGCTTCTCTGGTCCAGCTGCAAGCGGCCAGAAGGGCCCTTCTGGTGCATTTTCAGGACTTGACCCACTGCACTCGCAAGAGTAGGGCCGAGGAATTGTTTGAGAGGGGCGATAAGAATGGGAAGCTGTTGGCATTCCTCTCAGCAGACACTAGGGCACACGCAGCTATCCCATGCATTTCTTCCCCAGATGGTGCCGTAGTGAGGGACAGAGAGGGTATAATGCAGGCCTTTGTGTCCTACTATTCAGAACTTTACTCAGCTATCCCGCCGTATGACCACCGGGACCTGACTGACCTGCTGGGTCTCCTTCAGATCCCGGAGTTGTCCGAGGAGGCGGTAGCCGGTCTTGAGGCCCCCTTCACGGACAAAGAATTGGCGTCTGCCTTTGCATCTTTTCCCAATGCTAAGTCGCCGGGTCCTGATGGACTCCCGGCAGAGTGGTATAAACAGTATCTAGATGTTTTATCCCCCAGACTTTTAAAGCTCTATAGTGACTGTTTTGACTTGGAAAACCTCCCGGCATCTTTCTATGAGGCGCATATTGTATTACTCCCCAAGCCTGATAAGGACCCTCTTTGCTGTTCTTCCTATAGGCCCATAGCGCTTTTAAATATGGATCTGAAAATACTCACTAAGATGATTGCAAATAGACTGATGAAAATTATACATCACTTGGTATCGCCTGATCAGACAGGGTTCATGCCTCAAAAAGCCACTGATATAAATCTGAGACGGGTGTTTACTGACACGCAGTTGGGGGCCGAGGTGTCCTCTGGGGGGGCCTTGGTGTTCTTCGACCTGGAGAAGGCCTTTGATTCCATTGATTGGGGTTATATGACCTATGTCCTCCAGCGCATGGGGTTTGGCCCCAGGTTCCTTAAATGGATCTCGCTGTTGTATGACCACCCGGTTGCGGCCCTCCGCTTTAATGGAGGGGTCTCTGGGACTTTTCCAGTGTCCAGGGGCACTAGACAGGGGTGTCCACTTTCACCCGGCCTGTTTGCTCTCGTCATGGAACCTTTGGCGATTGCGCTACGTTCCTCCCCCCAAATTCAGGGAATTAGTGTGGGCACCCTAACTGAAACCACAGCACTATATGCAGATGACCTGGTACTGTTTATCAGAGACACTGGACCCTCTCTACGGGCTGCGTTGTCACTCTTGGAAAAATTTGCTACGGTCTCTGGGCTCCGGGTTAATTGGACTAAGTCTAAGATACTTCCCCTGTGTTCCCACCCCATCCCTGCTCAGGTTGATCCTACCGTTCCTTTGCTGTGGGTCTCCCAAATTAAGTACTTAGGGCTTCAGATCACTAACTCTGTGACAGACTTTGTCAATCTTAATATCTCCCCACTACTCACTTTAATATCTAAAAAATTTCAGGCCTGGAGAAATCTCCCCTTGTCCCTCATAGGGAAAGTTAATCTGGTCAAGATGAAAATTCTGCCATTATTGTTATATACCCTTAGAAACTCTCCGGTGTGGATTCCCAAGTCCCTTTTCAAGTCCATTGACACTATGATTTCCTCCTTTTTGTGGCAGGGGGGCGTTCCTCGCCTGAAATTGGCGATCCTGCAACAGCCTTGTGGGGAGGGAGGGCTTGCAGTCCCTCACTTCCACAAATATTTTTTGGCTGGACAGTTGACTGTGGCCCACCGCTGGTTAACTACGCCTCCGGATGATACATCTGTGTCCCTGGAGGCTGCCTGTCTGGGCTCTTATGAGGCGTTGTGTCATTTGGTCTACAGGGGCCTGAAAGCTCCATATCCCTTAACGCATTCCATGCGCTCAGTGTTGAGGGCCTGGGCTGTGGTCCAGGGATTGCTGTCACCTAGCTCTCCTAGCTTTTCACCTAGTCTCCCCATCTGGAGGAACCCCAACTTACCGCACTTTTTCTCTTACCCGGACCCAGTAGTTTGGACGGGGTATGGAATTAAGCTTTTGGCCCATATTGTGTCCAACGGTGCTTTATTGGCCTTTGATGAACTAAAACAGAAGTATAATTTACCTAATTCCCACTTTTTCAGGTATTTGCAACTGAGGCATGCCTTTCACTCACAGTTCGGTGGGGGGACCCTTAACCTGGAGCCCAGTGATCTTGAGCTATTGGCGCGCAGTGAGTCCCTACCTAAGCCAGTTTCTACAAAGACCTGTTCCCGGAGACGACTCTCCTACTCAGACCTTGTAGGGGGGCTTGGGAGGTTGTGGCCCCGGGATTAGGCAGAGATGATTGGGATGACATGTGGGGGACTGCTTTTCAATATTTGGTCTCGAGTAGGGATAGACTGATCCTTTATAAGTTTCTACACAGGGTTTATCTTACTCCGGCTAGACTGGCAAGGATGTATGGGACGCAGAGCTCTCACTGTTGGAGATGCTCTGCACCTTCAGCCACCTTTATGCACATCTTTTGGGAGTGTCCTCCAATCAAAATCTACTGGCAGGCCATTGCTGATTGTATTAGGTTGGTCACCTCTATATCTATCCCCATGTCTGTTGAGGTCTGTCTTTTACATCTGGTTGAACCCCTGGCCACTACCAGGGCTATACGAACCTTACTCACGCTTCTGTTGTACTACGCTAAAAAGCGCATCATCCTATCATGGAAGAGCCCGGTGGCTCCTACAGTTAACACTTGGAAAGCGTTGGTTAATAAAGCCATACCCTTTTACAAGGCCACCTATTTGAGTAGGGGGGCACTGACGAAATTTGATAAGGTTTGGGGGGGTTGGATGGCTACTGTAGATACGGCTTCCGATTAAACACAGCAATGCAAGATGTAATGTGATGTGGGGGGGTGGGAGTGTTCAGGATGTCAGGACCTTGAGGGGTTATTGTGCACTTATGCAATACATATGTCTGGGTGGGGGAGTTTGGGGGCGAGGGGGATTTGATTTCATGTGCTATATCCGACTTGTCTTCGCAGAGAGCTACTGGACTATACTTCTGAAATATGGCGGACCACCTCTGGTTGGTGGTCCGGGTCATGTATGTTCCTTTCTAGGCAGGGGGGGGGGGTATACTTTGTTGGTTCTAGGGGGGGGGGGTTGGGAAGCTCGTAGGTTTAATGTAACAACTTGTGTTTTGTTGTATGACTGTATGCACCGGCGGATGTTGCAACCGGCTGTCTCCACGTTGTGTGGAGTGTTGTTTTCTGTATTGTATGAAAACTAATAAAAATATAATTTCCAAAAAAAAAAAAGAATGTTGTCTCTACAAATAAGCACAATTGGAGGGAAATACATCAAAGGAGCAAGGCCAACTGCTTTAATTAAACTTCATGGTGAGACTTTATGGAAGCGCAACTTTGTCCATCATTTTTGTTATTCGTGCTGAGCAGGGGGAGCTCTCAAAAGCCAGCACCCATACTAGAGGACTTTGTTTCTGTAAGTGCTTTGAAAGTGTTACAGTAGCTTGAGTTCAACGTTAAAGTGGTATTAAACCCAAAACCAAACATTTTATATATTGCAGCTTACTAATTCTTAGGTGTGGTGGCTGCATTCATTTTATTTTTCAAGGCTTTTTCCCCTCTCTTTTTACCTAATGATCTGACCCGTAACACACTTTCTGTATTAGAGTGCCTATACACTGGATGAAGGAGCAACAGAGACACCTTTGGACAGCAGCATTGCTAATCTAGGAGGTGTATAGTGTTGGATGGATTAGCAGATTTAGATACACTAACTAATTAAAGTCAAACACCAGCTAACACTTTTTAAGCAGCTGCCCATCACTGCCACCTATCAGTGCCCATCCGTGCAGCCTCATCAGCACAAATCAATGAAGGAAAACAAACAAAACATGATTTTTTTTTCTTTTTCAAAATGTTCAAAAAATAAAAAACACAGTGGTGATAAAATACCACCAAAAGAAATCTATATTTGTGTGAAAAAAATGTTTTTTTTTTATATGGGTACAGTGTTGCATGACTGTGCAATTGCCATTCAAATTGTGACAGCACTCAAAGTAAAAAAAAAAAAACCCTGTGCAGGAAGGGGGTAAAAGTGCCCAGTAGGCAAGTGGTTAAGGACTGAGAAGCTGCAATATATAAAAAAAAATGGGGGGCGGGTTATTACCACTTTAAATAAAATGTCAAAGGCTTTTTAAATTATTTTATAATAGCAGTAGTAGCAGTAGCAGTGCACAGTTCACACGGGCCTAAGTGGATTCCGCTAGCTCAGCGGGGGATCTCTTCTCTGATCCCCGCTGAGCTGGCGGATAACGGACATGGTCCAGCTCTCCTCTATGTGGAAATCGGATGGAAACAGACCGCCTGTCCATTTCCATCCTGATCCGATTCGCCGGACGGATAGAAAAAAGGACAACCATCCATCTGTTTTTTTGCAGGCAGGATCAGAGCGGATGGTGGCGGGTGTCAGCGGACACGTGTCTGCTGACATCCGCCGCTCCATAGAGGAGACTAGAGGGTCCGAACAGGTCCATGTAAAAAACTGACAGGCGGACTTGATTGGTCAGCCCGTGTGAAAGGAGCTTTATGGAACAGAAACACGTATGTGTATGCATACATTTTCAAAAAGCACAATAAGCTAACGTGGTAAATAAACCTGTGCTTTGTCGGAATTGCAGAATTTAATGCACCGTGGACCCGGGTCCAATCCTAACATTACTCCTTCGATGAGAACTACCCTGAAAGTTTGGGAAATTGTTAGGGATAGGGCCCTGAGGTCTGGCAGCTGGTCCACCTGCACTCCATTATGGGGGAACCCAAGACTGTCGCACTTCCGGACTGTCCCTGATCCGGTGCTATGGGCCCGTTGTGGAATCACCACGCTGGCAAATATAATGTGGGGTCTGCTCTCCTTCGACGCCTTAAAGCAACAGAAAGGGCTGCCTAATCGCATGTTTTTTAGGTACCTGCAACTCCGGCATGCCTACCGCTCCCAGTTTCCCACGCCACCGGTGTTGGGGACCACTGGGGTCGAGCGGCTGCTGGGCGAGAAGGGGGAGAGCAGACCCCTATCCGCTCTATATTCGGTTCTGGTGGGCCTAGACACCTCCAAGGTCTCGCAGCTGTTTTCAGTTTGGCAGGGGGATATACTCTCACTGGCTGACGATGATTGGGAGGAGGGCATCCAGCAATACCTCCCACTGATGATCTCTTCCAGAGACAGGTTCACGCAACTTAAATTTCTGCACGGGGCCTACTTCTCCCCGCAGCGCCTAGCCAAAATATACCCTAACAGTAGCTCGGTTTGCACTAAGTGCACTTCGGAGGAGGGTTCTTTCTTCCATGTGGTCTGGTCCTGCCAACATATTCAAGCTTTCTGGAGGAGGGTGGTTGCTGTAATAAACTCAGTTGGCAAATTGAATGTTCCATGTGACCCGCTACCCAAGCTGCTTGGAATAGTAGATACGTTGGCGGCCTCCCAGGCCAGGAAGCTGTTTGTCTTTTACGCAGCATTTTATGCAAGGAAAGCGATCCTGCTGCACTGGAAGGGATCTACTCCCCCATCTGTGCAATTCTGGAAAACCCTCATTAATAAGGCCCTCCCGCTATACATATCTAGGCTGCAACTGCCCTAAAAAGTTTGCCAAGATTTGGGTCCCATGGGTTCGCAGGGAACAGTTGGCCTAATGTTTACGCTTGGTTTGTCTTTCTCTGTTCTTATGAAAAATAAAAAACTTTTTGTTAAAAAAAAAAAACCTGCGCTTTGTGTCATACCTCAATACAATCAGAGGACTTCTGCAACTTAAAGTATCAGAATACAAAATATATATAAACACTGTGTGGAAAACAAAATTTTGATATCCCTTTAAATGTGTCACTATTGATAGAAAGTGCTCCAGTGCATTCATGATAAACTTATTGCATACACAGTGCAATTTTTTTAAAGTATTACACAAAGTGCTTAAATGTAAAAATCCATATATATATCAAATTCATATATAAAGTGTGCATCTATACAGAAGAAAGTGCCCTTGTGTATCACAAAATAAATTAAATGATTAAAAATTAGTCCATCAAAATTCAAAGGTCATAATAGGCAGTTGCTGTGAACAATCCACTCCAAATCCACCGCTGTGCATCACCACCACCGCCAGAACTGACCTCTTACCAAATAGGCAACCTAAAGATTAAAAGAGGTTACCCAGCAGAATATCAGTCCTTGTGGAATCCATAGCAATGGTCTAACTCCCCACTCAACAACTCTCCACAGTACCTCAGGGATCCAGCATGCCCTCACTGAGATCTGGCTCCAGTCACTCAGAGAGAACACATCAAAAAACCATGGCCCAATATCTCAAATCCAAAAAGTTTATTATACATATAAGTAGGAATGGCCTTAGGCGTGTTCGGAATCTCACCTGCCTGATCCCACCAGGAAGACGACACAGCATACCGCTAATCACAGGCAGTGAGACATTTCTCGATCTGCAGTTGCACAGAGAAATGTCTCACTGCCTGTGATTAGCCGTGTGCAGTGTCGGCTTCCTGGCGGGATCAGGCAGGTGGGATCCCAAACACGCCCGAGCCCATCTCTACTTATAGGGTAGTCACAAGAATTGGTTGATACCAGCATTAAGAACAGCAACGCCGCTCAGATAGCGGTGTACACGATGAGGGGAGCTAGTTTATGACAATATCAAGCATGCCACTAGCTGGGTGGTGTTGCTGATTTTAATGCTGTTATCAACTCATGCTTGTGACTAACTGGAGGTTGCTTTTTTGGTAAGAGGCCAGTTCTGGAGGTGGTGGTGATACATTGGAGTGGAGTGGATTGTTCACAGCACCTGCTTATTATGATATATGCATTTTGATGGACTCATTTTTAATAATTACTTATTTTGTAATGCACAAGTGCACTTTATTCTGCATAGATGCACATTAGAGCTTATTATATATGAATTTGATGTAGCATGATTTTTTTTTGTATTTAAGCACTTTGTGTAATTATGTGTATGAATTTAGTTTATCATGAATTGGTTGCACTGGTGTACTTTCTATTAATAGAGGCACACTTAAAGGAATAGGAACGTTTTTTTTGCACAATAAGCACAATGAACCAGATAAAAATCTTAGCCAGTAGTTGGTTGAACATTAGTGCAGACCAAATTAAAATGAAGGATGACTTTTCCATATTTTGTCCAGAAAATGTATACCAACACATTACATGATTTTGTTACTACCTAAAACACACTTAAAAACATATTCATTTATCTAAAATTATAGACTGTTACTTATACAGTACATTTTTGGAGTATTATTTACTTTTTTTTTAGGGCAATTAAGCTGCATTTAGGGCAGAAGCTGTTTTTATTTAAATGAAAAATCACAGCAGGTGTTTCCCCATGCTGAGTTGATAGAGGTGACTTTTGAGCATTGCGTTTGCAGCATTTGCTGAGAAAGATTTCTTTTCTCCCTTGCTCATGTGACAGAGAGATCATATCCCATTCAGACGTATTCTGAGCTGATGTAGAATGGATAAACACAATGTTAGAAAAGACTTTAATCTCTAGTTTAACAAAAACTGCCGCCTGACATCAACCTATGAATTGTAATGTTTCAGTAAATGAAACATTTCTATCTGGAAGCATATTAAGCCTATGACATTTTGCCACTTCAATGGGTATTTTCTGCATGCATTGACAATGAATAATTCTTGGAATTCCCTTTCTACTCTGGGAAATAAGAAAATAATCTTTCATTATCAGCTCATCAATCAAAAAAGAACAACTAATGAAGAATTAATGGCTTTGAATTATAAGTCAGTAGTGTGGCCATTTTCTACAAAATTTTTAAAATGAGTTCATTTGCATTTACATTTCCTGGAACCAAGAAAATGAAAAGCAAAAATGGTACAATAAGTGTGAAATAATCAAATTCAAAAATGGTGCTAATAATCAAATGTGTGTAAATTAAAATATTAACGTGCTATCAGTGAAACAAAAATCCAGTAAAATAAAGTCCCAACGATTCAACCACTTCAATGAGTCCAAAACAACTTGGAGGCTCACCAGAATATTTTGACCACTTAATTTCGAGTAGGTCTGAAGCGCTTTTTCACAAAGGGGTATGTATAAGTATGTGTATATATGTATGCATGTATTGACAGTGAATAATTCTTGGAATTCCCTTTCTACTCTGGGAAATAAGAAAATAATCTTTCATTATTTCATTATCAGATATGTATAAGTATGTGTATATATGTGTATATATATATATATATATATATATATATATATATATATATATATATATATACTGCTTAAAAAAAATTAAAGTAACACTTTGAAAACATATCAGATCTCAATGGGCAAAAATCTCATGCTGGATATCTATACTGATATGGACTGGGTAATGTGTTAGGAATGAAAGGATGGCACATCATTTGATGGAAATGAAAATTATCCACCTACAGAGGGCTGAATTCAAAGACACCTCGAAAATCAAAGTGGAAAAATTATGCAGCAAGCTAGTCCATTTTGCTGAACTTTCATTGGAACAATTCAAAATGGTCCTCAGTAGTTTGTATGGCCCCCAAGTGCTTGTATGCATGCCTGACAACATCAGGGCATGCTCCTAATGAGACGAAGGATGGTGTCCTGAGGTATTTCCTCCCAGATCTGGACCAGAGCATCACTGAGCTCTTGAACAGACTGAGGTACAACCTGGCGGCACCGGATGGACTGAAACATAATGTCCCAGAGGTGTTCCTTTGGATTTAGGTCAGGTGAGTGTGGGGGCCATTCAATGGTATCAATTTCTTCATCCTCCAGGAACTGGCTGCATGCTCTCGCCACATGAGGCCGGGCATTGTCGTGCACCAGGAGGAACCCAGGACCCACTGTACCAGCATAGGGTCTGACAATGGGTCCAAGGATTTCATCCCGATACCTAATGGCAGTCAGGGTGTCATTGTGTAGCCTGTAGAGGTCTGTGCGTACCTCCATGGATATGCCTCCCCAGACCATCACTAACCCACCACCAAACCGGTCATGCTGAACAATGTTACAGGCAGCATAAAGTTCTCCGCGGCTTCTCCAGACCCTTTCACGTCTGTCACATATGCTCAGGGTGAACCTGCTCTCATCTGTGAAAAGCATGGGGCACCAGTGGCAGACCTCCTGGAGGAGTTGGACTGCCTGTGCAACCTTTAGAGGGTCCAAGTATCGCCTTGTGATACCAGTAGTGACACTGACCCTAGCCAAATGCAAAACTAGTAAAAAACTGTCAGAAAAGATGAGTAGGGAAAAAAAATGTCAGACACCTCCACCTGAAAAAACATTCCTGTTTTGGAGGTCATCTCATTGTTGCCCATCTAGTGCACCTGTTGTTAATTTCAATTAACAGCAAAGCAGCTGAAACTGATTAACAACCCCCTCTGTATACACCACTCCCCCTCTGCTACTTAACTGACCAGATCAATATCCCAGGAGTTCTGATTCAAAAGTGTTCCTTTAATTTTTTTGAGCAGTGTATAAATATATATATATATATATACATATATATGTATATATAAGTATGCCCAATGTGATGTACACCTTTTCCTTCCAACCCAAATGGATCCTATACCAGTTTGTCACTCCACTCTACTTCTCCTTAAAACTTTGGCTCAGAGTACATGTTACAAAGAGAAACATATATCCATAGTGCAGTATCTTTAACATCAATTTCCTGATCTCTATCAGTATTGAACTCCTTTACAATATTTACTTAATATTGTACTTCTAAACTAAATTAAAATATTTCCAAATATCTTATACAGTGCCTTGAAATAGTATTCATACCCCTTGCAATTTTCCACATTTTGTTAAATCACAACCAGAAACGTAAATGTATTTTATTGGAATTTTATGTGATAGACCAACACAAAGTGACACATAATTGTGAAGTGGAAGGAAAATGATAAATGGTTTTCAATTATTTTTACAAATAAATACGTGAAAAGTGTGGCGTGCATTTGTATTTAGTCCCCTTTACTCTGATACCCTAATTGCCTTCAAAAGTCACCTAATTAGTAAATAGAGTCCACCTGTGTGCAATTTAATTTCAGTATAAATACAGCTGTCCTGTGAAGCCCTCGGAGGTTTTTTAGAGGACCTTAGTGAACAAACAGCATCATGAAGGCCAATGAACACACCAGACAGGTCAGGGATAAAGTTCTGGAGAAGTTTAAGCAGAGTTAGGTTTTAAAATATCCCAAACTTTGAACATCTTTGAACATCTCACGAAGCACTGTTCAATCCATCATCCAAAAATGGAAAGAGTGTGGCACAACTGCAAACCTACCAAGACATGTCGGTCCACCTAAACTGACAGGCCAGGCAAGGAGAGCATTAATCAAAGAAGCAGCCAAGAGGCCCATGGTAACACTGGAGGAGCTGCAGAGATCCACAGCTCAGGTGGGAGAATCTGTCCACAGGCGAACTATTAGTCGTGCACTCCACAAATCTGGCCTTTATGGAAGAGTGGCAAGAAGAAAGCCATAAAAAGTCCCATTTGCAGTTTGCGAGAAGCTATGTGGGGAATACAGCAAACATGTGGAAGAAGGTGCTCTTGTCAGATGAGACTAAAATTGTACTTTTTGGCCTAAAAACAAAACGCTATGTGTGGTGGAAAACTAATACTGCACATCACGCTAAACACACCAACCCCACCATGAAACATGGTGGTGGCAGCATCATGTTGTGGAATGCTTTTCTTCAGCAGGGACAGGGAAGCTGGTGAGAGTTGATGGGAAGATGATGGAGCTAAATACAGGGAAATCTTAGAAGAAAACCTGTTAGAGTCTACAAGACTTGAGACTGGGGTGGAGGTTCACCTTCCAGCAAGACAACGACCCTAAATATACAGCCAGAGCTACAATGGAATGGTTTAGATCAAAGCATATTCATTTGTTAGAATGGCCCAGTCAAAGTTCAGACCTAAATCCAATTGAGAATCTGTGGCAAGACTTGAAAATTGCTGTTCACAGATTCTCTCCATCCAATCTGACAGAGCTTGAGCTATTTTACAAAGAAGAATGGGCAAAAATGTCGCTCTCTAGATGTGCAAAGCTGGTAGAGACATCCCCAAAAAGACTTGCAGCTGTAATTGCAGCAAAAGATGGTTCTACAAAGTATTGACTCAGGGGGGCTGAATACAAATGCACGCCACACTTTTCACATATTTATTTGTATAAAAAAAAATGAAAACCATTTATCATTTTCCTTCCACTTCACAATTATGTGCCACTTTGTGTTGGTCTATCACATAAAATCCCAATAAAATACATTTACGTTTTTGGTTGTAACATGACAAAATGTGGAAAATTTCAAGGGATATGAATACTTTTCAAGGCACTGTAGGTCATTCAGATAAAAGGCTCACTGGAAAAAAGGGCCCACTAACCCTGAGTCAAATAAGCATCCTATATAGTCTTCTTTACAAGTCTGGGTTCTTTCCACCAATCCTTCCTCATCCACACAAGGACCTCTTCACTTTACTTCAGATCAAGGTGAATTCTAAAAAATACTGGCACCGGTATTAAACAGAAAAAATTCTCATGGTGTAGTATTTCAAGGATATATGACTGCTTGACCTATAAGTGAAAAAAAAACACATTTAATTTAAGAGTGTTGTATCTTTAAACCAGTCACCAACAGTATATAAGAAAGGCTTATAGCAGGTTAGTGGCTGACCCAAGGCGGGGGGAAAAGGGTTAATTGTTGCAAGCTCAGATGCCAGGTTTTTGGTCCTAGTCAGTCCACCTGTGCTATTAAAAGGGGGAAGGTTGAGGTCCAGAGTTCCAGAAGGACCTTCGAGTTGAATCAGTTGGTGCTGATTGGGACTGTTGCGCCTTGCAGTCTGCTAAAGGCACCTGGATCCTCGGAAACATCCAAGCCCTGTACAATGCCATAAGGGACTCTTACTCACAAACGCATGCCTGGGCAGCCACATTAAATTAGTTAGGGTCAGGGGAAGGACATTGTTTATACTTAACTGTGATGCCGCACTTCTTCAGTAAAGTTGCATTAACTGTTATGAGCCTGGTCTGAGGTTATTTAAAGGGGTATATGTTGGTTCTGACATTTTTAATGAACCAAGACACAAAAGGGGTATGGAGTGACACTTCACAGATGAACTCTGTATGTTTTACTACTGCACGCAGGCAGTGGGGCAGCTCAGTCAGGGAACTGCCTTGATGTTAAATTCTTCATATGACTGCAGTCTCTGCCTGGCCCCGGGCATTGATGAGCACGATTTGCACGAAAGGTACCCCTGCGTGCAGGGCGAGTAGCCTCCATCCACAGGCTCACCAAAACTAATTGACCCCCTTCAATAACAAAGTAAGTCACTAGCACATTGAAGAGCATGCTCTGGTTGATGACATCACAAGGGGGCAGGGTCACCCAGTTACGTCACCAGGTGGCCCCTCCCCTTCGTTTATTTAGTGGCAGCTACAAAGTGGAGCTGTCAGATGGCGGAAGCCAGCGTCTGGTGTGGATCTCTTTTTTTTGGGGGGTCAATGGCCGCTGTTCATCATGATTGACGTTGGATCTATTTTTATTTTTTTAATACAGGACTTGTCAAAATCTGTCTCTGCATTTTTACTCACTATTAGGTGAATGAGTAGGGGTACTATGTACCCCTACTCATTAACATGGGGGGGATCTTGGGGCCCCTTTGAGAGAGGGGGTTCCAGATTCCAATAACCCCCATAACCACCACCCAGGGTTGTGCGGAAGAGGCCCTTATCCCATCAACATTGGGACAAGGTGCTTTGGGGGAGCTCCAAATTGAGGACATGCTGCCTGGTATGGTTCAGGAGGGGGGCACATTCTCATCCCCCCTTTCCTGGCCTGCCAGGCTGCATGCTCAGATAAGGGTCTGGTATGAATTTTGGGGGGCCCCCCATGCTATTTTAAAAACATTTTGGCCTAGAGTTGCCCTTAAAATCTATACCAGACCCAAAGGGCCTGGTATGGATTGGGGGGACCCCCGCGCTGTTTATTTTCACAAGCTTTAACTGCCGGCATTTTTTTGTCAGCGGGGTACATCCATTGTTAAGGACGTGGCGGCTAACAAAAAGAAAAACATCTGCTAAGCGCTGTGCACCAGCGCTTAGCAGCTCTTATCAAAGTTTAGGAGTGTTTAGACGCTTTCAGCATTTTTTTTCTGCTGTCAAATCACTCCCAAAAACACACAAAATTTTTTTTTTTATCTTCTCCTAAACGCTGAAGTTTAAAAAATGCCTCTAGACTAAAATAGTGTGCATGGACACATAGGATAACACTATATGCTTCTAGAAGCAGAAAAAAGTGCTCAAAAGCTGTTGCTAGGAAAATTTATTTAAGCAAATGTGCATGGATCCTTAATGTTTTTGGCACTGTAAGCGTAATAGACGATTAGCATCTAGTCTAACACTTATCGGGCCACAGGCTAGGGCAACCTAAGCAAATTAAAGCCCAACTCCAGTTTTAAATAACTATCAAAAAATAAGGAGCCCAGCCATTAATACATGAGAAGTACAGCCAAAACTCGTTTGGCTATACTTCTCCTATGGATCACAGGAGTGCAGTTCATTTTTCACTCCTGTGACCTATTTTCAGCAGAGAGTGGGCTGAATTTCCACTCTCTGCTGATGTCACAGAAGTCAATCCATATCATTGCAACAATAAAGTCTGGATCCACCAGATGCCTGGACCGACACCTGACACCCGAGATGCTGAGAGCCTGAGCCGGCTGCCCCCACCTTCTTCTCAGCTCATGAATTAATATTGAAGGATATGGACAGATAGAGCATACATTATACTGATATTTTAACTGGCCGAATATATTAAAAACATTTCTACCTTGTAGATTCTAAATATACGTTTTACATTATAAAACACACAGGGTTAAAGGGGTTGTAAAGGTTCGTTTTTTATTTTCTAAATAGGTTCCTTTAAGCTAGTGCATTATTGGTTCACTTAGCTTTTCCTTCAATTTCCCTTCTAAATGTTTTTTTTCTTTGTTTACTTTGTCTGAATTTGTCACTTCCTGTTCCTCCTCAGTAAGCTGTTCAGTAAGCTGTTCTGGCTGTCAAAACACCACTCAGATGATGGTGTGAAGTTTACTGAGGAGAAACAGGAAGTGAGAAATTCAGACAAAGAAAAAAAACATTTAGAAGGGAAATTGAAGGAAAAGGTAAGTGAACCAACAATGCACTAGCTTAAAGGAACCTATTTAGAAAAAAAAAAACGAACCTTTACAACCCCTTTAAGAGGGATTGCTCAGGCTTTCATAGCAAACTGTCAGTATCTATTTAATTTACCCTCAGGATAAACTTGATAACATTTCTACAATCCTCAGGCACGCCCCACCTAAAGCCAGAGGCCAGGAAATCAGTGGAACCCCCATTTCAGAAAAATATTTTTTTCCTGAAATCCATCTGCCCTTAGTTCAGACATGCTGGCAGGAGGGTGTGCTTAACTGCGAAAAACCCCTCCCCTCCTGAAGACTCCTGAGATGTAAGACATAATTTGCTTAGGCATGGAAACCAGGAAGTAACTGAAGAAATAAATAAAAAGAAGTTAAATCGAGTAAATATGATATACCTTCCTATCTATTTACTAATGCTAGCAGCATAAGGATTACAAATAGTAAATTTTAAGAGAGTAAAGGTCTGCTGTATACAGTTTGGAGCTAGGCCATAGGTTGATACTCAAAAGATGACAATGACCTTTAAAACTGAATAGACTATTTGTATATGGCTAATAAAAATGTACGTTATATATCTACCTATCTATGAACAAATGAATCTATGTTGTATATCCTTATGTAGCGGGGTGTTCCCCTTTAATGCAGAGAGACAAGAAGTTCCAGGTGAGAGGTGAGTCGGGAGGAAGTAAAGAGACATTATGGAAGTGAAAGCAGAGGAGAGAGAGACTACATCTCCCAGTACATCTTGCAGCACCCAGGGTGCATTGCTCCAGAACAGAGACTGCTGGGGCAGACTTTATAAAGGGGAGGCGGAGTTTTGGTTGGCTCTCTTTGGACCCCCCCTCTCCTAGCAAGAGGATGTCTGTGCTGAACTGCTGTGTGCACAAGGCCTGAAGCCTGGGCCGTGTGCTCCTTTCCAAAGAGCCCTCTGCCAGCCTAGCAGAGCCTTAGAGACATCTAATCCTCCTTGCTGCAGTACACCAGAAGGATTGAAGACTTGGATGTCGGTGGATTCCTGTTCCTAGACGAATCGATGGAGGAAAGGGACTTGGACTTGTCCAGGTGGTGAGAGCTGTTTAAAGACAGATACTTTATCTTTACTATTCGTTGGGATTACAAAGTTGTTCTTCAAGTGCACCACCGAGAGATTGCTAGCAAATATTGTTTCACTGAACTTCCATTTAGATCAGTCAGGCCTGACTGCATAGGTAGACATTGCTGGGTGTTAGTCTACCCATGAGGGGAAGTAGCTGTAAAAGGGCAGCGCTAGAGTTGCATAGCAATACTTAATTATTCTGATTACTCTGTTTATCTTTATTACTGTTTATTGCAGGGATCTGCAACTTGTTATACTGTTGTTTATTACTTGCCCATTAGCCTCAGTAAAATATCTGGGTAAAGTACATTTGGTGTCAGTTCCGCTTACTTTAATAGGAGTTTTAAAGTATATTCTGTGTATGTTTGTTATAGGACTGCGTCACCAACAGTTGCGGTCACGCGGTCCTATCCCTCTATCACCAGCTGTGCCACGGGAGGTTAGAGCCGATTGCCAGGGGTTGACAGCAGTGCACTACAGGGCCCAAATCAATATCAGCGGCTCTCTTAACTGGGGGTAGCGCTACACGTGGGGGCTCGAGTCCGGGATCCTTGTACGTTGCACGCTGCAATCAAGCCGGTCAGAATTACCAGCATGGACCCGCTGGCAATGTCACAGTGGTGCGCAGCGATTGGCGCCGATCCAACCGCGGCGGTAGTCATTGTACTCCCGGGGGAAAGATGGAAGGAAGAGGAGATAAAACAGCTCGTATTGTTACTGTCTCCGAGCCACAAAGCATGGGTGATGGATTTTAGGCCAGATCCAGTGATCTTGTTTACATACGCACTGGTAGAATGGAAAAACGAAATCCCAGAGCATTTTAAAAGTCAGAGTATACAAGCCATAGATAATCAGATCTATCACTTGATACATACGCTGCCAGTGAAGGAAGAATGGTTTCAGACACCAAAGCCATCACTCTCACAATTATCTCCACCACTATCCCCTAAAGCAGAAAAGCTTAAGGAACTATTAAGCCCGGGATCACCGCTGGCCGCTATAGGGCCTGAATTGTTGAATGCTCTAGGAGACCTTGTAATTAAGTGCCAGAAAAGCAGTACGGTGCATGTGGAGGCCGGTTACCGGAAGCTTAGCACCTTCTCAGGGAAGCTCCCCGTCCCTGCGGGGGAGGAAGATTTTGACACTTGGGTGGAACAGGCATTGCAGGCAGTAGAAGCATGGGAGGTGCCTAAGGCACAGAAGAGACAGCGAGTCTTAGAAAGTCTGAAAGGTGCCGCGGCAGAAGCGGTGAAGAGCTTCCGGTTTGGAAATGAAAACTGTACAGCTCAAGATTGCCTGGCCATGCTGCAGGAAGAGTTTGGTCAGCTGGAGAAGGTGTCAGAGATGATTTATCAAATTGAACACACTCTCCAGCAGCCGAATGAGAAACTGTCAGAATATGTTAGAAGGCTGAACAGGCAGTTATGCAAGATTGTACTGAAGAAGGGAATGCTGCCCAAAGATGCAGATGAAGCACGCATGAAGCAGATCATGAGGGGAGCGCGGCGCTCAGACCCGGTCTGGCTGCACCTGAAAACCTCAGGAGGAGGAATGTCACTAACCTACTCTGATCTAATAAAAATTATTAGGGACGAAGAGGCGCTGCAGGAAGGTCAGCAGGTGGCCAAGGCGAATGTCACACCTGTACCAGTGTTGGTCCATTCGGTCAAGAGCCCAGAAAGAGATGCGGAGGTTGACACTCTGAAATCGCAAATGGCCCAAGTGTTGGAGATGCTGACCTCTTTGATGGAGAAAGATCAGAGAAGACGAGAGAAACCAAGCCCAAGAAAGGAGTTGTTCCCGAACACCTCAGCACCGGCCTCCCTACAGGACCGAGAAGAGGTGATTTGCTATAACTGCGGAGGGAGTGGCCACTTTGCTAACGTATGCTCCAGCCCAAAGAAGAAGAGAACAGATAATTGCAAGCCGGCGGGAAACTCCAAAGGGCCCCGGTGAAGGAGTCAACCGGGTGCCCATCATCTTCAGTGCGCTCCAAACTAAAAAAAAAGGCCAAGAATGGAGGAGACAAAACTCCTAGGAGGAGGTATAGTACACCCCCACCAAGATGTACCCCAGAGGGAGGGGGCAAGACCCCTCAGTGGAAGTACAGCACCCCAAAGAAGGAACATCCACCTAAAAGGAACAATAACATCCCTCAGCGGGTTTGTGCCCCCATTGAGAGGGAGAAAGTCAATGCATGCCAGGCTCAGGAAAAATTAAAGTCCAAAAGGAGCAGGGCAAGGGTCGAAAGCCAAAAAAAAGAGGTGACCCCAGTCCGGCCATACCCAAAGGAACTGGTGGGCCCGTCTCCTACTGTGCCCATTCAAGTGGAAGGAGTCTATACTAAAGCTCTTTTGGACACCGGAGCACAGGTGACTTTACTATACCGGGACTTCTATGATAGGCACTTGAGTCATCTGCCTATCCAGAAGATAGAAGAGCTGGAGATATGGGGACTTGGAACCCAGAGTTTCCCTTATGATGGGTACCTGCCCATAAAGATGACTTTCGACCCATCCGTGGCTGGGAAGGCTGAAGTGTTTGACACCCTGGCAGTTGTGTGTCCCCGGCCGCCTGGAGCCAGCAAGATTTCCCTGATCATTGGGACAAACACGGATCTAGTCAGGAGACTCCTGACCCCTCTAGTGAAAGAGAGAAACCATTCAGCCACCAAAATCCATCCCATGCTAAAGACGGCCTACCAACGACTGGTCTTAGAGCAGAAGACCCCGGGAGAGGGGATAGGGAAGGTGTGGAGACTTGGCAGAGAAGGAGTAGTGCTACAGCCCGGAGAAGTAACCTGTCTTAGGGCCACTGTGAAGCTTTCGTGGGAACAACCTGGCCCCTTTGTCATGCTGGAATCAGACCCAAGGGAAGAGTCCTCAGGCCTGGAAGTGATACCAGAAGTGATTCCGTTCAAGGCCCTGAAGAAGGCCCATGGCAGAGTTCCGGTGAGTGTTAGGAACACTACGGGAGGACCCATGGAGATCCCTGCCAGAGTGTTGCTTGGTCAGGTGAGCCCTGCTGCCCCGGTCACTTGGTCCGAAGTCAAGGGGACGGGTGACGGAGGAGATGTTTGGGAGAAACTGTCCGTGGAAAACCCGAACCTACCCAGGGCTTGGAAAGAAAGAGCCAAGGCCCAGCTGTCCAGGTGGGAGAAGATCTTTTCCGAAGATGAATTCGATGTGGGGTGTGCAAGAAGTGCCACCCATCGGATCCGCCTCCAAGAAGATAAGCCCTTCCGAGAGAGGGTCAGGCGGGTCCCCCTGGCAGATCTGGAGGATCTGAGGGAACAACTTGTAGAACTAAAGAAGACTGGTGTGATCCGGGAGTCTAGAAGTCCCTATGCCTCCCCAATCGTGGTGGTCAGAAAGAAGAATGGGTCGTTGAGGCTTTGTATCGATTACAGGACTCTCAACAGGAGAACCATCCCTGACCAATACACCACGCCAAGGATAGAAGATGCCCTACAAAGTTTGTCTGGAGCCAAATGGTTCAGTGTGATGGACCTCAAGAGTGGGTACTATCAAATCCCTATGCACCCAGAAGACAGGGAGAAGACAGCCTTCATAACCCCGGTGGGATTCTTCGAATTCAATAGGATGCCTCAGGGTCTGTCTGGAGCTCCTGCTACCTTTCAACGCCTTATGGAGAAGACTGTTGGAGACATGAATCTTATAGAAGTCCTTGTGTACTTGGACGATGTCATTGTCTTTGGAAGAACCTTGGAAGAACATGAAGCCAGGTTGGAGAAAGTATTGAGAAGACTCAGCGAAGAGGGACTTAAGCTTTCCCCCGAGAAGTGTCGGTTCTACCAGTCTTCTGTGAACTATCTGGGGCACATAGTGTCTGAAGAAGGGGTGGCCACAGATCCTGAGAAGTTGGAAGCAGTCACTTCCTGGCCACGACCCACCACAGTAACAGAGCTCAGATCCTTCCTGGGGTTCTGCTCCTATTATAGGAGGTTTGTGGAGGGGTTTGCTCGGATTGCCCGCCCGTTGAATGAATTGCTAAAGGCAGAAGGGGAAGAGGATGACTCAGGGCCCAGGAGGCCTGGTGAGTCAGTTCAAGATCAGTGGAACCCAAGGTGTGAAGAGGCCTTTCATGCTCTGAAGAGGAGCTTAACCACTGCCCCAGTCCTGGCCTACGCCGACCCTACCAGACCTTATGAATTACATGTGGATGCCAGCCATGAGGGTCTAGGTGGTGTACTCTACCAAGAACATGAAGGACAACTGCGACCAGTGGCCTATGTGAGCAGGAGCCTGACCCCCTCAGAAAAGAATTACCCCACTCATAAGCTGGAATTCCTGGCCCTCAAATGGGCGGTAGTAGACAAGCTAAAAGACTACTTGTATGGGGCAGAGTTTACTGTGAAGACAGACAACAACCCCCTGACCTACCTCTTCACCACCACGAAACTAGATGCCACCGGACACAGGTGGTTGGCCGCATTGTCTGGATTCAACTTCAGTCTGAAGTACAGACCAGGAGCCGGAAATAGGGATGCAGATGCCCTGTCCCGGAGGTCTCATGCCACGACAAATGACTGGGAAGATTGGACCCAAGTGGCACCGGACGGGGTGCGGGCCCTTTGTCAAGGGGCTGAATTCCAAGCCAGAGGAGGCTCCAGAGCAGAAGAAATAGGGGTTACCATGGTAGGAGTCCCCAAACACTATTGTGGGGTAACTCAACTGGAGGAAGACAACCTACCGAGACTGTCCAAGAAGGAGTTGAGGTGTGACCAATTGGAAGACCCCATGGGGAGATTGGTCCTCGAAGCCCTGGAGAATCAGGATCCCAACAAATTCCTACATCACCCCTCAAAGGAGGCTCGCCTGTTGAGGAAGGAATTGGACAGGCTACAGGTACATCAGGGAGTGGTCTACCGAAGGGGCCCCTCTGATGACTCAGAAGATAAGTGGCAGTTATTTCTTCCAGAGAAGCACCGAGAGACTGTACTAATTGCCCTGCATGACCATCATGGTCACCTAGGGGCAGAAAGGACCTTCCAGCTTGTCAGAAATCGGTTCTATTGGCCCTGCATGAGGGCAGAAGTAGAGGAGTATTGCCATTCCTGTGCACGATGCATTCAGAGAAAGACCCTACCCCATCAAGCTGCCCCAATGGGCCATTTACAGAGTCAAGGCCCAATGGATCTGGTATGCATTGACTTTCTCTGCCTCTAACCCGACCTGAGTGGATTGGGGAATGCTCTGGTAATAACCGACCATTTCACCCGCTATGCTCAAGCTTTCCCAACCAAAGACCAGAAGGCATCCACCGTGGCCAAGATACTTATGGAGAAGTATTTTGTCCATTACGGACTACCACAGAGACTCCACTCAGATCAAGGAAGGGACTTTGAGAGTCGGTTGATCCGAAGACTTTTGGATTCATTAGGAATAAAGAAGACCAGAACCACGCCTTACCACCCACAAGGAGATGCTCAGCCGGAGAGATTTAACCGGACCCTGCTTAACATGTTGGGAACCTTAGAAACAGAGAAGAAGCAACACTGGAGTCAGCACATATCAGCCCTAGTACATGCCTATAACTGTACCACAAGTGACGCCACTGGCTACTCCCCTTATCGACTTATGTTTGGGAGAGAAGCAAGGCTACCTGTGGACCTGGCCTTTGGCACTTCTATAGACAATACCTCAGCTACATCCCACAAGGGATACGTGGACAGACTTAGACGTAGCTTGCAGGTGGCCTATGAACAAGCCCAGGCGGCTTCGGATCAAAGGGGGGCCCGCAACAAGAGAAATTTTGATCTGAAGGTTCGAGTGCAAGATCTGCAGCCCGGGGACCGAGTACTGCTACGCAATCTGGGGGTCCCTGGAAAACACAAGCTTGCCGACAGGTGGAGATCTGAGCCCTATGTTGTCTGTAGGAAGTTGCCCGGTTTGCCTGTCTACAAACTAAAGCCAGAAGGAAAGGTGGGTCCACTGAAGACGTGGCATCGGAACCACCTGCTCCCACTTGCTGAGGCAGTCAGAATACCTCCCGTGAGAGACTCCCCTGAACCGGCCTCTATCCTGGATATTCCTAGGCCGAACACTCGGTCCCAGACCTCTCGAGCCAAAGATGGGGAGGCCTCCCAATTGAGTACAGAAGAAGGTGGAGAACTGGACTGGCTGTGGCCTCCCTCGACTCTGGGAACGTCCGCCATAGATCTCCCAAATGGAGGGGATACCCCAGATGCAACGCTGAATCCGGAGGCTACTGAATTCATACCCTTCAGTCCCTCAGCTGATTACTGGGAAGATGTTCCTGACACTTGCGCAGAGGAGGACTCTAGAGATTCCATACGTCAGTTGACTTCTGAATCAGAGGTTCCAGAACCAGCAATGTTACCTGAACTTACTCCTGAAGAAGAGCCTGTGGTGCCAGAGTCAGAAGCACCAAGAGAGCAGAGGGCTCGCAGAGTCATCAGGCCTCCCAAGAAACTAACTTACCCCCAAATGGGGACGAGCTCAGAGGACTCTGTTGTAACGGCTAGGAGAAGTGTTGAACAACCTGATCCTTCCACCGTCCATTTGGTGGAGGGCAACCCCAGCTCACTCTCTGGCACAGTTAGGCAAGCCACTCATGGTAGTGTGACCTGTGGGCAAGAGAGTTCCATCCCAAAGTTTTGGTGGGAATTCCCTATGCCAACATCATGCTCGACATTGTCCAAAATGGTAAACAGTATTTGTTGAAGTTTATCTTTGGGGACCAAAGAGTTCAAGTGGGGGGAGTGTGTAGCGGGGTGTTCCCCTTTAATGCAGAGAGACAAGAAGTTCCAGGTGAGAGGTGAGTCGGGAGGAAGTAAAGAGACATTATGGAAGTGAAAGCAGAGGAGAGAGAGACTACATCTCCCAGTACATCTTGCAGCACCCAGGGTGCATTGCTCCAGAACAGAGACTGCTGGGGCAGACTTTATAAAGGGGAGGCAGAGTTTTGGTTGGCTCTCTTTGGACCCCCCCTCTCCTAGCAAGAGGATGTCTGTGCTGAACTGCTGTGTGCACAAGGCCTGAAGCCTGGGCCGTGTGCTCCTTTCCAAAGAGCCCTCTGCCAGCCTAGCAGAGCCTTAGAGACATCTAATCCTCCTTGCTGCAGTACACCAGAAGGATTGAAGACTTGGATGTCGGTGGATTCCTGTTCCTAGACGAATCGATGGAGGAAAGGGACTTGGACTTGTCCAGGTGGTGAGAGCTGTTTAAAGACAGATACTTTATCTTTACTATTCGTTGGGATTACAAAGTTGTTCTTCAAGTGCACCACCGAGAGATTGCTAGCAAATATTGTTTCACTGAACTTCCATTTAGATCAGTCAGGCCTGACTGCATAGGTAGACATTGCTGGGTGTTAGTCTACCCATGAGGGGAAGTAGCTGTAAAAGGGCAGCGCTAGAGTTGCATAGCAATACTTAATTATTCTGATTACTCTGTTTATCTTTATTACTGTTTATTGCAGGGATCTGCAACTTGTTATACTGTTGTTTATTACTTGCCCATTAGCCTCAGTAAAATATCTGGGTAAAGTACATTTGGTGTCAGTTCCGCTTACTTTAATAGGAGTTTTAAAGTATATTCTGTGTATGTTTGTTATAGGACTGCGTCACCAACAGTTGCGGTCACGCGGTCCTATCCCTCTATCACCAGCTGTGCCACGGGAGGTTAGAGCCGATTGCCAGGGGTTGACAGCAGTGCACTACAGGGCCCAAATCAATATCAGCGGCTCTCTTAACTGGGGGTAGCGCTACACTTATAACAAATGTGAAATTAATCATTGTACCATTTTGACTTCCTCTTTAAAAAAATAAAGAGATTTTATATATATATATATATATATATATATATATATATATATACATATATATATATATATATACACACACAGGGCTTTTTTTCTGCTGGAATTGCCGGAATGGAGTTCCGCCACCTTTGGCAGCCCTGTCCTTTCCCACTTGTCTCTTGTTAAATAACACAGAAGCTGTTAGATGACTCTCTCCCTCCGCCAGCTTCTGTGTGCTTGTGTTGGCAGGCACATGATGCTGGATGTTTACAGCCTGGTGGATATCCCGCTGCAATCGCCCACATTTTTTGTAAATATGGGGCTTGGGCAGGCGGCTTCTTTCTCCACCTGTCGCCTGTTACAACTGTGTGTAGCGCGGAGTGAAGTGCTGTGAAACTCCTCCTCTGCTCCATGCTACATTACTAATAGGCAGAGCTGCAGGAAACTTCACTGTGATGAGAAAACAGATCTGTGACGGTTGCATTCTGCAAGAGGTGACAGAGAGCTGTTTGGGAGGAGGACAATCTGCGAAAAGATGAGAGAGCTTTTTGTGTGGGGGTATGGGAGGATTTGTGAGAGAGCTGGGGGAGGGGGGATCTGTGAAAAGATGAAAAAGCTGGGGGGGAGGGGGGATCTGTGAAAAAGTGAGAGCTTTGGGAGGAGGGGGCAGAATTTGTGCAAATGGGAGAGCTGGGAAAGGGGGGATTTGTGCATAGCAGGGAAGGGAATGTGCAGATTTTGCAGAGGTGAAAGCTGTGAGGATAAGCTGTAGATGGGGGTGCTGAGGGGAGTTGTGGACTGGGGGTGTAATCTGTGGATGGAGAGGTGCAGAGGTGAGATGTTAATGGGGTACAAAGGTGAGTTGTGGACGGGGGTGCTAAGGTGAACTGTGAAAAAGGTGCACAGTTGAACAGGGGATGGGGGCAGAACATGTGGGTTGTGGATTGGGAGATGTGTAGGTGAGCTGTTAATGTTGGGCGCAGAGTTGGGGCGGGGTTGTGGGCGTGGTTGGGGCATGGTTGGGGCAGGCATTGGCCCTGAAGGGTGAGTTCCAGCACCTATTTTCTGAAAAAAAAGCCCTGTATATATATATATATATATATATATATATATATATATATATATAGCTTTTTTTCAGCTGGAACTTGGTGGAACTTAGTTCCACCACCTCTGGCTCAGGCCCTCTGATTCCTGCTCACCACTGTCACTTGTAAATACAGAAGTCCAGCTTCTGTTATTAAAAGTGACAGCTTGTCTCCCAACGGCTCCCACAGATCTGATCTCCTGAGCAACGCTGTATCCTCGCCTAGGCCAACAAGGCCGAGGCCTAGGGCAGCACTTTACAGGGTGGCAGCACGGAAAGAGTCCCCGCCGGCTTTCGCTACACTATTAGTGTAGCGCCAGTCTTATGGGGCAGACTGGGCTGAGAGGCAAATTAATCTAGTGCCCCCATAAAGCGGCCGCACTGCTTCCGGTATGCGGGCGGCCGGCATTCTGTAACTGTGGGGGGGGGGGGCGCTGCTTCTAATTTTGACTGTCCTATCATCCTGGACCACAAACCTTCCTCACTGTGCTATATGTTTTCTGCTGCACCATTGGCATGGTTATATCTTCTTAGTCCTCTCCATCAAATTATCAGAAATGTGTACTTAAAGTAGAACTATAGGCAACACTTTTTTTTTTCCATTTTGGATAGAGTAAGGGAGGGTTATAGCCCTTGTCAGTTTATTTTTTTACCATCCCTATCCCATTGCAGAGATTTTTCTTCACTTCCTGCCCCGTAGCCAAACAGGAGATGAGAGGAAATCTATGCAAATTAAGGGAATCCATTGCCCCCCCAGGCCCTCAGAACTAGTGTCCCCACTTAAAAATTTCAGGGCGTGTCTTAAACAGAAAGGGGTGTGGCCTTGACAGGAAGGGGTATGTCATATTTAAATTAGGGGGTGCACGAGTTTGGTCAGGCCTAGGGCAGCACAAAACCTAAATACACTACTGCTCCTGAGCAGCTTCCACTGAGTGCAGGATGTGGACAAGGGAGATGCCTGGGGTACTGTGCAGATGTCAACACCTCCACTGGATTATCTCCCTGCAAGTAGGAGAGGCGGAGCCGCCTACAGTATGCGTGGAGGTACTAGAGCCAGCTGGGTGCTTGAGCTTAATACAGCAACAAAACTGAGACATTTGGAAGATGGAGGAGCTTTTAAGAAGGGGGGGAGGATGGGGCGGGGGCAGTGGAGAGGGGTTGCATGCAGAGGTCATAGCTGAAAAGGAATGAAAGTGAGTATGCAGAGGTAAGCAGCTGTGGAAGAAGGTTGAACTCTGCACTCTGTATGCAGCATACCCCTGAACTCTGCAATCTGTATGCAGCATACAACTGAACTCTGCACTATGTATGCAGCATACCCCTGAACTCTGCACTATGTATGCAGCATATACCCCTGAACTCTGCACTCTGTGTGTAACGGCGCCGAACCCCAGAACAGTGCACTCTGTGTAACACCCCCCAAACTCTGCACTCTGTATGCAGCATACCCCTGAACTCTGCACTCTGTGTGCAGCATACCCCTGAACTCTGCACTCAGTGTGTAACCCCCCCCCAACTCTGCACTTCTGATATTTAATGCTCTTTTAAGACCCTCCCACTGTTAGTAAGATTTGATCACACCCACCATTTGATGCGGTTTGGAAGGTGTATGTGTGAGGAGGAGGGGGGTTTTGGGGGGTCGTGGTTGAGTTCCTGCACCTATTTTTTGAGAAAAAAAGCCCTGCGTATATAGATATATCTATATATTGTATATAGATATATATATATAGATATATATATCTATATATATAATGATGATATGGTAGGTTTGCATAATTGATTCCTCTGTATTTCCAGACTACCAAAGAGTTCTAAACATGACTGAAGGTCTCTTTAAATGTCTGAAACTAGCTTAGTTCATTCATTTTTACAATCAGTAAAATGTTTTGCAAAGGGAAATGATGTGCAAAGGGCAATGACTGACATTTCACTTTTCATCATTTTACAGTAGTTAAAACAGTGTTTCCTAAAGGGTTGCTGTGATTTACTGCACTTTGCTTTGTAGTTAACCATGTGTGTTTTATAATGTAAAACATATATTTAGAATTTACAAGGTAGAAATGTTTTTAATATATTCGGCCAGTTAAAATATCAGTACAATGTATGCTCTATCTGTCCATATCCTTCAATATTAATTTATTGTAAAGTTCAAGGGAAGCACAATACCACCCATCTTACATTCCATCTGTAGATGTACAAACTCACTGTGGTCCAGTGACAAGTCTGGGACATCTGCTACTCCTACTTATCAGCTGTTTTGATAGTTCATCAGCTTGTTTTGGACAGTAATTTCATATGCGCCCATTTGCTCATTTGCACAGAATCTTGGCCTACAATTGTCCATGTTGAGCACTATAACTGTGTACTTATTTAGATTAATGGTTTTATTCTTCATTGTGTGCTTTCGAGATAGTGCGGTCAATTTACTAAAGTCAAATAAGCTATTCACTTTGCAAGAGAATTTTCTTAGTGAATATTATATATTCACCATATTAGTGAATAAGGTGAAGCACTGCTGATTTCCATTATCCAATTATATGCAAGCAAAATTAAAAAACATTTTTTCTTGTATGTGATTAAGTATACTTTGCAAACTACATTTTCACCACATCCACTAAGCATTCCCTTGCAAAACAAAAATGTCCTTGCAAATGTAACAGCCTCTTTGTCTTTAGTAAATTAACCCCAATATCTCTCTATCAGTTTGAACAGAAATATTTTTTATATATGTATGCATTTTGTATGTTGAAATTACTGGACAATGTTAAAAACATTTGCGTACTGATTACTCACCAAAATGTGCCTGAGTGGCCTCTTCCCTGTCCTGAGCATGGCCACCTGGGAGCAGGATAGCCTGCCTGGCCCTTTGCAAATACTAACCATCAGGAAGTCTTATGGCTCCCATAATCTTAAGCCTCGTACACACGACCGGTTTTCTCGGCAAGAACCAGCAAGAAAATTGCTGGCAGAGCTTTCTTGCCGAGTAGACCGTGCGTGTGTACGAGGCTTTCAGGTTTCTCGTCAAGAAAACTGGCCAGAATCTCGATGAGAAAAACAGAGAACCTGCTCTCTATTTTCTCGTTGGGATTCTTGTCGGCCTGTTTCCCGACGAGAAATCCGAGAGTGTGTACGCTTACCTGTCGCCGTGGAAATCCGCGCATGCTCGAAATTACTTTGACGATTGCGCGGTAGCTTCCTAGGCATAGGTAGGGTGTAGCAAGATGGCGGCGACGGCATAGAATGTGACGAGTGCACGCTCGTCGGAGTCGACGACGTCACCGCATTCGTTCCATTCAAAAGAACGGTGGTTCTTTTGAATCGAGCGTGTGTACACTCGGCCGGGACAAGATTCTTGTTTTTTTTGCTGACGAGATTCTCGGTCATGTGTACGAGGCTTGAGTTTTAAAGGGGTTGTAAAGGTTCGTTTTTTATTTTCTAAATAAGTTCCTTTAAGCTAGTACATTGTTGGTTCACTTACCTTTTCCTTTGATTTACCTTCTAAATGTTTTTTTTCTTTGTCTGAATTTCTCACTTCCTGTTTCTCCTCACTAAACTTCACACCATCATCCGAGTGGTGTTGAGTCAGCCAGAACAGCTTATTGAACAGCTTACTGAGGAGGAACAGGAAGTGAGAAATTCAGACAAAGAAAAAAAATATTTAGAAGGGAAATCTAAGGAAAAGGTAAGTGAACCAACAATGCACTAGCTTAAAGGAACCTATTTAGAAAATAAAAAACGAACCTTTACAACCCCTTTAAGATTAGTCTTAAGATTAAGAGCCATAAGTCTTATGACTCCATAAGTGGAGAGGGATTAGAACGCTTGGCAGTTTATATTGCTGACTGCACCCCGATTAGGGAGATTCACCCTCTTTATTTGTCCTATTTACCATCTACAGTATTTACCAGAAAATCACAAACTTTGGGTTGTCCCCAGAAAAGTAATAGAGGGGAAATATTCAAATGGGAACATTAGTTCTGGTGACCTAGGGGTCCCCAAAGATTTCCCCTAATTTGCAGGGATTTCTTCTCACTTCCTGTTTGACTATGGGACTGGAGGTTAAGGGTATTCTCTGCAATGGAACTCTTTTCTTTAGCCAAAAAAAAAAAAAAAGTTTTGCCTATAGTTCTACTTTAGTAAACTTCCATACATATCTGAAACCCAAGCATTAGTGTAATAGTATGAGCTACACCCCATGATATGTCAGTGGCTTTTGCTACAGAGGAGCAATGATCCTGGCCAAAAAGTTCAGCTATGACCTAAAATTTTGGATCACATTAGCTACATTGAAAATAATGTCACGGTCACACGTGTAGACAGCTGCCACAAGGACAAAGACTACATAGCTGTTTAGTATTTAATATCAGATGGACATTAATCAGCATCATTGTATTTTTTAAATGACCTCGTGGGCTTGTAAAAGCACTTCTGCAATGCATTGTCACAAAAATTTACTGTAGTTTATCTAGTATGACATATACAAGGCTGAGAATTTTTTAGTGAATTACCTTACCCAAGCACTACAGAATGTCAGATACTTTGCCAAGAAACATCAACAAACAGAGGAACTGAAACTCCAGAACACTATTGAAATGCTAATCTATCTCATTCTCTGTTCTTTAGATTATTTATAACCAGGGGAGAAAGATATGGTTTCTGCAGAAATTTCAGATTGCTACATTGATATTTATATTATAGCTATGTATGCTTATAAAAAAAAAAAAAAACATTCTTACCCTTTTATCTGCCAGTTAATTAAATTCCGAATGTCCTGGTTCTAAAATTAAGAAAAATAAGATTGTCAGTGTTGATGGGGACTTGGCACAGCCATTAGATTTTAAATGACTTGACTATTCCCAAGTGGTTAAAATGACAAGACACATATGGAGCCTGCTGTGTTATCTGCCGATAATTCATCATCACCTGAAGCATTCTGTGGTCAACCACGTCAAGACATCTCGTTCGACACTGGCTGGCAAAAAATAAGAAAATAAAAAGACTCACAGTCATCTCAATTCCATTAATTTCATATTTGGAATTGTGTTAACAATTTGCTCCAAAGCGTATAACAAATGTTAAGCCTTAGTGCAGATGGCATTTTAATGATGTTTATTGTAACTAATTGTGAATGTGTCAGGGTAAAAGGAAAATCTGTTGTGTTTCTCAGATACCAATACAATCTCATAAGCGAAATTAAGCAAAAGCAGTGTCAGTCTCGTTACACTGTCAGATAGGACAAGCTAGAATAACACCTGCAGACAAAACTCACGCATTCAACAAAACTCTGCAGGAACCATCCTATAATCTTAGCAAATGGTAACTTAGAGTCAGTTTAAGCTTCTCAACAAGGACTTCTATATTATTATGTTCCATCCCATGACTGTCATTATTGCTACAACTGGAAAATGACTGCTGCTAAACAGACTAGATAAAACTATAATGACTGAGAAAGAACTATGTGGCAGCAGCCTCCTCTGTGTGATATTTTATATTATCTCTCTACGCCAGACAGCTGTGGAGATATGGTTCATCTTCGGTATCTCTACTTTCTTGAAGGGATCATTTGATTGACAAACGATAATATTACAATTTAAAAATGAATAGACGTCAAGGGATTTCCTCAGCTCAATCTTCATCTTTTCCATTATGCCGTAAGTCAAGATGTAACTCCAATTCAAGTCCCAATATAAATGTACAATTGCATCACATAACAGAGTTGAAATATTTAGAAAATGATGCCCTGCCCTACTAAAGAATGACTTTCAGGCAATCTAGGAGGGATTTTTACTAGTGCTGCAACAGGTAATAAAAAAGCGCAAAGTGCAGTGACTAGGGATGAGCTTTGTGTTCCAGTCGAACTCATGTTCGACTCGAACATCGGCTGTTTGCTAGTTCGCCGAATTTCGAACATTATGGGCCGTTCGCAGCAAATTCGAGTGGCGCGTCATGGCCCATAATTCACTGCGTCATCGAGGTACATTGCTGGCTGATGATTGGCCAAGCATGCACTATGACCCGCATGCTTTGGCCAATCACAGCGCTGTCAGCACAGAGAGCCATAATTGGCCAAAGGAAGGGTACCTTTGGCCAATCATGGCTCAGGGGAGTAGGTACATCCCCCACACTATATAAGGCCGCCTGCGTGTCGGCCTTGTGTAGTGTGTTGCGGCTTTGTGAGAGTCTGAGAGAGAGTCAGAGTGTCATTTCATTTCAGTTAGAGCAGGCAGGCGATTCAGATAGCTGCAGTCAGTGTATTTAGTATATCTATGCATCCCAGGAGTTGTGTGTATATGTATGTATATGTATGTATGTATATGTATGTATGTATATATATATATATATATATACATATATATATATATACACTGTATTCAGTTTAGCTAGATATCACTTCAGAGTGTTCCTGTTATTCTCGCTGCAGTATATTAAGTCAGTGTACTGTATACTGGGCTCAGTGTGCAGGTAAAGCTGACTGCAGACCATCCCTGTTCTCTTCCTAATATAGGCAGGCAGTTGATTGAGCTAACCTGCATTATATTAAGTCAGTGTACTGTATACTGGGCTCAGCGTGCACGTAAAGCTGACTGCAGACTATTCCTTTTCTATTACTGATAATACAGGCAGTTGATTGAGCTAACCTGCAGTATATTAAGTCAGTGTACTGTATACTGGCCACAGTGTGCACGTAAAGCTGACTGCAGACTATTCCTTTTCTATTACTGATAATACAGGCAGTTGATTGAGCTAACCTGCAGTATATTAAGTCAGTGTACTGTATACTGGCCACAGTGTGCATGTAAAGCTGACTGCAGACAATTCCTTGTGTACCCCTATTCCAATACATCAAGTACAGTATGTCTGGAAGGCCAATAAGGAGAAGCAGACACTCACAGGCCAATAAAAGAGGGCAAGCAGGCTCTGTGTCTAGAGGCAACAGTGCTGGTCGTGGACACGGTGCATCCTCATTAGTGATGAGCCGAACACCCCCGGGTTCGGTTCGCACCAGAACCCGCGAACGGAGCAAAAGTTCGCACAAACTTTAGAACCCTATTAAATACAATGGATGCGAACGTTCGAAATCTAAAGTGCTAATTATAACGACTAATATGCATGTTATTGTCCTAAAAAGGGTTTAGGAACCCGGGTTCTGCACCAGGGGACATGTATCAATCCAAAAAAAAGTTTTAAAAACTGACGTTTTTCGGGAGCAGTCATTTTATTGATGCATAAAGTGAAAAAAAAATCAAATATTCCTTTAACCACTTGACAACTGGGCACTTAAACCCCCTTCCTAACCAGACGAATTTTCAGCTTTCGGTGCTCTCACATTTTGAATGACAATTACTCAGTCATACAACACTGTACCCATATGAAATTTTTGTCCTTTTTTTCACACAAATAGAGCTTTCTTTTGGTGGTATTTAATCACTGTTGGGTTTTTTATTTTTTGCGCTATAAGAGAAAAAAGACTGAAAATTTTGTAAAAAAATGAATTTTTCTTTGTTTCCGTTATAAAATTTTGCAAATTAGTATTTTTTCTTCATACATTTTGGCCAAAATTTATACTGCTACATATCTTTGGTAAAAATAAGTACAAATTGGTGGATATTTTTTGGTCTTTGTGAAAGTTATAGAGTCCACAAGCTATGGTGCCAATATCTGAAAATTGATCACACCTGAAGTACTGACGGCCGATCTCATTTCTTGAGACCCTAACATGCCAGAAAAGTACAAATACCCCCCAAATGACCCCTTTTTGGAAAGAAGACATTCCAAGGTATTTAGAAAGAGTCATTGTGAGTTTTTTGAAGTTGTCATTTTTTCCCACAATTCTTTGCAAAAATCAAGATTTTTTTTTCTTTTTTTTTTTTCCACAAAATTGTCATATTAGCAGGTTATTTCTCACACACAGCATATGCATACCACAAATTACACCCCAAAACACATTCTGCTATTCCTCCCGAGTATGGCGATACCACATGTGTGAGACTTTTACACAGCGTGGCCACATACAGAGGCCCAACATGCAGGGAGCACCTTCAGGCGTTCTGGAGCACCCAGGCCAATTCTGACATTTCTCTCCTACATGTAAAAATCATCATTTATTTGCTATAAAATTACATAGAACCCCAAAACATTATATATGTTTTTTTAGCAAAGACCTTAAAGAATATAATGGTGGTCATTGCAACTTTTTATCTTGCACGGTATTTGCGCAGAAATTTTTCTAACGCGTTTTTTACGGAAAAAAACTGTTTTGTGCCTAAAAGAAAAAAAAAACAGTAAAGTTAGCCCAGTGTTTTTGCATAATGTGAAAGATGAAGTTACGCCGAGTAAATAGATACCTAACATGTCACCCTTCAAAATTGCACACGCTCGTGGAATGGCGCCAAACTTCGCTACTTAAAAATCCCCATAGGCAATGCTTTAAATATTTTTACTGGTTATATGTTTTGAGTTACAGAGGAGGTCTAGGGCCAAAATTATTGCTCTCGCTCTAACGTTCGCAACGATACCTCACATGTGTGGCTTGAACACCGTTTTCATATGTGGGCGGGGCTTACGTATGCGTTCACTTCTGCATGCGAGCTCGCGGGGGCAGGGGCGCTTTAAAAAAAATATATATATTTTATTGTTCATTTTACTTTATTTATTTTAGTTTGACATGTTTTTCCGCACCAAATTTTTTTTTTTAGCACTTTTATTCCTATTACAAGGAATGTAAACATCCCTTGTAATAGGAATATGGCATGACAGGTCCTCTTTACAGTGAGATATGGGGGGGGGGGGTGTCAATAAGACCCCACATCTCACCTCTAGGCTGGGAAGCCTAAAAAAAAAACAAAAAAAAAAACAATCTTGGCTTTGATCGTAGCGGTGAGTCGGTAGAAGCACCGGAGGGCAGCGGGAGGGGGGGGGGCATCCCCTCTCACCTTCCGTAAGAGCGATCAAGCGGTGGAACAGCCGCTATGATTGTTCTTATGGTGTAGGGAATCGCCAGCTGAAAAAGCGAATATCTGAATGATGCCTGTAGCTGCTCCCATCATTCAGATATCTCCGCACAAAGTCAAGGACGTCATATGACGGCCGGCGGGCGGGCGGGAAGTGGTTATTGCAGAGTATTGCCGGGTATTGAGGAGTATTGCCGGGTATTGAGGAGTATTGACGAGTATTGCCGGGTATTGACGAGTATTGCGGGGTATTGAGGAGTATTGCAGGGTATTGTGGAGTATTGCAGGGTATTGTGGAGTATTGCAGGGTATTGTGGAGTATTGCAGGGTATTGTGGAGTATTGCTGGGTATTGTGGAGTATTGCCGGGTATTGTGGAGTATTGCCGGGTATTGTGGAGTATTGCCGGGTATTGTGGAGTATTGCCGGGTATTGACGGGTATTGTGGAGTATTGCCGGGTATTGTGGAGTATTGCTGGGTATTGTGGAGTATTGCCGGGTATTGTGGAGTATTGCTGGGTATTGTGGAGTATTGCGGAGTATGGCAGGGTATGGGCAGGGTATTGCACAGTATGGGCAGGGTATTGCACAGGGTATTGCAGAGTATGGGCAGGGTATTGCACAGGGTGTATTGCAGAGTATTGCACAGGGTGTATTGCAGAGTATTGGCAGGGTGTATTGCAGAGTATTGCACAGGGTATTGCAGAGTATTGGCAGGGTGTATTGCAGAGTATTGCACAGGGTATTGCAGAGTATTGGCAGGGTGTATTGCAGAGTATTGCACAGGGTATTGCAGAGTATTGACAGGGTGTATTGCAGAGTATTGCACAGGGTATTGCAGAGTATTGCACAGGGTATTGCAGAGTATTGCACAGGGTATTGCAGAGTATTGCACAGGGTGTATTGCAGAGTATTGCACAGGGTGTATTGCAGAGTATTGCACAGGGTGTATTGCAGAGTATTGCACAGGGTGTATTGCAGAGTATTGGCAGAGTATTGCACAGGGATGGCTGAGCAGGGATGGATGGATTGCTGGATCTGTGACTGCAATTGTCACAGATCCAGCCCACAGCTGACATGGGGGAGGGAGCGGACATGATCCGCTCCCTCCCCTCTCCTCTCACACTGTACCGATCGGTACAGAGAGGGGAGGGAGGAACCGGCGTCATCAAATGACGCCGGTCTGTTTACAAGTGATCGCTCCGTCATTTGACGGAGCGATCACGTGGTAAACGGCCGCGATTAGCGGCCATCTACCGTGATCCGTGATGCGCCGGGTCTTCCGGACCCGGCGGTCACGGACATATCCTGGAGCGCGCCCCTGGGGGCGCGCGGGAGCAAGATTCTGTGAGGACGTCCCTGGGGTGTCTAAAGTATGCCTGTGAAGTGCCACGTGTTTCCCGTGTTTAGAACTGTCCCTGCACAAAATTACATTTCTAAAGGAAAAAAAGCCATTTAAAACTGCTTGCGGCTTTAATGTAATGTCTGGTCCCGGTAATATGGATGAAAATCTTTAAGAAAAATGGCATAGCTACCCCATCACAGCCCCCCCCCCCCTACCCCAGCCCATTACCAGCCCCTTTGGGTCTTGTATGGATATTAAGGGGAACCCCGCACACAAAATAAAAAAGGCCCTATATACTCTGAACAGCCGTATACAGGCGGTGCATACAAGACAGGGACTGTAGGTTTGTTCTTATGTAGAATCTGTTTGTAATTTTGAACAGGTACATTGTTTAAGTGTAGCTCCAGCCAAAAAATCTATTTTTAAGCTTTTTGGAAAACATAGGGAAGGGTTATCACCCCTGTAACATTTGTTTTGCTGTCTGTGCAGTGTGCACCTGTTCAGAACAGTTCACCTCACTTTCCGTCCTAATGACAAATGTTTTTTGAAAATTTGGGTTTTTTATTGAAACAAGAATTGGTGATAAAGCATCAGTGGAGAGGAGACACTTTTTTTTCCCATATTAACTCTTACAGGAGAGAATTTGCCTTCCTAGGGGTAGATTTCCTCTCACTTCCTGTTGTATCCTTCCGTTTGCAAGGAGGAGTCGTTTGTAAGTTGGATGTTTGAAAGTAGGGGCCTGCCGTATATACTCAGCTGAAATTTGCCCCTTACATGTTGGTGTTGACACAACACTGTAAGGCCTCACAGTTACTCTTGGTGGGCGCAGGAATGGGCCCTGCTGTGAATTATTAGATCAAGAATTGTAATTACATGCCCCTGTTAAACAGGGGCAGAAAAATTGGGCCTTAGGCACTGGTGCCACAACACTGCAACCCCTCACAGATACTGTACTTGGAGCACAGCAATGAGCCCTGTTGCAAAGTATTGCATAAAAATTGTAATTACACGCCCCTGTTAAACAGGGGCTGAAAAAATGGGCCTTAGCCACTGGTGCTGGTGCCACGACACTGCAACCTCTCCCAGATACTCTAGTTGGAGTGCAGGAATGAGCCCTGCTGCAAAGCATTGCATAAAAAATTGTAATAACACGCCCCTGTTAAACAGGGGCTGAAAAATTGGGCCTTAGCCACTGGTGCTGGTGCCACAACACTGCAACCTCTCCCAGATACTCTAGTTGGAGTGCAGGAATGAGCCCTGCTGCAAAGCATTGCATAAAAAATTGTAATAACACGCCCCTGTTAAACAGGGGCTGAAAAATTGGGCCTTAGCCACTGGTGCTGGTGCCACGACACTGCAACCTCTCCCAGATACTCTAGTTGGAGTGCAGGAATTAGCCATGCTGCAAAGCATTGCATAAAAAATTGTAATTACATGCCCCTGTTAAACAGGGGCTGAAAAATTGGGCCTTAGCCACTGGTGGCGGCACCCAGAAACAAAAATGTTCTTCCAAGCTATCATCATCAATCGGATCATTGAGGAGGAGGAGAATAGTCAGTCAACATAACAGGACAGTCTCTCAGCATCAGCATCAGTCTTGAAGGGATGTGACATTTGAAAATAAATTAGTCTGTTATATCAGCTTCAGGTGTTTGGTAGCTGGTGGTGATCCAAGACTGGTTCATCTTTATGAAGGTCAGTCGATCAACAGAGTCGGTGGACAGGCGCACCCTGTGATCCGTGACAAATCCTCCAGCAGCACTGAATGTGCGTTCTGAAAGAACGCTGGATGCAGGACAGGCCAGTAGCTCAAATGCATACTGTGCAAGCTCTGGCCAGTGATCCATCCTCAAGACCCAGTAAGCCAGAGGATTTTCGGTGGGGAAGGTGTCCAAGTCTGACCTTGCCCCTAGGTATTCCTGCACCATGTATATCAGACGCTGGCGATGGTTGCTGCAACCGATCATACCTTGGGGCTGCGGTCTAAAGAATTGTCTGAACGCATCGGTCAGACGGCCACCTTCCCCAACGCTCCTTCTTTGACTGACCGAAGCCTCAGCAACTCGTTGACCAGGAGTTTGTAACCTCCCAGTCTCTGGGAACGCGTTGCACAGACCTTTCTGCAAGGCCTCCCGGAGTTGTCTCATCCTCTGCTCCCTCTGCGACGGTAAGATAAGGTCCGCAACCTTACCCTTGTACCGTGGATCAAGGAGAGTGGCCAGCCAGTAATGGTCCCTCTCCTTGATCCGAAGAATACGAGGATCCTTCCGCAGACTTTGCAGGATCAGGGAGGCCATGCAGCGTAGGTTAGCTGAGGCATTCGGTCCGGAGTCCTCTGAGTTACTAAGGACGACATGATCCGCAGCCACCTCCTGCCAGCCACGTACAAGTCCACTGGTTTCTTGGGACTGTAAATCATCCCTAAAAGACTGCTGCTGATGATGCTGAGTGCCAGGCTCCACCTCCATGCTGACACAATCCTCCTCCTCCTCCTCCTCTTCTTCCTGTGCGATGGGTGGGACAGAAGGAACACTGTCTGGGTAAAGGGGGCCTTGAGAGGCAAGGAAGTCCTCCTCTTCCTGCCTCTGTTCTGCCTCAAGTGCCCTGTCCATTATTCCATGCAGCGTATGTTCCAACAGGTGGACAAGAGGTACAGTGTCACTGATGCATGCACTGTCACTGCTCACCATCCTCGTGGCCTCCTCAAATGGTGCCAGGACAGTGCATCCCTGATCATGCCCCACTGGCGTGGTGAAAAAAACCTGAGCTCCCCTCACCCTGTCCTGGTGCCGTAGTCGCACAGGTACTCATTGATGGCCCTCTGCTGCATGTGCAGCCACTGCAGCATGGCCAACGTTGAGTTCCACCTGGTGGGCATGTCACATATAAGGCGGTTCTTGGGCAGGTTCAACTCCTTTTGCAGCTCAGCCAGGCGAGCACTGGCATTACAAGATCTACGGAAATGCACACAGACTTTCCTGGCCTGCCTCAGGACATCCTGTAAGCCCGGGTACCTGCCCAAGAACCGCTGCACCACCAGGTTAAGGACGTGAGCCACACAGGGCACATGGGTCAGTTGTCCCTGTCGGAGAGCGGAGAGGAGGTTGGTGCCATTGTCGCAAACTACCATTCCTGGCTTAAGCTGGCATGGCGTCAACCACCTCTCGGCCTGCCCCTGCAGAGCAGACAGAACCTCTGCCCCAGTGTGGCTCCTGTCCCCCAAACACACCAGCGCAAGCACGGCATGGTATCTTTTTGCCTGCGTACTTGCGTAGCCCCTTGAACGCCTACGGAGCACCGCTGGTTCCGAGGACAAAGCACAGGAAGAGGCCATGGAGGAAGAAGAAGAGGAGGGGGTGGAGGACAGAGGTGTGTCACAACCATTAGTAGCATTTTGGAGGCGTGGCGGTGGAACAACCTCCAACACTACTGCACCTTGTCCTGCATCCTTCCCAGCTGCCAAAAGAGTGACCCAATGGGCCGTGAAAGAAAGGTAACGTCCCTGTCCATGCCTGCTGGACCTTGAGTCAGCGGTAATATGCACCTTACCGCTGACCGCCCTGTCCAGCGAGGCCAAGACATTGCCTTCCACATGCCGGTAGAGAGCCGGAATCGCCTTCCGTGAGAAAAAGTGGCGTTTGGGAACCTGCCACTGAGGAACCGCACATTGCACAAACTCACGGAAGGGGGCCGAGTCTACCAACTGAAAAGGCAGCAGTTGAAGCGCTAGCAATTTAGCCAAGCTAGCATTCAACCGCTGGGCATGTGGATGGCTGGGAGTGAACTTCTTTTGACGGTCCAGCAGCTGGGGCAGGGAAATTTGCCGTCGGTGTACTGCTAGCAGAGTGCCCGCAAGTACTTGGCTGTGACACACCTAATTCTACACCTTCATTCCTCTCAGTGCAGGTTTCAGAGAGGACTGAAGGTATAGTGGGGTTGGAGATCCCAGCTGATGCGGTGCAAGAAGAGGTCCGCTTTGTTCTTTAGTGTGGGTCTTTAAGGTAGGCTTGCCAACGAGCTGCATGGCAGGTCAACATATGTCTGGTCAAGCATGTGGTGCCCAAGCGGGTGATGTTTTGGCCACGCGATATACGCTTGAGACATATGTTGCAAACAGCAGCTGTGCGATCTGATGCACTCGACTCAAAAAAGGCCCACACCAAAGAACTTTTTGAATAACGGGCAGAGGCAGCGCCCTGCACAGGCGGAGCTCTGCGGTGTGATTCCGTCGGTGTGCTGCCCTTACGCTGGCCCCCCGAGGGCATCCTGCCTCGTTGGAGATGTGCCTCCTCCTCATCCTCCTCCTCCTCCTCCTCCTCTCTCCTATTAGGCACCCACGTGGAGTCAGTGACCTCATCATCCCCTCCCTCCTCATCACTGGAGCCAATCTGGCAGTATGCTGCAGCTGCTGGAACATGACTGCCAGATTGGTGTCCTTCTTGAGCATCCCCTCTCTCTGCTCTCACGCTACTGCCTTCCTCTAGCTGGGTATCATCATCAGACCCTTCGAAACGCTGGGCATCCTCCTGGAGCATGTACCCAACACTGTGCTCAAACAGTTCGGGGGACTCCTCAGGAGGACATGGTTGGTCTAGGGAAGGAGTGGCTGATGATGACATTGATACCAGGGAAGAGGACGCTTTGGCAGCTGCTTTGCCAGTACCCTGAGCCTGGGTGAGAGAGGATGAGAAGGATGAGGAGGGCTTGGTCATCCACTCTACCAAGTCTTCGGCATGATGCGGCTCAACACGTCCAGCTGCCGAAAAGAAGGACAAGCGTGTCCCATGGCCACGTGCTGATGGCGATGCACCGCGTCCACGACCAGCACTGTTGTCTCTAGACACAGAGCCTGCTTTCCCTCTTTTATTGGCTCCTGACTGTCTGCCTCTCCTTGTTTGCCTTCCAGACATTCTAATGGCCTGCAGGGAAATGGGAAAACCAGCAATAAGGCCTAGCTTCAGGAGTATATTTTGCAGGAATCACACTACGCCTGCTGTAGGTGCCGCAAATGCCTGTTGGTGTAACACACCAGGAAAAAGCAGCAATACAGGCTAACTTCAGGTGTAATATGATCAGGAGGCACACTCCACCCGCTGTAAGTGCTGCAAATGCCTGTTGGTGTAACACACCAGGAAAAAGCAGCAATACAGGCTAACTTCAGGTGTAATATGATCAGGAGGCACACTCCGCCCGCTGTAAGTGCCGCAAATGCCTGTTGGTGTAACACACCAGGAAAAAGCAGCAATACAGGCTAACTTCAGGTGTAATATGATCAGGAGGCACACTCCGCCCGCTGTAAGTGCCGCAAATGCCTGTTGGTGTAACACACCAGGAAAAAGCAGCAATACAGGCTAACTTCAGGTGTAATATGATCAGGAGGCACACTCCGCCCGCTGTAAGTGCTGCAAATGCCTGTTGGTGTAACACACCAGGAAAAAGCAGCAATACAGGCTAACTTCAGGTGCAATATGATCAGGAGGCACACTCCGCCCGCTGAAAGTGCCGCAAATGCCTGTTGGTGTAACACACCAGGAAAAAGCAGCAATACAGGCTAACTTCAGGTGTAATATGATCAGGAGGCACACTCCGCCCGCTGTAAGTGCCGCAAATGCCTGTTGGTGTAACACACCAGGAAAAAGCAGCAATACAGGCTAACTTCAGGTGTAATATGATCAGGAGGCACACTCCGCCCGCTGTAAGTGCCGCAAATGCCTGTTGGTGTAACACACCAGGAAAAAGCAGCAATACAGGCTAACTTCAGGTGTATAATGTGCAGGAGGCTTAGCAACAATGACACTGACACTGTCCCCTGCCTATCCTTCTCTCTCCCTGCACACAAGGTTTATCAAAGTATATGACACTGACACTCTCCCTGTCTATCCTTCTCTCTCCCTGCACACAAGGTTTAGCAAAGAATAGGACACTGACACTCTCCCTGCCTATCCTTCTCTCTCCCTGCACACAAGGTTTAGCAAAGAATGTGACACTGACACTGTCCCCTGCCTATCCTTCTCTCTCCCTGCACACAAGATTTAGCAAAGAATATGACACTGACACTGTCCCCTGCCTATCCTTCTCTCTCCCTGCACACAAGGTTTATCAAAGTATATGACATTGACACTCTCCCTGCCTATCCTTCTCTCTCCCTGCACACAAGGTTTAGCAAAGAATATGACACTGACACTCTCCCTGCCTATCCTTCTCTCTCCCTACACACAAGTTTGAGGTACAAATAGCACTGACACTGTCCCTGCCTATGTAACTCTTTCCCTGCACCGGAACACACTACACAAGGCCGCCGCGCTGGCGGCCTTTTATAGTGTGGGGCGTGTGCTACACCCCCTGAGCTATAATTGTCCACAGGCAACCTGCCTGTGGCCAATTATGGCTCTCCTAGCTGCCGGCGCTGTGATTGGCCAAGCATGCGGGGTCACAGTGCATGCTTGGCCAATCACAGCGCCGGGATTGCACTGCGATGGCGCAGTGTATTGTGGGCCGTTCGCGTCATTCGAATTTGGCGCGAACGGCCCAAATCATTCGATGTTCGACTCGAACACCGAGCTCATCCCTAATCCTCATCAGCACTTGGCCGTGGGGCACGCTTGTCCTTTTTTTCGGCAGCTGGCCGTGTGGAGCCGCAACATGCCGAAGCGTTGGTAGAGTGGATGACCAAGCCGTCCTCATCCTCCTCATCCTCTCTCACCCAGGCTCAGGGTAATTTGTCTGCCAAAGCAGCTGCCAAAGCGGCCTCTTCTCTCGACTCAATGGCATCAGTCACTCCTTCCCTAGCCCCACCATATCCTGAGGAGTCCCCCGAACTGTTTGACCACAGTGTTGGTTACATGCTGCAGGAGGATGCACAGCATTTTGAAGGCTCCGATGATGGTACCCAGCTTGAGGAAGGCAGTAACATGAGCCCAGAGAGAGGGGGTGCCCAAGAAGGACAGCAAACTGGCAGTCATGTTCCCCCAGCTGCAGCATACTGCCAGGTTTTCTCCAGTGACGAGGAGGGAGGGGATGATGAGGTCACTGACTCTACATGGGTGCCTGATAGGAGAGAGGCGGAGGAGGAGGAGGCACATCTCCAACAAGGCAGGATGCCCTCCAGAGGCCAGCTTAAGGGCAGCACACCGACTGCATTACACCACAGAGCTCCGCATGTGCAGGGCGCTGCTGTCTCTGCGCGTTATTCCAAAAGTTCTTTGGTGTGGGCCTTTTTTGAGACGTGTGCAGCAGATCGCACCGTTGCTATTTGCAACATATGTCTGAAGCGTATCTCGCGTGGCCAAAACATCAGCCACTTAGGCACCACATGCTTGACAAGACATATGTCGACCTGCCATGCAGTCCGTTGGCAAGCGTACATAAAAGACCCACACCAAAGAACAAAGCGGAACTCTCCTTGCTTCTCATCAGCTGGGATCTCCAACCCCACTATACCTTCAGTCCTCTCAGAAACCTGCACTGAGAGGAATGAAGGTGTAGAATTAGGTGTGTCACTGCCAAGTAATTGCGGGCAATCTGCTATCTGTACACCAACGTCCAATTGTACCAGGCATATTCCCTGCCCCAGCTGCTGCACCGCCAAAAGAAATTCACTCCCAGCCATCCACATGCCCAGAGGTTGAATGGCTAAATTGCTAGCACTTCAACTGCTGCCTTTTCAGTTGGTAGACCCCTTCCATGAGTTTGTGGAATGTGCCGTACCTCAGTGGCAGGTTCCCACGGAAGGTGATTCCGGCTCTCTATCGGCATGTGGAAGGCAATGTCTTGGCCTCTCTGGACAGGGCGGTCAGCATTAAGGTGCATATTACCGCTGACTCATGGTCCAGCAGGCATGGACAGGGTTGTTACCTATCTTTCACGGCCCACTGGGTGACTCTGCTGGCAGCTGGGAAGGATGCAGGACAAGGTGCAGTAGTGTTGAAGGTTGTCCCGCCACCACGCCTCCAAAATGCTACTAGTGGTGATTCTGACACACCTCTCTCCTCCACCCCCTCCTCTTCTTCTTCCTCCAGGGTCTCTTCCTGTGCTGATTTGTCCTCGGAACCAGTGGTGCTCCGTAGGCGTTCAAGGGGCTACGCAAGTACACAGGCAAAAAGATGCCATGCGGTGCTTGAGCTGGTGTGCTTGGGGGACAGGAGCCACACTGGGGCAGAGATTCTGTCAGCTCTGCAGGGGCAGGCTCAGAGGTGGTTGACGCCACGCCAGCTTAAGCCAGGAATGGTGGTTTGCAATAATGGCACCAACCTCCGACAGGGACAGCTGACCCATGTGCCCTGTTTGGCTCACGTCCTTAACTTGGTGGTGCAGCGGTTCTTTGGCAGGTACCCGGGAATACAGCATGTCCTGAGGCAAGCCAGGAATGTCTGTGTGCATTTCCGCCGGTCATATAATGCCAGTGCTCGGCTGGCTGACCTCCAAAAGGAATACAACCTGCCCAAGAACCGCCTAATCTGTGACATGCCCACCAGGTGGAACTCAATGTTTGCCATGCTGCAGTGGCTGCACATGCAGCAAAGGGCCATCAATGAGTACCTGTGCAACTATGGCACAAGGACATGGTCAGGGAGCTTGTTTTTTTTTTGCCATGCCAGTGGGCCATGATCAGGAATGCATGCACTGTTCTGTCACCATTTGAGGAGGCCATGAGGATGGTGAGCAGTGACAGTGCATGCATCAGTGACACTGTCCCTCTTGTCCACCTGTTGGAGCACATGCTGCGTGGAATAATGGACAGGGCACTTGAGGCAGAACAGAGGGAGGAAGAGGAGGACTTCCTTACATCTCGAGGCCCCCTTTATCTAGACAGTGTTCCTGTTGACCCGCCGATCACACAGGAAGAGGACGAGGAGGAGGAGGGTTGTGTCAGCATGGAGGTGGAGCCTAGCACTCAGCATCAGCAGCAGTCTTCAAGGGATCATTTACAGTCCCAAGAAACCTATGGACTTGTACGTGGCTGGGAGGAGGTGGCTGCGGATCATGTCGTCCTTAGTGACCCAGAGGACTTCGGACCGAATGCCTCAGCAAACCTACGCTGCATGGCCTCCCTGATCCTGCAAAGCCTGCGAAAAGATCCTCATATTTGTGGTATCAAGCAGAGGGATCATTACTGGCTGGCAACCCTCCTTAATCCACGTTACAAGGGTAAGGTTGAGGACCTTATCCAGCCGTCGCAGAGGGAGCAGAGTATGAAACATCTTTGGGAGGCCTTGCAGAAAGGTTTGTGCAACACGTTTCCAGAGCCTGGGAGCTTACAAATTCCTGGTCCTGGACAACGTGTTGCTGAGGCTTAGGTCAGTCACAGAAGGAGCAGTGGCGAAGGTGGCCGTCTGACCGATGCGTTCAGACAATTTTTTAATCCGCAGCCCCAAGGTATGATCGGTTCCAGCAACCATCGCCAGCGTCTGATTCACATGGTGCAGGAATACCTAGGGGCAAGATCAGACTTGGACACCTTTCCCACCAAAAATCCTCTGGGTTACTGGGTCTTGAGGATGGATCACTGGCCAGAGCTTGCACAGTATGCAATTGAGCTACTGGCCTGTCCTGCATCCAGCGTTCTTTCGGAACGCACATTCAGTGCTGCTGGAGGCTTTGTAACCGATCACAGGGTGCGCCTGTCCACTGACTCGGTCGATCGTCTGACCTTCATAAAAATGAATCGGTCTTGGATCACCAGCTACCAAGCACCTGATGCTGATGTAACCGAATAATTTTTTTTGAATGCGAGATCCATTCAAGACTGCCTATGCTGTTGCTGAGTGACTATCCTCTTCCTCCTCAATGTTCATGTTGATAGCTTGTAAGAACATTTTTGGTTCTGGGCACTGCCACCAGTGGCTAAGGCTCAATTTTTCTGCCCCTGTTTAACAGGGGCGTGTAATTACAATTTTTGCTGCAATACTTTGCAGCAGGGCTCATTCCTGCACTCCAACTAGAGTATCTGTGAGGGCTTACAGTGTTGTGGCAACACCAACACCTAAGGCCTAATTTTCTGCAGAGTACATAGAGCAGGCCCCTACTTTCAAACATCCGACTTTCAAACGACTCCTACTTACAAACGGAGGGAGACAACAGGAAGTCAGAGGAAATCTACCCCTAGGAAGGGAAATTCTCTCCTGTAAGAGTTAATATGGGAAAAAGGTGTCTCCTCTCCACTGATGCTTTATCACAAATCCTTGTTTCCCTAAAAAAACCAAATTTTCAAAATCCAATTGTCATTGGGACAAAAAGTGAGGTGAAATCTTCTGAACGGTTACAGACAGCAAAACAAATGTTACAGGGGTGATAACCCTTCCCTATGTTTTCCAAAAAGCTTAAAAATAGTTTTTTTGGCTGGAGCTACACTTTAAAAATGTACCAGTTCAAAATTACAAACAGATTCTACTTAAGAACAAACCTACAGTCCCTGTCTTGCTTGCAAAGCCTGTATACTGCTGTTCAAAAGATGTAGGGCCTGGGGGCCCCACGCCTCTCCTTTTTTTTATTTGGGTGGTGGTGGGTCTTCTTAATATCCATACAAGACCCAAAGGGCCTGGTAATGGGCTGAGGGGGGGGGTTACCCATGCTGTTTTTCTCAATGATTTTCTCCCATATTGCCAGGACCAGACATTACATTAAAGCCGCAAGCAGTTTTAAATGACTTTTATTCCTTTAGAAATGTCATTTTGTGCAGGGACAGTTATAAACATGGAAAACACGCGCCACTTTACAGGCATAATATAGACAACCCCCAGGCATGATATTTAACCACTTCCCGCCCAGTCAATAGCGAATTGACGTCCGGGAAGTGGTTGCAATATCGATACTGGACGTCATATGACGTCCTGCAGGATATTGCCTTGCGCGCGCCCGCAGGGGCGCGCAGCGCGGTGATCGGGGACGGCATGTGTCCCTCGGACACAGCGCTTCCCCGATCACGGTAAACAGCCAATTTCATTGGCTGTTTACCATGTGATCGGCTGTGTCAAAGTCACAGCCGATCACCTGTCAAAACAAACACGGCGGCGCGCTCCGTGCGCGCCGCCACAGGCTTGCAGAGCGGGGATCGGGGAAGGCGAGTGTCCCTTGGACACAGCGCGTCCCCGATCAGAGTAAACAGCCAATGAATTGGCTGTTTACCACGTGACCGGCTGTGTCCAATCACAGCCGGTCACAAATGTAAACAAACTCCACAGGAGTTACTACCTGATCCCTGCTCTCTCCTCACACACCGATCTGTGAGGAGAGAGAAGAGATCAGTAAGTTAGCTCAGTGTAGTTTGTCTACATAAATTTACAGTGCACAACACGCCCCCCCCCATAAAGAGGACCTGTCACACAGCCCAGCACATCAATCAGCCCAGCCAATCAGCCCATCTGTCAATCAGCCCATCTGTCAATCAGCCCATCTGTCAATCAGCCCATCTGTCAATCAATCAGCCCATCTGTCAATCAATCAATCAGCCCATCTGTCAATCAATCAGCCCATCTGTCAATCAATCACCCCACCTGTCAATCAAACACCCCATCTGTCAATCAATCAACCCATCTGTCAATCAATCAATCAGCCCATCTGTCAATCAATCAGCCCATCTGTCAATCATCTGTCACAGGCCCACCTCCATCGGTACCACCATTGGCACCGCCACACAGGCTACCAGTACCGCCATCGGTACCAGTACCACCACCAGTACCGCCACCAGGCCCAGCATCTATACTGCCACACAGGCCCGCTACCAGTATCACCACTAGTGCCGCCATCGGTACCACCACCAGTACCACCACCCGTACCACCGTCGGTAGTGCCACCACCACCTGTACCACCACCTGTACCGCCATCGGTACCATCACCACCCGTACCACCACCACCTGTACCGCCATCGGTACCACCACCACCTGTACCGCCATCGGTACCACCACCACCCATACCGCCATCGCTACCACCACCACCCGTACCGCCACCTGTACCGCCGCCACCACCACCACCCGTACCGCCATCGGTACCACCACCACCTGTACCGCCATTGGTACCACTACCACCCATACCGCCATCGGTACCACCACACAGGCCCACCACTAATACCTCCATCGGTACTACCACACAGACCGCCACCACTACCACCAGCAGTACCATTACACAGGCCCACCAATAAGCACTGCCATAATGTCCCAAAGGGTTTACACACCTGAGGAGGCATATGCCATTCTTGCCATGTCGGATGATGAGAGCAGCGGGGAGCTCCCATTATCCGATTCTGGTTCGGAATACGAGCCAGTGGAGGATAGTGGCTCAGAGTCCGAGTCCCCGGAGGAAACCGTCCCTCCCAAAAGAATGCGATCGGCACCAAGATCAGCACCAAGATCAGCACCAAGATCAGGAGAACTGCCCACCACCAGCAGCGCCATACCCCAGGAAGAGGAGCCCAGTACAAGCAATGGAAATGCACGCCCAACCCGAAGAATCCAGCCCCAATCCTACCTTCCCGATGCCCTGGCAAACCCCTTATGGTTGCCTGCCAACTCAGGATCCGCTATCATCCCCCCTTTCACCGCACAGCCAGGTGTGCAGCCCGACACTACAAATTTTTCTAAATTTGATTATTTTTGTTTATTTTTCCCACAAGATTTGCTGCAGAATATAGTGGATCAAACGAATCTGTATGCATCCCAATTTATTGCTGCCAACCCCGATTCTTCCTACGCCCGCATGTTCCAGTGGCGGCGTCTAACATTGGAGGAATTTAAATTATTTTTGGGCCTTATGTTCAATATGGGGCTTACAAAAAAGAACGAAGTCCATTCATATTGGTCCAAACGCCCCATCCAACACATGCCCATATATTCCGCTGTCATGTCCAGGAAAAGATACGACATGATTATGCGCTTTCTCCACTTCAATGACAATTCACAGTGCCCTCCCCGAGATCATCCCAACTACGACAAATTGTACAAGATACGCCCCCTAATCAATGCCTTTTCCCAGCGATTTGAAGAAGTTTTCATCCCAGACCAAAAAATTTGTGTGGACGAGTCCCTCGTACATTTCACCGGCCGACTGCAGTTCAAGCAGTACATACCAAGCAAGAGAGCCAGGTATGGGTTAAAATTAAATAAATTATGTGATCGAGCCACTGGATACGTCTGCAAATTCAGGATCTACGAAGGCAAAGACTCCCAGCTCCAGCCCCGTGATTGCCCCACATATATTGGAACCAGTGGGAAAATTGTCTGGGAGTTGGCATACCCCCTGTTCGGAAAAGGTTACCATTTATATGTTGATAATTATTATACCAGCCTGCCCCTTTTTCGCCACCTTTACAGTAAACAAACCCCGGCCTGCGGTACCTTCAAAAAAAAAACGGAAGGGATTCCCACAAAATTTATTGACAAAAAAATTGCGACCTGGAGAATCGGCATCCATGAGGAACGAGGAGGTGTTGGCCATGAAGTGGAGGGACAAGAAAGATGTCCACATCCTCTCTACGATCCACAATGACACCATGGTGGAGATCCCAAGAAGACGCGGCTCCATTGTAAAGCCTGAATGTGTCCACGACTACAATTTGTACATGGGGGGGGGTGGATTTAAACGACCAGATGCTACAGCCCTACTTATCAACCAGAAAGTCCCATTATTGGCACAAAAAAGTTGCGTTTCACCTGTTTCACATGGCCCTTTTTAATTCGTTTGTCTGCTACCAAAAAGCAACTCAAAATCACCGACTCCACTACCTCCAATATATCGAAGATATCATCGATGCCCTCATTTACCAACAAGATCCCGCCCCAGGAAGCATTCGCTCTGATAGTGTGAGTCAGCTTCACGAGCGACACTATCCCTTTAGCATCCCCCCCACAGAATCTGGAAGAAGACGCCAAAAGAAATGCCGTGTATGCAGCAGAGGAGGAGTAAGAAGAGACACCAGCTATTATTGTCCCGATTGTCCCTCCCAACCTGGCCTGTGCATCGGAAATTGCTTCAAAAATTATCATACATCCATTAGTTCCCCTTATTATTAACAGACTGCCACTTCCCTATTTGCCTGCTACCATGTTACTAACTACCTTCCATGTTAATTAACTGACCCTGGCCTGTTTACCGACGATGCCTCTGCCTGCCGATTTAAACCACGTTTCTGACTTCCACGTGTACCGACCTTGGCCTGTTAATCGACCATGTTTTTGCCTGCCACTTGGACTGATCTTTTGGCCATCTACTTTTAGTACACAGGGGTCTCACATATGTGAGGGGCTTCAGAATAGCGTTCTGAGTAGAGAAAAACAGTTTTTCGTTTTCTGTGCTCCAAGAACAGGGTCTGGTTGCCCGGAGGCTTCAAAGCAATTTGGGTGGGAGAAGCCTCTACCCCTGTCCCCCTGGCCCTAAGCTTGATGGTCCTTCCTGCTGCCTGGACCAATAATTTGGCTGTGCTGACCATATTACTGCCTGTAATGACCCATGACATTATGGACCATGTTTCTTCCTGCTGCTTGGACCAATACTTTGGCTGTGTTGACCATATATCTGCCTGCTGCCTCTACTGACTTTGGACAGCATTTCTGCCGGGACACCTCTGCCTGCTACCTGGACCTGTGCTTTGGCTGTGCTCTGGCTGTGCTGACAGTATCTCTGCCTGTGCGAACTATGGACAGTATTCCTGCCTGCTGCCTGGATGATTGCTTTTGCTGTCGCTGACCTCATCCCTGCCTGCTGCCTGGACCGATGCTCTCCTCTGTGGACCACTGCACTTCTAAAACCACAGGTAATCTTTTGTTATTTGGTATGTACCTGCTATGTGTTAGATATATGAAGGGCCTTCAAAAATGTGATCGGTAGTCAGAAAATGATATGTGCAATTAATGCTGCTAGAATGCCTGGAGGTGCTACTTGGATGTTGGGCCTCTGTATGTGGCCAGGCTGTGTAAAAGTCTCAAACATGTGGTATCGCCATACTCAGGAGGAGTAGCAGAATGCATTTTGGGGTGTAATTTTTGCTATGTACATATTATGTGTTAGAAATATCTTATAAATTGACAACTTTGTGTAAAAAAAATGCATTTTAATTTTTTCTCCACATTTTCCAAAACCTTCTGGAAAAAAATGAACCGTTCAAAAGACTCATAATGCCTCATAGATTATACGTTGGGGTGTGTGCTTTCAAAAATGGGGTCATTTTGTGGAAAATTCTATTGTCCTGGTGCTCCAGGGCCTTCAAAATTGTAATAGGTGGTTGAGAAAGGATATGTGCGATTTATGCTTGTAGAACGCCTGAAAGTGCTACTTCAATGTTGGGCCTCTGTATATGGCCAGGCTGTGTAAAAGTCTCACACATGTGGTATCGCTATACTCAGGAGGAGTAGCAGAATGCATTTTGGGGTGTTATTTTTGCTATGTATATGCTATGCATTAGAAATATCTTATAAATGGACAACTTTGTGTAAAAAAAATGCATTTTCATTTTTTCTCCACATTTTCCAAAACCTTCTGGAAAAAAATGAACCGTTCAAAAGACTCATAATGCTTCATAGATTATACGTTGGGGTGTGTGCTTTCCAAAATGGGGTCATTTTGTGAAAAATTCTATTGTCCTGGTGCTCCAGGGCCTTCAAAATTGTAATAGGTGATTGAGAAAGGATATGTGCGATTTATGCTTGTAGAACGCCTGAAAGTGCTACTTCAATGTTGGGCCTCTGTATATGGCCAGGCTGTGTAAAAGTCTCACACATGTGGTATCGCTATACTCAGGAGGAGTAGCAGAATGCATTTTGGGGTGTTATTTTTGCTATGTATATGCTATGCGTTAGAAATATCTTATAAATGGACAACTTTGTGTAAAAAAAATGCATTTTCATTTTTTCTCCACATTTTCCAAAACCTTCTGGAAAAAAATGAACCGTTCAAAAGACTCATAATGCTTCATAGATTATACGTTGGGGTGTGTGCTTTCCAAAATGGGGTCATTTTGTGGAAAATTCCATTGTCCTGGTGCTCCAGGGCCTTCAAAAGTGTAATAGGTGGTTGAGAAAGGATATGTGCGATTTATGCTTGTAGAACGCCTGAAAGTGCTACTTCAATGTTGGGCCTCTGTATATGGCCAGGCTGTGTAAAAGTCTCACACATGTGGTATCGCTATACTCAGGAGGAGTAGCAGAATGCATTTTGGGGTGTCATTTTTGCTATGTATATGCTATGCGTTAGAAATATCTTATAAATGGACAACTTTGTGTAAAAAAAATGCATTTTCATTTTTTCTCCACATTTTCCAAAACCTTCTGGAAAAAAATGAACCGTTCAAAAGACTCATAATGCTTCACAGATTATACGTTGGGGTGTGTGCTTTCCAAAATGGGGTCATTTTGTGGAAAATTCCATTGTCCTGGTGCTCCAGGGCCTTCAAAAGTGTAATAGGTGGTTGAGAAAGGATATGTGCGATTTATGCTTGTAGAACGCCTGAAAGTGCTACTTCAATGTTGGGCCTCTGTATGTGGCCAGGCTGTGTAAAAGTCTCACACATGTGGTATCGCTACACTCAGGAGGAGTAGCAGAATGTATTTTGGGGTGTAGTTGCAATTATGCATATGCTGTGTGAGAGAAAAAAACTGTTAATATGACCAGTTTGTGTAAAAAAAAAAAAAAAAAAAAAAAAAAAAAAAAATTAATTTTCCCAAGAATTGTGGGAAAAAAATACAACTTCAAAAAACTCACCACGCCTCTTAGTAAATACCTTGGACTGTCTACTTTCCAAAAAGGGGTAATTTTGGGGTATTTGTACTTTCCTCGCTTGTTAGTGTCTCAAGAAATGAGATATCCCTTCAGTACATCAGGCGTGATCAGATGTGATAAATTTTCAGTGATTGCCACCATAGTTTGTAGACTCTATAACTTTCACAAAGACCAAATAATATACACTAATTTGGGTTCATTTTACCAAAGATATGTAGCAGTATACATTTTGGCACAAATTTATGAAGAAAAATTACTTATTTGCAAAATTTTACAATAGAAACTAAAAAAAAGTGTTTTTTTTTTTAAAAATTGCTGTTTTTTTGCTTATATCGCAAAAAATAAAAAACCCAGTGGCGATTAAATACCACCAAAAGAAAGCTCTATTTGTGAGAAGAAAATGATAAAAATTTTGTTTGGATACAGTGTAGCATGACTAAGTAATTGTCATTCAAAGTGTGAGAGTACTGAAAGCTGAAAATTGGTCTGGGCGGGAAGGTGCATAAGTGCATGGTATTGAAGTGGTTAAAGGAATATTTCACTTTTATTTTTTCACTTTAAGCATCATTAACCACTTGACAACCGGGCCAATTCTGACACTTCGCTTCTACGTGTTAAAATCATCATTTTTTTGCTAGAAAATTACATAGAACCCCTAAACATTATATATGTTTTTTTTATCAGAGACCCTAGAGAATACAATGGCGGTCATTGCAACTCTTTATCTCTCACTGTATTTGCGCAGCAATTCTTCAAATGCGTTTTTTTGGAAAAAAAAAGTTTCATGCTTTAAAAAAAAAAACAGTAAAGTTAGCCCAATTTTTTTGCATAATGTGAAAGATGAAGTTACGCCGAGTAAATAGATACCTAACATGTAACGCTTCGAAATTGCACAAGCTCATGGAATGGTGCCAAACTTCGGTACTTAAAAATCCCCATAGGCGACGGTTTAATTTTTTTTACTGGTTACATGTTTTGAGTTACAGAGGAGGTCAAGGGCTAGAATTATTGCTCTCGCTCTAGCGTTTGCGGCCACACCTCACATGTGTGGTTTGAACACCGTTTTCATATGTGGGCGGGACTTACGTATACGTTTGCTTCTGCGTGCGAGCACACAGGGACAGGGGCACTTTAAATAAATAAAAAAAAATATTGTTCATTTTACTTAAATGTATTTATTTTGACGCTTTTAAAAATTAAATACAAATTTTGATCCCTTTTATTCCTATTACAAGGAATGTAAACATCCCTTGTAATAGGAATATGACATGACAGGTCCTCTTTACAGTGAGATATGGGGTCAATAAGACCCCACATCTCACCACTAGGCTGGGAAGCCTAAAAAAAAACGATCCTGGCTTCCCAGCCGAGGCGGTGCCATTTTTTTGAATGCAGAGGCCGGGTGTGACGTCATAACATCGTGCCCGGCCTCTGACGATCATAGAGATCTCTATGGTCAAGAACCGTGGCCGGCGGATCCGTTCTCCGACTCACCGATCGCACAGGTGAGTCGTTAGAAGCACCAGAGGGCGGCGGGAGGGGGGAAGCCCCCTTTCGCCGCCGTAAGAATGATCAAGTGGCGGAACAGCCGCTATGACCATTCCTATGGTGTGCAGAATCGCCGGCTGAAAATGCCAATATCTGAATGATGCCTGTAGCTGCAGGCATCATTCAGATATCACCCCACAAATCCCAGGCCGTTAATTTACGGCCAGCGGTTGTTAAGTGGTTAAAATCCCTGCTCATGATAAAACGGACGTTTTTAAAACTTTTTTTGCATTGATACATGTACCCTGGGGCAGGACCCGGGTCCCCAAACCCTTTTTAGGACAAAAACTTGCATATTAGCCTTTAAAATTTGCACTTTTGATTTCTCACGTTCGAGTCCCATAGACTTTAACAGGGTTCAAAAGTTTGCGCGAACTATCGGTCCGTTCGCATGTTCTGGAGGTGAACCGAACCCGGGTGTTCGGCTCATCCCTAGCAGTGACCCATAGTTACCATATTTAAAGTCCTCTAAGCACTGTTTGCAACTGAGCACAGAATATAACGCTAGTGCAGTTTCAGGAAAAACAAAAGTAGAGGTAAACCATTGCCATATTATTATTTTTTTTATGCTCCTTTTTTATTTATTTTGTTCCTTTCTTCCAGTGCTGCTCAATTCCAGCCACCTCTTTGCAGCCTCTTTACGTCTACATTCATGCACCTTCTCCAGCAATGGCTAAATGGCATTTCTCAGCACTGGTTTTCTCATGGACACAAAAGTGGGCCGTGTGTTGAAATGGCTACTTGTGTCTCTCTATGCACCTTCACACGTCTTCTTTATCTTTAAGTTTTCCTATTTTGTGCTGTCACTACTTACATTGTAAAACCCTATTTTGTGTTTTATTAGTGTAGCGGGCATGCACTTTCCTTGTGTATTTGGAACTGGCAGAGACACCAGTAATGTGCAGTTCCCTGCAGCCCAGCGGGTGGCGCTGTCGCCTTGGGCTGGGGTTGAACCATTGCTGTGTGCCGTACCCCTTTTTGTCCTCCCTCGGCAGTGGTATGGTGGGGCGGGGAACCCGCCGTGCTTGCTGGGAAAGGGTATAAAGGGGCCGGCCATCTTTGTCACGGGGTTGGAGTCCCAGGCACCTTCAGCCTGAGGGCGGTGGTTCGTGTCGGTCCTCTAGGCGGCCTAGGCCTAGAGGACGTCCGGAGGTCGTGTTCCATCCCAGGCACCTTTGGCCTGGGGTGAGGTACTCGGATGGAGGTCTGGAGCTCAGTGCCCACCACTGAGTTCCGCGAGGGAAGGAATTCCTAGGGAACCCTGGGAGTGGGTACCCGAATCCAGAGGCGTAATGGACAGGGAGGGGGTACTTGCCTAAAGACCTGGTGCAGCATATTGCCGGTGACGGGTGAGCCTCCACCGGAGACCGCCTGGAAGGATATTTCCCCTCGATCGGAGACCGCAACCCACTTTCAGGAAGAATAAAGGAGTGTTGGACTTTAATGGTGTGGGGCTCATTTTCTGGCAGACATTGTTCACGGAAACCACCAGGAGGAGGCTCCAGATGCAGAACACCGACCCGAAGTTAAAAGAGGATTGTCTCTCACTGCACATACATCTGCTCTCTCTCCTCTAAGGTACCCCTAGACAAGAGACAGACGAGCTGATATAAGAGTGAGAGAGAGGAGGCCGCTACATTTTTTATTTATTTTTTGTACAGAAAACCAATAAAAGTGTTACTCCAAAAAGCAAATGTTTCTTTTTGTTTTGTATCAACAGCCATACACATTGAAAAGAAGAAAGAACAACTCCAACCAAGACTTTTTTTTTTTTTTTTTTTTTTTAATAGTGACTATTAGTCAGGACATCTGGCAAAGTTTTATTGCTGTCTGTGTCCTTACTGAGGAGATCTTCTCTCACTTCCTGTCAAGGTGACTCCAGAACAAAAAATGAGAGGGTGTGGAACAGGAAGAGACAGCAATAAAAAACTGACAGGTATTTTAACCTCCCCTCTGCTGTTTCTGTTCTTCATTAAATTACTTCCTATCCTTTGGTGTACACTGTGTCTCTAAGGTCGCTATACATAGTTCGAATCTCTGCCGAATGGACAGGCTGAATGTACCAAGTTGATCCGGGTACAACCAGCCTGCCGAATTCTCTTGTGATTTTTGCTAGTGGCTGCTAAAGCCACTAGCGATAATCACTGTGTTCTCCCAGCGGGGACGGCTTCCCCCACCTGCCCCCGCCGGGAGAAGACAATTGCTGAGTCCCCTGACAGCACTGTCTGTGTTGATGGGGGAATCATGTGTATTTCTCTCCTGCAAGCCGTGGTTACAGGAAAGAAATTTGCTCCATGTATGGCCAGCCTAAGACAGGAGATAAAGCTGAATCTCCCTAATAGGAACATAGGCAGCAATAAAAACCTGACCATGGTAGCTTTCTCTACACTATACAACACTAAAAAAGCACTAAAGTTTTAGGCTACAGTTGGGCTTTAATAAAAAAATCTCAGGAATTGTGTGTGGAGACAACTACATCAGCATGTCATAGATTTCAGTGGTGGGAAAAAACATACAGGAGAGATGTAAATAACACATTTATTGCTCTGGCCACATCTTCTCTCGGTCTTCTTTCAGGTGCAGCATCAGGCAGCATTTACAATGGAGTTGAAAAACAGGCGCTCAACCCTAGTTCCAGTTAAATACTACTTTGTGTATAGTCAATAAGGGCTGTAATAGTGCTTCCTAATGCACATGAAATAAATTGACAAAAATGCACTGTAAGGAAACCCATCTAATTAGCTATTTTGCACAAATGTAGCGCTACCCCCAGTTAAGAGAGCCGCTGGATTTGTTTTCGGGGCCTGTGTACAGCACCACCAACCCCCAGCAATCTGCTCGACCCACTCTGGCACAGTTAGTCTAGGGGTTATATTTGTATCACATTCAAATATTATTGCAAGGAATAATCTCCTAACAGTAAGACAACACACTGAGGCAGAGATTAAATATAACAGTTTACTCTTATATCAAAGGGAGCATAGGCAGAACACAACAGATGCAATTGGCTAGCAGAGCCCTGCAGAAATCAATACAGCATACGATAATGGCGCTGCGCGGTACTTCACCGCGTGTAGCTATTATGGTATGCGCACCCTATGGCGCACTAAACAATATCTTAACTTCCCACCCCGGTCAGGCCTGACATGGAATAAATCTCAGTCACCTCCTATAGGGATCTCTTCGCATGCCAGCTTTCGGTGGTGCACTTGATGAACAGCAATTTGTAATCCACAACCAGGCAATAACTTGAAACACTATACTGGGGGGGGGGGGGACACTTCAAACTCTGTCCTGCTACTGGTCCCCCCGGGGAACAGCAGATAAAGGAAACTGTGGGCCTATGCAGTCTATAGGCCTGAACACGGCACAGTCTATTGGTCTGGGCAGGTGCCCGCTCACCACTCCGGACGCGATCCCAGTCCGGAACGTGCACCCTGCTGTGTATCCGCACACAGCGTCTGCAACGATCGGGTCCCCGATCCAACTGATGTCCTCACTCGACAAGTCAGATGCCACCCAGGCTCCGCAGTGGGGTGGAAGGCTCTTCGGAAGTTGCGCAAGGCCCCAGGCTTTAGGGCTTGCACCGCAGCAGATCCGCACAGGAAGAAGCTGTTTCTTGCAGCGCGGTGTCCAAAGAGGCCGAGCTCCCCCTCGCCTCCTCCTTAAATAACCCCTCCCATGAGTCTCTGCGGTGGCCAACTGCACTCTGGGTGCCGAACGGGGTTCTGGGTAACGTAGTCCCGGGGCCTTAATGGAGACCCCGCTACACACTCCCTCCACTTAAAATCTTTGGTCCCCAAAGATAACAAACTTAAATCACAGAATGTACAACATCAATCAAACTTTCGTATGATGTTGGCAGAGGAAATTCCCACCAAAACCGAGGTGGTGAACTCCCCTGCCCACAGGTCACACTATCATCAGTGTCCTGCCTAACTGTGCCAGAGAGTGAGCTGGGGTTGCCTCCCACCAAATGAACAGTGGGAGGGTCAGGCTGTTCCATACTCCTTCTGGCAGTAACTACAGTGTCTTCCGCACTTCTCCCCATCTGTGGGTAAGTCAATCTCCTAGGAGGCTTTATGGCACTTCGCTTCCTCTGCCCTCTTGGGCTCTCTGTTAGAACAGGTTCCTCCTCTGGAACCAACTCAGGAATTACTTCTGGTTCGGGAGCACTGGACTCCGGGGCAGGGAGGTACAGGGACTCCCTTGGATCTTCTTCAGGTGGTAAGTCACAAGCACTCTCCCAAGAATCCGACCAAGGACTGGATGGAATGAACACAGTGGCTTCTGCATTCAGTGTCTGATCTATGGTGTCTTCTTCAGGTGGAAGATCAATAGCAGAGGTTCCTGGGGCCTGTGAAGGCCAAAGCCAGTCAAGTTCTTCTCCCTCATCTTCACTTGTTTCCGAGGTCTCTGTATCCCCGATCCGGGGGGTCTGAGACCGAGTGTTTGGTCGGGAAGTATCCAGAATGGAAGTTGGCTCAGGGGAATCCATCACGGGGGGTATCCGAACTGCCTCCGCTAGTGGGAGTAGGTGATTCCGATGCCAAGTCTTCAAGGGCCCCACCTTCCCTTCTGGTTTAAGTCTGTAAACGGGTAGGCCCGGCAGTCTTTTGCAAACAACATAAGGTTCAGGTCTCCATCTGTCTGCAAGCTTGTGTTTTCCAGGGATCCCCAAATTCCGCAATAACACTCTGTTAAAAAAATTTTGTTGCGGGCCCCCCTTTGCTCTGAGGCCGCCTGTGCCTGATCATAGGCCAATTTCAAATTGTGCCTAAGCCTATCGAAGCAGCAGAACAATGGTCTATGGAAGTGCCAAAGGCCAGATCTACGGGTAGTCTTGCTTCTCTCCCGAACATGAGTCTATAGGGTGAGTATCCTGTAGCATCACTGGTGATGCATGCACAACTGCCGCTATGTGGTTGCTCCAATGCTGCTTCTTTTCACTACTTAGGGTCCCCAGCATGTTGAGCAGGGTTCGGTTGAACCTCTCCGGCTGAGCATCACCTTGTTGATGATAGGGGGTAGTTCTTGTCTTCTTGATCCCCAAAGAATCCAGGAGTTTCCGGATCAATCGACTTTCAAAATCCCTTCCCTGATCTGAATGGAGCCATTGTGGTAGCCCATAATGTACGAAGTATTTCTCCATCAGTACTTTGGCCACGGTGGAAGCCTTCTGGTCCTTGGTTGAAAAGGCCTGGGCATACCGGGTGAAATGGTCGGTTACTACCAGAACATTTCCTAGTCCACTCAGGTCGGGTTTGAGGCAGAGAAAATCAATGCATACCAGATCAAGTGGGCCTTGACTTTGCAGATGGCCCATTGGGGCAGCTTGATGAGGTAAAGTCTTTCTCTGGATGCATCGTGCACATGAGTGGCAGTATTCTTCAACTTTAGCCCTCATGCAGGGCCAATAGAAACGGTCCCTAACGAGTTGGAAAGTCCTTTCCGCCCCTAGGTGACCATGGTTGTCATGCAGGGCAACCAGGACTGTCTCTCGGTGCTTCTCAGGCAAGAACAACTGCCATTTGTCTTCTAGGTCATCAGAGGGGCCCCTTCGGTAGACCACTCCCTGATGCACCTGTAACTTGTCCCACTCTTTCCTCAACAGGCGAGCTTCCTTTGAAGGGTGGCGTAAGAGTCTATTTGGGTCCTGATTCTCCAGGGCCTCTAGGACCAATCTCCCCATAGGGTCTTCCAATTGGTCGGATCTCAGCTCCTTCTTAGACAGTTTTGGCAAGTTATCTTCCCCCAGTTGGGTTACTCCACAGTATTGCTTGGGAACTCCTACTATGGTAACCCCTATCTCTTCTGCTCTTGAGCCGCCACTGGCTTGGAGTTCAGCCCCTTGACAGAGGGCCCGCACCCCCTCGGGTGCCACTTGGGCCCAGTCTTCTGTACTGCAAGTGGGGACGTGAGATCTTCTAGACAAAGCGTCTGCATCTCGGTTTCCAGCCCCAGGTCTGTACTTCAGGCCGAAGTCGAAGACAGACAGCGCCGCCAGCCACCTATGTCCTGTGGCATCCAACTTTGCTGTGGTGAAGAGATAGGTGAGGGGGTTGTTGTCGGTTTTCACTGTGAATTCCGCCCCATATAAATAGTCTCTAAGTTTGTCAACTACCGCCCACTTAAGGGCCAGGAACTCCAACTTATGGGTGGGGTAGTTCTTTTCGGAGGGAGTCAGACTTCTGCTCACATACGCAACAGGCCTCAGTTGCTCTTCATGCTCCTGGTACAGCACCCCCCCCCCCAAACCATCATGACTGGCATCTACATGAAGTTCATAAGACTTCTTAGGGTCTGCGTAGGCCAGGACAGGGGCAGTGGTTAATGTCTTCTTCAACATCTGAAAGGCATTCTCACACTTCTCGTTCCACTGGTCTTTGACCGACTCCCCTGGCTTTCTGGGGCCTGTGTCATCCTCTTCCCCCTCCGTCTTTAGCAGCTCATTCAGAGGCCTGGCTATCCGAGCAAACCCCTCCACAAACCTCCTGTAATAGGAACAGAACCCCAGAAAGGATCTGAGCTCTGTCACCGTGGTGGGCCTGGGCCAGGAGGTGACTGCCTCCAATTTTTCAGGGTCTGTGACTACCCCGTCTTCAGACACTATATGTCCCAGATAGTTGACTGATGACTGATAGAATTGGCACTTTTCAGGTGAGAGCTTGAGTCCTTCCTCACTCAGTCTCTTCAAAACTTTCTCCAGTCTCTCCTCATGCTCTTCCAAGGTTCTTCCGAAGACAATGATGTCATCCAAGTATACAAGGACTTCGATGAGGTTCATATCTCCCACAGTCTTCTCCATGAGACGTTGGAAGGTGGCTGGAGCTCCAGACAGACCTTGAGGCATTCGGTTGAATTCAAAGAACCCCACCGGGGTTAGGAAAGCCGTCTTCTCTTTGTCTTCTGGATGCATCGGGATCTGATAGTACCCGCTCTTGAGGTCCATAACACTGAACCACTTGGCTCCAGACAAGCTCTGTAAGGCATCCTATATCCTTGGAGTGGTATATTGATCCGGTATGGTTCTCCTGTTGAGGGTCCTATAGTCTATGCACAGCCTCAGTGACCCATTCTTCTTCCAGACTTCTAGATTCTCGAATCACCCCTGTTCGCTTGAGCTCGGCGAGCTGCTCCCTCAAGTCTTCGAGGTCTGCTAACGGAACCCGCCTAACCCTTTCCCTGAAGGGTTTGTCTTCCTGGAGGCGGATCCGATGGGTGGCACTCCTAGCACACCCCACATCGAATTCATCTTGGGAAAAGATCCTTTCCCACCTGGTCAACTGGGCCTTGGTTCTCTCCTTCCAAGCCCTGAGCAGATTTGGATTCTCCATGGAAATTTTCTCCCACACAGTACTTTCTCCATCTGGCTTCTCCACATCTGACGAAGCAACTGGGGTAGCTGGGCTCACCCGGCCCAGCAACAGCCTAGCTGGGATTTCCATGGGACCATCCGTGGTATTTCTGACGCTCACAGGCACTTTACAATGAGCTTTCTTCAGGGCCCTCACTGGAAGCACTTCTGGGACTACTTCTAGGCCCGAATGTTCTTCCCTTGGGTCGGGTTCCAACATGACAAAAGGGCCGGGCTGCTCCCAAGTGAGTTTCACTGTGGCTTTCAAGCAGGTTACTTCACCGGGCTGTAGCACTATTCCCCTTCTTCCCAGCCTCCAGACCTTCCCTACCCCCTCTTCCGGGGCCTTCTGTTCCAAGATCAGCCGTTGGTAGGCTGTCTTCAACATTGGGTGGATCTCAGTGACTGTGGGTTCTTTCCTTCTTATCAGAGGGGCCAGAAGTCTTCGGACCAGATCCGTGTTCGTCCCTATTATCAGGGAAATCTTGTTAGCTCCAGGCGGTCGAGGGCACACCACAGCTAAGGTGTCAAACACTTCAGCCTTTCCGGCTATGGACGGGTCAAAAGTCAGTTTTATAGGCAGATAGCCATCATAAGGGAAACTCTCTGTCCCAATTCCCCATATCTCCAACTCTTCAATCTTCTGGATGGGTAGGTGACTTAAATGCTTGTCATAAAAGTCCCGGTACAACAGGGTCACTTGCGCCCCAGTATCCAATATGGCTCTTGTGTAGACTCCCTCCACTTGAACTGGTACTATCGGGGAGGGACCCACCAGCTTCTCTGGGTATCGTTTCGTAGGGGTCTCTTTCTTTTGATCTTTGCATTTTCCCCTTTGGCTTTCTTTCTTCCATTTCTCTTTGGACTTAAGCCTCTCCTGGGCCTGGTATGCATTGATCTCCCTCCTTTTTATGGGTGTAACTACCCGCTGAGGGACACTACTCTCTTTCTTTGGAGTGCGTTCCTTCTGAGGAACTTTGCGTTTCTTCTGAGGGGTATTCTCCACTCTTTTCATGTGCTTCTCATTCAGTTTGGAGCTCACTGGAGATGATGGGCACCCGGTTGACTCCTTCACCGGGGCCCGCTGAAGTTTTCCGGCGGCTTGCGGTTATTCATCTTTTTTTTCTTCGGGCTGGCACACACTTTGGCGAGATGCCCAGCTCCTCCACAATTGAAACAAATCACATCCCCTCAATCTTCCAGGGATGCGGGCGCTGAGGTGTTGGGAAACAGCTCCTTCCTCGGACTTTCCCTCTCTGGTTCCCTTGACTTCTTTTCCATCAGGGAGGTCAGCATCCCCAACACTTGGGACATCTGTGACTTCAAGGTATCCACCTCTGAGTCTCTTTCCAGGGTCATGGCCGTCCTGACCATCACTGGAGGAGGATTTACCGACTCAACTGGTAGGCTCCTCTTCTTCTACTCCAGCATAGCTTCTTCCTCTCTGACCACCCGGATCACGTCAGGGTACTCCAGGCTCTTCCCGTCCTGTTTTGTGCGTAGTGCCAATGCGATGGGGTCCAGGGGCTGAGATCCTCTCATCACCTGTTGAACACGGGCCTCATCCACCTTCCGTGGGTCAATCCCTTTCTTAAGAATCATCTTATGCAGGATCTTATCCAGGCGCCTCATGAACTCTGACTGCTTCTCTCCTGTCTTCTGGTAGCAGTGCTCCAGCTGATAAGTGAGCTCAGTGATTTTCTCTGTTCCACCGAACACATTCTGAAGGATGTCCAGATAGTCCTGTGCATTACAGTCTGTCTTACTCATCTTGAGATTGCGTATGGCCTCTAGAGCAGGCCCCTTCAAGCTCTCAGCAATTCTCTGCTTCTTTCTGTGGTCTGGGACTTCCCATTCTTCAAGGGCCTGAGTGGCACCGTCTAACCACCCTTTGAACCCCTCTTCACCTGAGGGTACAGGTTTCCTTCCTGAGAATATTCTAAGCTTTCTGTATTCTGACATCTGGTAATCTGTAGGATCTTTCTTGCACTGGGCTACAAGTTCCCCCAGGACCGTGCACAACTCTGCGCCAAGAATGGTAGATGGTGACCCGGGACTTTCCCTTTTCATCTGTCTTGCTTCTTTTGGGGTGGGTGATGGAGACAGTTTCGGTGTCTGAGACCGTTCTCCTGGCTTAATTGGCAGCGCGTGTATCAGGCTATAAATCTGGTCATCTATAGCTTCTACACTTGGATTCTTGAAATGTTCTGGGACTCCGTCCTTCCATTCCACTAATGCGTGGGTCAGTGAGGAATTCGTCCTGACATCCTTCACCCATGCTTTCTGATACAGTGACAGTGACATCACTAGCTGCTTCACCGCTTCTTCTTGCCAGATCCCTGGGAGTTCTATGACTACTACCCCGGCTGGATCTATGTTGACAGTTTTACACCTGTGTCCTACTTCTAGTGGGTCCATGCTGGTACTTTTGGCAAGTTGCTTGCTGCAACAGGATCCCGGACTCGAGAGCCCCCACGTGTAGCGCTACCCCCAGTTAAGAGAGCCGCTGGATTTGTTTTCGGGCCCTGTGTACAGCACCACCAACCCCCAGCAATCTGCTCGACCTACTCTGTCACAGTTAGTCTAGGGGTTATATTTGTATCACATTCAAATATTATTGCAAGGAATAATCTCCTAACAGTAAGACAACACACTGAGGCAGAGATTAAATATAACAGTTTACTCTTATATCAAAGGGAGCATAGGCAGAACACAACAGATGCAATTGGCTAGCAGAGCCCTGCAGAAATCAATACAGCATACGATAATGGCGCTGCGCGGTACTTCACCGCGTGTAGCTATTATGGTATGCGCGCCCTTAACTTCCCACCCCGGTCAGGCCTGACATGGAATAAATCTCAGTCACCTCCTATAGGGATCTGTTCGCATGCTAGCTTTCGGTGGTGCACTTGATGAACAGCAATTTTTAATCCACAACCAGGCAATAACTTGAAACACTATACTGGGGGGGGGGGGGACAATTCAAACTCTGTCCTGCTACTGGTTCCCCCGGGAAACAGCAGATAAACGAAACTGTGGGCCTATGCAGTCTATAGGCCTGAACACGGCACAGTCTATTGGTCTGGGCAGGTGCCCGCTCACCACTCCGGACACGATCCCCTGCTGTGTATCCGCACACAGCGTCTGCAACGATCGGGTCCCCGATCCAACTGATGTCCTCACTCGACAAGTCAGATGCCACCCAGGCTCCGCAGCGGGGTGGAAGGCTCTTTGGAAGTTGCGCAAGGCCCCAGGCTTCAGGCCTTGCACTGCAGCAGATCCGCACAGGAAGAAGCTGTTGCTTGCAGCGCGGTGTCCAAAAAGGCCGAGCTCCCCCTCGCCTCCTCCTTAAATAACCCCTCCCATGAGTCTCTGCGGTGGCCAACTGCACTCTGGGTGCCGAACGGGGTTCTGGGTAATGTAGTCCCGGGGCCTTAAAGGAGACCCCGCTACACAAACAAAAAGAAAAAGAATTCCAGTGCAAAGATGTATATGTAAATATTTAATAACAAAAAAATGAATGCACTCATAAACATGATAAAGGAGAGAGCATGTTGTGTGATATACTGGAAGCTGGGGAAGCCCAGCTGGGCTAGATGGAACACACGCTGCAGCTCTGGTAGCAGTATACCACACTACATGCTCTCTCCTCCATCATGATCGTGAGTGCATTCATAATTTTTTTTAAATTAATAAATAGTTACATATATTTACTGCACTATGATCTCTTTGCACTGGATTTCTCTGTCTTTTTGTTTGTTCACAGTGGAGTTACACAGTTGTAATGACGCCCTAAGGAGCCGCAAGTAAACTGGGATCCCCCACCCTGCACAGCCAGGCACACCATATTTTAACAGGCACTCCAGAGACAGAGAACAGGCCGTGACTTTGTTTTTGTTACTAATTGAATGTTAATAACTCGGATGGGAATGAAAGGTTATAGAATGCCCACTTGACTTCAGCAACAAAGTTGGCAACAACTTCAGAGACATCTTCCTATATACAGTCTCTATGACACTCCTCCTGCACTTCACTTGCTTGCAGAACTCCAACTTAGTCACTGTTAATGGATCAGACATGTACAGTCAGATTTAGCCATGGCCCTTTACAGGCAGGAACGAACAAACTTGAAGCCCCTTGTTGTGTACAGAATACCGTCATAAGCTTGTATCACTCCTCCTGTGACTACTGGTTCCAGCACCACCTCTTCAGGCACTGCCAACTGACCTGGCTGCAGCTGTCCCTTTCACTAGCCCTCCAGGCTAACTTTCCTCCACAGTCCTCCAGACTGACTCACACCAGCCCACCTGCCTGATTCTGCAGGAGATCTCCCAGAGAAGAGATGAAGACTGGGCACAATGGGGTCTTGAGGGAGAACTGGCTACATGTGGCAGTCTCCCCCCCATGTAAGTCCCCAGTGGTGCTGCTCTACTCACACTGTCCTTTCTCTTACTCCCGTGCCTCCAGGAAGGGCTCCCTCTGTGTGTTATGGCAGGATCCTTCCAGCACCCGAGCCCCAGCTCAAGGCCACCCCCCCAGTCTAGGGGGTACCCCAGAGGACCACTGACAGCCTCCACAGTACTACATCTCCATCTTCCACAACACTGCTCTTGCTGGCATTGCCCTCTTTGCCCCCTGCCAGCCCTTTTTCTGGGGATTGGTTGAGGTCCTCATAAATATTCCTGACATCTCCTCCTAACCTCCACACACTAGCTCTAGAAGTTTCTACCACCTTTTAGGCCAGAGGGAGGCACCAGAGAAGCTGTCAGGCTGAGTCATCCAGCCCTGACCCACTAAACCCTGACCCAGATTCACAGCTCAGGCTTAGTCCTGAGCTGAACTAAATTTTCCTACACTAACAAATGTGAAATGTAGGAAATGTGAGACTTTTTTGGGGAAGAAGAAATTTTGCATGTCTCTTCTACTAGAAAACACAACCTTCTAGCATTTTTTTAACTCATTACTTTAGTTCCACTTTAACTGGTCTAACTACAGCAAAAAAAAAAACTGATTTCTCTAGATAACTAAGCCTAACACATCTTAATTGCCCTGCACTGCTTCAAAGCAGCACAATTGTCATTTCAAATTTAGCATTACAAGGTAACACTAATTATAGTTCGTATCTATATTTAAGTTAGCTCAAATGTTATTTACAGAACAATGTTTTATATTTGCGTATGTAAACTACTTCATGCGGACTGTTTAAGTCTTTACTGCTCCATCTCTTGTATCTGCATTGCAAGAACACCTTAGGTTGCAGCCCTTCTGTTTCCTTGTAAAGCCAGTCATAGACGGTTCGAATCTTGACCGGTTCAGCAGGGACCGGCAGACATTCGAACAAAGCATGCACAGGCTAATTGTACCCAAGTTGATCGATCGATCAACTTGGGTACAACCAGCCTTTTAGATTTTACATGTGATTATTGCTTGCAGCTCTTATAGCCGCTAGCAGCAATAACTGTGTTCTCCCGGCAGGGACGGCTTCCCCAGGAGAACACATTAGCTCCAAGAGAGGGATTCCCGTGGTTGTAGGAAAGAAAATTACTCTGTCTATGACCGGCTTAGAAATCCTTTTTTTTGTAAATTTTATATTTTTTTAACCACTTGCCGACCAGCACACGCACTTTTACACCGACAGAATGGCATGGATAGGCAAATGGGCATCCGTGCCCGCGGGACCCACGGACTTAATGTCCGCCGGTGTCCCGCAATCGTGTCACGGAGCTGAAGAACAGGGAGATGTTAGGGGAAACACAACCTCTCACCGTTCTTCCAAGTGACATATCACAAATCGAATGCTCCCTCTCATCGGGAGCAGCGATCAGTGACGTGTCACTCATAGCCACGCCCCCCAACAGTTAGAATCACTCCCTAGGACACACTTAACCCCTTCCCAGCCCCCTAGTGGATAACCCCTTCACTGCCAGTCACATTTACACAGTAATCAATGCATTTTTATAGCACTGATCGCTGTATAAATGTGAATGGTCCCAAAAAAGCGCCAAAAGTGTCCAATGTGTCCGCCATAATGTTGCAGTCACGATAAAGATCGCTGATCGCCACCATTACTAGTAAAAAAAAATATTAATAACAATGCCATAAAAATATCCCCTATTTTGTAGATGCTATAACTTTTGCGCAAACCAATCAATAAACGCGTATTGCGATTTTCTTACCAAAAATATGTATAATACGTATCAGCCTAAACTGAGGAAAAAATGAAGTTTTTTTATATATTTTTGGGGGATATTTATTATAGCAAAGAGTAAAAAATATTGCATTTTTTTTCAAAATTGTCGCTTTATTTTTGTTTATAGCGCAAAAAATAAAAACCGCAGAGGTGATTAAATACCACCAAGAGAAAGCTCTATTTGTGGGAAAAAAAGGACGTCAATTTTGTTTGGGAGCCACGTCGCACGACCGCGCAATTGTCAGTTAAAGCGACGCAGTGCCGAAACGCACAAAGTGCTCTCGTCTTTGGCCAGCCAAATGGTCCGGGGCTTAAGTGGTTAATCTTTTTTAATTTTAAGTTTCATTGTAACTGCTCATTAGGCCTCTTGTACACTGGATGTTTTTTTCAGCTGCTCCTAGGGGGATCTGGCGTTTTTTTTTCTTTCCCTGTCTCTAAATGCCCCTGCATGTTAGCCTATGTGTCGATGAACACAGGGAGGTTGATTTGCTAAAGGCAAATATACTGTGCACTCTAAGTGCACTTCAAGTGCAGTTGTACTAGATATGAGGGGAAGCTCTGAAATGAGGGAAAGCTCTGCTGATTTCTATCATCCAATCGTGTGCAAGCAAAAATGCAGTTTTTTTTATTTTCCTTGCTTGGTCCCCTCAGATCTACAGCAACTGCACAGACAATTTGCCTTTAGTTAATCAACCCCCATAGGCTTTTAAAGGAGTTTAGATGCAGGGGAAAAAAAAACACTGCCTTGTGTCCAGGAGCAGCAGAGTTTTGGCAGAAAAAATGCTTTACGCTTCTAAATGCGTGTTAATGCATCTAAATGCACGCTAATGCTAGGCATGTTTAGCAGTTGAGCGTTAATTAATTTCAATGGCCAGATTAAATTATTATTTTGGACAATGAAATTAATTAATGCCCAAAGCGCTTGACGCCTAAACCCAATATACAGTTTACGAGCATGAGGTGTTTTTTCAGTCAAAAACGCTGCTGCCAGGATGAAAGGCTTCTAGGAGAGTTGGAAAACATTCTGTGTGCATGAGGCTATAGGTCTAGGGGTAGAGAAATAAGCGGTAATACATACACTATTGCTGACTCCCGCCGGCTACCACCTTGCCAAGAATAAGGTAACTATTACAGTTTATTACTCTACCCTACACATAAAGTGGAACTTTAGTCAGAAAATTAAGTCCTGCTAGATCACTACAGGCTGGCCCCTTTAGGTATAGCTATGTAAAAATATTAAAGCGGAGCTCCACCCTAAAGTGGAACTTCTGCTGATCGGAACCCTCCCCCCCTCCGGTGTCACAATTGACACCTTTCAGGGGGGCATTAAAATTCCATGGTTTATGCTCCTAATGAGTGGCTATAAGGCCGTGAAACGCGTTGAGCCTTTAATTATCACCATCATCATTTGTACCATGGACTCTATTATTTCATATGACCGTATTTATGTTTTTAACTCTTTACCATTTTTACCATGTTATCTCTGTAGCCACTAAGCAAATGTATTTAGACTGTGTATTCTTATGTATTTTGTTTTGAAAACATTTAAGCATTTATTGTTCAGAGGCTGTATTCCCAACATATGCTATAAATGAATATACAATGTAAAATAAAAACAAATCTAATTTTCCCAGTCGCTTGACCTCACATTTTACTGCTGTGTGCTTCATTTAAAGTCCCACTTCTTGCTCTTTTCTTTTATACAAATGTTAAATCAATAGGTTTAGTTCCACTTTTATGATTTACTGCTGCTCAGGGGCTCTGGGCTTCAGCAAAATGGCAGCCTCCAGCAAGAAGATACAGGAGTAATGCTGGAGGTAGTTTACAGCACACACAAATTTTGGTAACATAATTATTAATCTGGAATGTACACTATATTACCAAAAGTATTGGGACGCTTGCCTTTATGCACAAATTAACTTTTTATGGCATTCCAGTCCGTAGGGTAAATATTGAGTTGGCCCACCCTTTGCAGCTATAACAGCTTCAACTCTTCTGGGAAGGCTGTCCAAAAGGTTTAGGAGTGTTTCTATGGGAATTTTTGACCATTCTTCCAGAAGCGCATTTGTAAGGTCAGGCACTGATGTGGACAAGAAGGCCTGGCTCGCAGTCTCTGCTCTAATTCACCCCAAAGGTGTTCAGGTTGAGATCAGGAATATGTGCAGGCCAGTCAAGTTCCTCCACCCCAAACTCGCTCATCCATGTCTTTATGAACCTTGCTTTGTGCACTGGTCCAAATCATTTGGTAGAGGGGGGATTATGGTGTGGGGTTGTTTTTCAGGGGTTGGGCTTGACTTCTTAGTTCCGGTGAACTCTTAAGGCATCAGCATACCAAGACATTTTGGGCAATTTCATGCTCCTAACTTTGTGGGAAGAGTTTGGGGATGGCCCCTTCCTGTTCCAACATGACTGTGAACCAGTGCACAAAGCAAGGTCCATAAACACATGGATGAGTGAGTCGCACACTCCTAAACCTTGTGGACAGCCTTTCCAGAAGAGTTGAAGCTGTTGTAGCTGCAAAGGGTGGGCCAACTCAATATTGGCCCCCAAGGACTAAGACTGGGATGCCAATAAAGCTCATGTGCTTGGAAAGGCAGGAGTCCCAATACTTTTGGTAATATAGTGTATGTTCCTTGCTAAAGAACATGATTTTTTTTATCACGTTGTTATTGGTAAAGTTCTGCTTTAACAAGCGATTAATCCTTGCAGTGCAGGGGGCCCTACTGCAAGGGAATTTTTTAACAAAAACCCTAGAGTTTAACATATGAATAGGCATCTTTATTTTAGCCACGTGACTGTCATTTTCAAATCTCATTAGCTGTAAATAACTGTCATTGCTTTTTTCAATTAAAGATTATTATCCTGTTGTGTTAGCTTTGTGAACTAAGCCTAATTTAATCTAGAGACGTGGATACCTTTAGAGCCATTACAGGGGCAGAGTATGTGGAGAAGAAGGTGCAGAAGCTACCGGCTTAGCTTCCTGCACATATCCTGTATACAGAATGTGCTGTCACTATGAAGTGCAGCTGTTTACCTTGTCAGCTTATCAGCTGTCTTTCCCTTAGTGACAGGCAACTAATCTCACTTGCTGCTTTGAAAAAAAAGGTGGCTTTATTTAAATGTTGCTGCAGCAGCTAAAAAAAAAGATTCTGTTGAAAAAAAAAAAAATACATGTGTGACAGAGCCCTGAGCTTTTATCGCATGCCTAGATCTGCATTATAAATATACCAGCTAGCATATAATAACATCAAATTGCATGCATAAGCAAATATAGTTTATATTAAAATGAGCTTTTCCCACCTTTTTTTCTCTTTAAGACAAGGTCACAGAATACTGTTATGTGACAGAGGTTTTATTTAAGTGAAAATTCTTCTCTGAGCTGATGATTACCGCAGTGGGAAACTCTGTGATCCTATCAGGCATGCAGTGTTCTGAGGGAGGAAATTCTATAGGCTGACAGGATCATAGGCAGGATTCTACACAAAGAGAGGCAGTGGTATATGCAGTGGTATATGCGGGCGATATTCATCAATTAACAAATTCAAATACAGAAGATCCAATTTTTTTTTAACTGAAGGGCAGATATTACAACCTCAACATCCACGGTCATATTTTTCTCTGATTGCTTCAAAGACAGGTCTGCTGTGAAAAAAAAAAGAAAAGATCTATTTGTTCAGTATTTCTTTTTCCAGAGCTGCAATGGTGCTTTATCATGACTTGACTGGGATAGCATGTCAAGGTGAAGCAAATGGCTAGAGTTCTGAAATCTAATTTATTTAAGCTTTGTAATCTCTAAGGCTAGCAAAGGTTGTAAATCAACAGTAAAGGCAGGGGAAAGGGAAAAAATGGCTTTCCTGAATTTATCTTGGAAAATGATTAACAAGGATTAGGCTGGATACAGTTTGTATTGTAAAAAAAATGTATGCATTATTGAATTACATTTATTTGCTATAGTGTCATACTATCATAGACTGTATTATGCAATTTATACTACTTTTTATTCAAATGCTTTATTGGTACAAATGCAACAATACACGCAGGTAGGATTGATCATTCTAAATTGTTAGAAACGTTAGACAACATTCTATAATACTAGCAAAGTAGTATATTATCAATTCTAATCAAAATGCCGGAGGTATATCTTCTAATGTTTTGATCAATTTTCATTACACGAATGGTTTATCACAGATTTGTCATCTCTGGGTACACAGAACGTACATAAACATGTCTGAGATCCAGGCTTGCCTTTCTCCATTCCTCAGTCTCTTCCCTACTTAATGATCAGCTAAAATTTCCTCTTGGATATATCTACTTTTTCCAACTGAAAAATAAGTGAAAAGGCTTATTTAATAGGGAAGTCTGCCAATTATGTTCAGTGACCAAATGCAACTAATCAAAAGCATCAAATATAAATTTGAAATTGGGTAAGGTGGGACTTTAAATGTGCCCTAGTGGAGTACAAGTAATAATGTATAACGCAGTCTTAAAAATATAGAAAAAACTTTATTTACCATCCATGGATGGAAACATTAAAATCTATTATAATTTAAGAAAAAGTATTTTAGGAAAATTTAAGACAATTTAAGAAAAAGTATTTTATCTTAAATTGCAATAGATTTTAATGTTTCCATCCATGTACTGTAAATAAAGTTTGTTCTATATTTTTAAGACTGCGTTATACATTTGTAGCGGTCTCACCCGTTCTCTCCCTTCTTCTTTTCGGCTGGTTTACTCGTCTAGAGGAACCAGGGGGGAGGGATGAGATGCTGCCACCAGCTCGCCCCTCTTAGGTGTGTAGAGGTTTGAGCTATGATCTTTACCTTCGGGTCTGTGTCCCTGTCCAGAGATTCCACTTCAAAAATGACCAGTAGATAGGTGAATGTAGAACACTTTGCTCCCAGAAAAGTAAGCCCACACCAGGTGACAGTACAACATCTATATTTATTTCCGCAGAGATAAATATGCCTCTTTGCAAGCAGACAGGTTGATACAAACACAAACTTGGTGGGGTGAGGGTTCAAGCACAATCCTTTTGGATCAGATACGTTGCTAGGAACTCACAACAACTTTTGGCGCACGGTCGCTGCCACCGACCGTGAGGTTGGTCCCTGCCACAGACCGGGTGAACGATGAGGTCTCTGCCACAGACCTTAGAATAGGCCTCTGCCACCAACCTGATGTAGCTGGGTCTCTGCAAAGACCATAGAACATAAACTAACTTCTAATGGCGACCCCTGTTAGGGAGATGATCCATCCCGGAGGGTCCCCAGAGGCCTGTACTGTCACCAGCCAAAGCTGCGCTGGATCTTCAGGCCAGGTCACCTCCCTGGTTCTCCTCGCCCGAGACTCGGGTCCCCTCACTCGGTGGGCCCCCTAGGCATCTTCTCCCATGCGGGACCCAGTCGAAGGTACTGGGCCCCAGGTCTTTGCTAGTACCTCACCCCAGGCCTAAGGTGCCTGGGATGGAACTCGAACTCCCTCGCACCCAGGCCTAGGGCACCTGGGCGCGGATGACAGAACAGCAGCCCCCAGGCTGAAGGTGCCTGGGGCTCGGACCTCGTGCTAAAGATGTCCGCCCCCTTTATACCCTCTCCCAGCAGGCACAGCGGGTTCCCCGCCCTGCCGTACTACTGCCGCGAGAGGACACAAAGGGCACGGCCCTACAATGATGGTTCAACCCCAGCCCAAGGTGACAGCGCCACCCAGGGGCCTCAGGGAACTGAGCACCATTATATCCTCCACTAATCAAATTGGCCATAGATTCCTAACAATTAGTGTATCTGGGTCATACTACCACCCAGATACTCCCCCTAAATGTTAACCCCCGCTACACATTATTACTTGTACTCCACTAGGGCACATTTAAAGTCCCACCTTACCCAATTTCGAATTTAAGTTGCATATCTTTAAGGGACGGTCCATTAGCAAGAGTATAATTATTTCACACCAATCCCCACCCTTACATATAATTAAAAGCATAATTTCGTCAGTTTATTAAGTCAGATCAGTGAAAGATTTATTCTAAATCATTACTGTGGGTTTTTTGTTTTATGACCATTACTAATAGCCTTTTTAAAGGGAATGTAGAGTGCTTTTGTATTTTTTTTTTATGACAGGATTAAAATATACAATTTTAATTTAAATGCTTCCCTCCAGCAGGTTAAACTTTAGGCTTAGTTTATCTTTACCTCCTTTGGTAAAAAGCCCATTGCTTACAGAGCTCAATAATCAATGCCACCTGCACCTAGTCACTGAGTTTTGGGGGGCAGCCTTCTCTAGATGCTTATTGTTTTGTTCGCTGGTGTGTCACATTCTCTCAAATGTTTTTAATAATACATGTAACAGTGATCCAATTGATCTTCAGCCCTAATTGATAACATCTTCCGATTTCTTGGTCCCCCAGCAGCTTTAATTTAATGGAAGGTATTAAGCAAATATATACAGTATATATATATATGAGAGATATATATATATATATACACAGTAGCTCACAAAAGTAAGTACACCCCTCACGTTTTTGTAAATATTTTATTATATCTTTTTATGTGACAACACTGAAGAAATTACACTTTGCTACAATGCAAAGTAGTAAGTGTACAGCTTGTATAAGAGTGTAAATTTGCTGTCCCCTCAAAATAACTCAACACACAGCCATTAATGTCTAAACCACTGTCAACAAAAGTGAGTACATCCCTAAGTGAAATTGTCCAAATTGGGCCAAAGGTGTCAATATTTTGTGTGGCCACCATTATTTTCCAGCACTGCCTTAACCCTCTTGGACATGGAGTTCACCAGAGCTTCACAGGTTGCCAATGGAGTTCTCTTCCACTCGTCCATGATGACATCACGGAGCTGGTGGATGTCAGGGACCTTGCGCTCCTCCATATTCCATTTGAGGATGCCCCACAGATGTTCAATAGGGTTTAGGTCTGGAGACATGCTTGGCCAGTCCATCACTAGGGATGAGCCGAACACCCCCCGGTTCGGTTCGCACCAGAACCTTCGAACGGACCGAAAGTTCGCACGAACGTTAGAACCCTATTAAATACAATGGACACGAACGTTCGAAATCTAAAGTGCTAATTATAACGACTTATATGCATGTTATTGTCCTAAAAAGGGTTTGGGGACCCGGGTTCTGCCCCAGGGGACATGTATCAATGCAAAACAAAGTTTTAAAAACTGCAGTTTTTCAGGAGCAGTCATTTTATTGATGCATAAAGTGAAAAAAAAGTGAAATATTCCTTTAAATATCGTACCTGGGGGGTGTCTAAAGTATGCCTGTGAAGTGGCATGTGTTTCCCGTGTTTAGAACTGTCCCTGCACAAAATGTCCCATTTAAAACTGCTTGCGGCTTTAATGTAATGTCTGGTCCCGGTAATATGGATGAAAATCTTTGAGAAAAATGGCATGGCTAACCCCATCACCCCCCCCCCCCCTACCCCAGCCCATTACCAGCCCCTTTGGGTCTTGTATGGATATTAAGGGGAACCCCGCACCCAAAATAAAAAAAGGCCCTATATACACTGAACAGCAGTATACAGGCGGTGCAAACAAGACAGGGACTGTAGGTTTGTTCTTAAGTAGAATCTGTTTGTAATTTTGAACAGGTACATTGTTTAAGTGTAGCTCCAGCAAAAAAATCAATTTTTAAGCTTTTTGGAAAACATAGGGAAGGGTTATCACCCCTGTAACATTTGTTTTGCTGTCTGTGCACCTGTTCAGAACATTTCACCTCACTTTCCGTACCAATGACAAATGTTTTTGAAAAGTGGGTTTTTTATTGAAACAAGGATTGGTGATAAAGCATCAGTAGAGAGGAGACACCTTTTTCCCATATTAATTCTTACAGGAGAGAATTTCCCTTCCTAGGGGTAGATTTCCTCTCACTTCCTGTTGTCTCCTTCCGTTTGCAAGTAGGAGTCGTTTGTAAGTTGGATGTTTGAAAGTAGGGGCCTGCCGTATATACTCTGCTGAAATTTGCCCCTTACATGTTGGTGTTGCCACAACACTGTGAGCCCTCTCAGTTACTCTTGGTGGGCGCTGGAACTCCCTGCTGTAAACTATTATATCAGGAATTGTAATTACATGCCATTGTTGAACAGTGGTAGGAAAAATTGGGCCTTTGGTGGTGGTGCTGGTGCTACAACACTGGCAGCCCTCACAGTTACTCTTGGTGGGCGCATGAATAGGCCCTACTATAAATTATTAGATCAAGAATTGTAATTGCATGCCCCTGTTGAAGAGGGGCAGAAAAAGTGGGCCTTTGGTGGTGGTGGTGGTGTTGCCACAACACTATAAGCCCTCACAGTTACTCTTGGTGGGCGCAGGAATGGGCCCTGCTGTGAATTATTAGATCAAGAATTGTAATTACATGCCCCTGTTGAACAGGGGCAGAAAAATTGGGCCTTAGGCACTGGTGCCACAACACTGCAACCCCTCACATATACTGTACTTGGAGCACAGCAATGAGCCTGTTGCAAAGTATTGCATCAAAAATTGTAATTACACGCCCCTGTTAAACAGGGGCTGAAAAATTGGGCCTTAGCCACTGGTGGCGGCACCCAGAAACAAAAAAGTTCTTCCAAGCTATCATCAAGAATCGGATCATTGAGGAGAGGGAGGATAGTCAGTCTACATAACAGGACAGTCACTCAGCATCAGCATCAGTCTTGAAGGGATGTGACATTTGAAAATAAATTATTCTGTTATATCAGCTTCAGGTGCTTGGTAGCTGGTGGTGATCCAAGACTGGTTCATCTTTATGAAGGTCAGTCGATCAACCGAGTCGGTGGACAGGAGCACCCTGTGATCCGTGACAAAGCCTCCAGCAGCACTGAATGTGCGTTCCGAAAGAACGCTGGATGCAAGCCAGGCCAGTAGCTCAATTGCATACTGTGCAAGCTCTGGCCAGTGATCCATCCTCAAGACCCAGTAAGCCAGAGGATTTTCGGTGGGAAAGGTGTCCAAGTCTGACCTTGCCCCTAGGTATTCCTGCACCATGTATATCAGACGCTGGTGATGGTTGCTGGAACCGATCATACCTTGGGGCTGCGGACTAAAAAATTGTCTGAACGCATCGGTCAGACGGCCACCTTCCCCACCGCTCCTTCTGCTACTGACTGAAGCCTCAGCAACTCGTTGTCCAGGACCAGGAGTTTGTAACCTCCCAGTCTCTGGGAACGCGTTGCACAGACCTTTCTGCAAGGCCTCCCGGAGTTGTCTCATCCTCTGCTCCCTCTGCGACGGCAAGATAAGGTCCGCAACTTTACCCTTGTACCGTGGAACAAGGAGAGTGGCCAGCCAGTAATGGTCCCTCTCCTTGATCCGAAGAATACGAGGATCCTTCCGCAGACTTTGCAGGATCAGGAAGGCCATGCAGTGTAGGTTAGCTGAGGCATTCGGTCCGGAGTCCTCTGGGTCACTAAGGACGACATGATCCGCAGTCACCTCCTCCCAGCCACGTACAAGTCCACGGGTTTCTTGGGACTGTAAATCATCCCTAAAAGACTGCTGCTGTTGATGCTAAGTGCCATGCTCCACCTCCATGCTGACACAATCCTCCTCCTCCTCCTCGTCCTCTTCCTGTGTGATGGGTGGGACAAAAGGAACACTGTCTGGGTAAAGGGGGCCTTGAGAGGCAAGAAAGTCCTCCTATTCCTGCCTCTGTTCTGCCTCAAGTGCCCTGTCCATTATTCCACGCAGCGTATGCTCCAACAGGTGGACAAGAGGTACAGTGTCACTGATGCATGCACTGTTACTGCTCACCATCCTCGTGGCCTCCTCAAATGGTGCCAGGACAGTGCATGCATCCCTGATCATGCCCCACTGGCGTGGTGAAAAAAACCCGAGCTCCCCTGGTGCCGTAGTCGAACAGGTACTCATTAATGGCCCTCTGCTGCGTGTGCAGCCGATGCAGCATGGCCAACGTTGAGTTCCACCTGGTGGGCATGTCACATATAAGGCGGTTCTTGGGAAGGTTCAACTCATTTTGCAGCTCAACCAGCCGAGCACTGGCATTATATGATCTGCGGAAATGCACACAGACTTTCCTGGCCGGGTACCTGCCCAAGAACCGCTGCACCACCAGGTTAAGGACGTGAGCCACACAGGGGACATGGGTCAGTTGTCCCTGTCAGAGAGCGGAGAGGAGGTTGGTGCCATTGTCACAAACCACCATTCCTGGCTTAAGCTGGCGTGGCGTCAACCACCTCTCGGCCTGCCCCTGCAGAGCTGACAGAACCTCTGCCCCAGTGTGGCTCCTGTCCCCCAAACACACCAGCGCAAGCACGGCATGGCATCTTTTTGCCTGCGTACTTGCGTAGCCCCTTGAACGCCTACGGAGCACCGCTGGTTCCGAGGACAAAGCACAGGAAGAGGCCATGGAGGAAGAAGAAGAGGAGGGGGTGGAGGAGAGAGGTGTGTCACAACCAGTAGTAGCATTTTGGAGGCGTGGCGGCGGAACAACCTCCAACACTACTGCACCTTGTCCTGCATCCTTCCCAGCTGCCAAAAGAGTGACCCAATGGGCCGTGAAAGAAAGGTAATGTCCCTGTCCATACCTGCTGGACCATGAGTCAGCGGTAATATGCACCTTACCGCTGACCGCCCTGTCCAGCGAGGCATGGACATTGCCTTCCACATGCCGGTAGAGAGCCAGAATCGCCTTCCGTGAGAAAAAGTGGCGTTTGGGAACCTGCCACTGAGGAACCGCACATTGCATAAACTCACGGAAGGGGGCCGAGTCTACCAACTGAAAAGGCAGCAGTTGAATTGCTAGCAATTTAGCCAAGCTAGCATTCAACCGCTGGGCATGTGGATGGCTGGGAGTGAACTTCTTTCGACGGTCCAGCAGCTGGGGCAGGTAAATTTGCCTGCTAGAATCGGACGTCGGTGTACTGCTAGCAGAGTGCCCGCAAGTACTTGGCTGTGACACACCAAATTCTACACCTTCATTCCTCTCAGTGCAGGTTTCAGAGAGGACTGAAGGTATAGTGGGGTTGGAGATCCCAGCTGATGAGGAGCAAGGAGAGGTCCGCTTTGTTCTTTGGTGTGGGTCTATAAGGTACGCTTGCCAACGAGCTGCATGGCAGGTCAACATATGTCTAGTCAAGCAAGTGGTGCCCAAGCGGCTGATGTTTTGGCCACGCGAGATACGCTTGAGACATATGTTGCAAATAGCAGTGGTGCGATCTGATGCACTCAACTCAAAAAAGGCCCACACCAAAGAACAAAGGCGTAGCTCTGCGGTGTGATTCAGTCGGTGTGCTGCCCTTACGCTGGCCCCCAGAGGGCATCCTGCCTCGTTGGAGATGTGCCTCCTCCTCATCCTCCTCCCCCTCCTCTCTCCTATCAGGCACCCACGTGGAGTCAGTGACCTCATCATCCCCTCCCTCCTCATCACTGGAGCCAATCTGGCAGTATGCTGCAGCTGCTGGAACATGACTGCCAGATTGCCGTCCTTCTTGAGCATCCCCTCTCTCTGCACTCACGCTACTGCCTTCCTCTAGCTGGGTATCATCATCAGACCCTTCAAAACGCTGGGCATCCTCCTGGAGCATGTACCCAACACTGTGCTCAAACAGTTCGGGGGACTCCTCAGGAGGACATGGTGGGTCTAGGGAAGGAGTGACTGATGATAACATTGATACGAGGGAAGAGGACGCTTTGGCAGCTGCTTTGCCAGTACCCTGAGCCTGGGTGAGAGAGGATGAGGAGGATGAGGAGGGCTTGGTCATCCACTCTACCAAGTCTTCGGCATGATGCGGCTCAACACGTCCAGCTGCCGAAAAGAAGGACAAGCATGTCCCATGGCCACGTGCTGATGACAATGCACCGCGTCCACGACCAGCACTGTTGGGAAAACCAGCAATTGGGTAGTGTATATTGTGCTGGAGGCACACAACACCCACTAACTCCAGCAGATGCCTTTATTAGAGAACAGCAATGATGGGTATATACAGGTGTATACTGTACTAGGGCACACAACACCCACTAACTCCTGCAGATGCCTGTATTAGAGAACAGCAATGAAGGGTATATACAGGTGTATACTGTGCCACTAACTCCTGCAGATGCCTGTATTAGAGAACAGCAATGATGGGTATATACAGGTGTACACTGTGCCACTAACTCCTGCAGATGCCTGTATTAGAGAACAGCAATGACGGGTATATACAGGTGTACACTGTGCCACTAACTCCTGCAGATGCCTGTATTAGAGAACAGCAATGACGGGTATATACAGGTGTACACTGTGCCACTAACTCCTGCAGATGCCTTTATTAGAGAACAGCAATGACGGGTATATACAGGTGTATACTGTGCCACTAACTCCTGCAGATGCCTGTATTAGAGAACAGCAATGACAGGTATATACAGGTGTATACTGTGCCACTAACTCCTGCAGATGCCTGTATTAGAGAACAGCAATGACGGGTATATACAGGTGTATACTGTGCCACTAACTCCTGCAGATGCCTGTATTAGAGAACAACAATGATGGGTATATACAGGTGTATACTGTGCCACTAACTCCTGCAGATGCCTGTATTAGAGAACAGCAATGACGGGTATATACAGGTGTATACTGTGCCACTAACTCCTGCAGATGCCTATATTAGAGAACAGCAATGACGGGTATATACAGGTGTACACTGTGCCACTAACTCCTGCAGATGCCTGTATTAGAGAACAGCAATGACGGGTATATACAGGTGTATATTGTGCCACTAACTCCTGCAGATGCCTGTATTAAAGAACAGCAATGACGGGTATATACAGGTGTATACTGTGCCACTAAATCCTGCAGATGCCTGTATTAGAGAACAGCAATGACAGGTATATACAGGTGTACACTGTGCCACTAACTCCTGCAGATTGCCTGTATTAGAGAACAGCAATGACGGGTATATACAGGTGTATACTGTGCTGGGGCACACAACACCCAGTAACTGCTGCAGATGCCTGAGAAAAGAACACACTGTCCCTGCCTGCCTATCTAGCTTAGAGAACAGCAATAAAGTGTAGCTCCAGGTGTATACTGTGCTGGAGGCACACAACACCCACTAACTCCTGCAGATGCCTAAAAAATAAATAGAACATAGAACACACTGTCCCTGCCTATGTATCTCTTTCCCTGCATGCCGGAACACACTGCACAAGGCCGCTTGGCTGGCGGCCTTTTATAGTGTGGGGCGTGTACTAAACCCCCCTGAGCTATGATTGGCCTCGCGTGGCCAAGCATGCGGGGTCACAGTGCATGCTTGGCCAATCACAGCGCCGATGTATGTTCGACTCGAACATGAAGCTCATCCCTATCCATCACCTTTACCCTCAGCTTCTTTAGCAAGGCAGTGGTGTTCTTGGAGGTGTGTTCGGGGTCGTTATCATGTTGCAATACTTCCCTGAGGCCCAGTCTCTGAAGAGAGGGGATCATGCTCTGCTTCAGTATGTCACAGTACATGTTGGCATTGATGGTTCCCTCCATGAACTGTAGCTCCCAGTGACGGCAGCACTCATGAAACCCCAGACCATGACACTCCCCCCACCATGCTTTCTCTGCTACAGAATGAGCCTCAGTCTTGGGCACACCGCCTTGTTGAACAAAAAGCAGCAGAACTAACTAACCTGACCACGTTCTTCAATGCCATGGCTCAACTTTATGAAGATCCCCAGCTATCTGCAATTGCGGAAGCCTCACTTCATGCGTTACAGCAAGGTCGCAGAGCCACAGAGGACTATGTTGCGGAATTCAGACGTTGGAGTACTGACACCAACTGGAATGATGCTGCCCTCCGCTACCAGTTTTGTATGGGACTGTCAGACCCACTAAAGGATGAACTAGCCCGAGTTGGGGTACCCCAGACCCTATATGCACTCATTAACCTGGCTATACAGATTGACAGACGCCTGCGTGAACGCAGATCTGAAAGGGCCATGGGTCAACCTCATCCCACCTGGATGTTGCCAAGAGTTCCTCTGGTGCAGTCAGCACCCGCTCCTGATACGTCCAAACCTATGCAGTTGGGCATGCTACGTCCCACACTCACGGGAGAAGAACGCCAACGATGCCGTCTGAACAACCTGTGCATGTACTGTGGGGGAACATGGGCATTATGTGAGATCCTTTACGGCAAAACTCCGTAAGTGCCTCTTCATTTCTGCTGACCGCACTCTTGCTGTAACCAACACTTCTTCTCACCTTGCTCTTCCCGTTATGTTGCAGTTCCCCGGAAGGAACATCCAGGTATCCGCTATCATTGATTCGGGGGCATGTAGCTGCTTCATGGACTCTACCTTCGCTGCTAAACATTTGATCCATTTACTGCCCAAGGCTCAAGGACTTTTAGTACATCTTGCCGATGGGTCTGCCATCAAGTCAGGTCCAGTCACACAGGAGACGGCCCCTCTACCAGCCACCATTTCCAATCTCCACCAAGAACTGGTAAGTCTAGATATCATCTCGTCACCACTTTTTCCAGTCATCCTTGGCATGCCCTGGCTGCAGGCCCACAACCCTCACATCAATTGGGCCACCAGAAAAGTCGCCTCTCCTTTTCATTACTGCCAGCAACACTGCCTTCAAGAAGTTGCCAATAACCCTTTCTCCTTGATGTGTCTGGACTCTGAAGTTCGCCAATCAGACCCAGTGGCGTACCATGACTTCTTGGACATCTTCAGTAAGAAGGGTGCAGAGACTCTTCCTCCCCACCAGGTCTATGACTGTCCTATTGAACTCCTTCCAGGGGCTGAGGTGTCTTCTGGAAGAATTTTCTTCTAACTGAACTAGAGCTGGGTACACTCAAAAAGTACATTGATGACCATCTAGAGAAGGGGTTCATCCACCCATCCACACCCCCGGCAGGAGCTGGCATCTTCTTTGTGGAAAAGAAGGACCACACTCTACGGCCTTGTATTGATTATCGTGAACTAAATAATATCACAATTAAGAATCGTAATCCCCTCCCTTTAGTACCCAAATTATTCCAGAGACTTGGGGCTGTAATCATCTTTACCAAACTTGACCTTCGAGGGGCCTATAACTTGGTCCGCATCAGGGAAGGTGACGAATTGAAAACGGCTTTTTGCACCCAATTCGGACATTTTGAATACCTGGTAATGCCGTTTGGACTTTGCAATGCCCCTGCCACCGTCCAACACTTTATCAATGATATTTTCCGAGACTACTTAGACCTGTTTGACATTCTGACCTTCTCTTCCTCCATTGACAGTCATCGCAAACATGTCAAGTGTGTGTTGGGGTGGCTCCGGCAGCATGGCCTATACGCCAAACCCGAAAAATGCGAATTTGAACAGCAAAGTATACAATTTCTGGGACTGATTATCTCAATCGAAGGCATTAAGATGGATCCTCAAAAGATTTCCGCTACCTTAGAATGGCCAGTCCCTGCAGACAAGGTGGGGATTCAACGGTTTATGGGATTTGCTAACTTTTACCTGAAGTTTATTAAAGGGTTCTCAGCCATCATCTCTCCCATTACGCAGGACCCCTGAGGCTCAAGTTGTCTTTGACACCCTCAAAAGACTGTTCACCTCTGCTTCCATGTTAAAACACCCTGACTCTACCCTACCATTTGTTCTGGAAGTCGATTCTTCTGAAGTTGCTGTCGGGGCAGTGCTCTTGCAACGACAGGGACCCAAGGCTCTCCTGTTCCCCATTGCCTTCTTCTCCCGTAAACTATCTGCTGCTGAGAGGAACTATGATGTGGGGGGCAATGAACTGTTAGCAATAAAAACCACATTGGAGGAGTAGCATTATCTATTGGAAGGGGCAGCTCCCCCGATTCTGATTTATACTGACCATAAGAATCTGGAATACCTGAGAACAGCAAAAAGATTCAAGCCAGGTGGGCATTATTCTTCTCCAGATTCTCCTTCCACGTCACTTACTGGCCCAGCTCGAAGAACACAAAACCAGACGCCTTGTCTCACATGTTTAATGACTCTATCCCGAGATACCATTCTGCCCGCGGAAAATTTTTCTTTTAAAACAAGAAGATCTACTATGCCGGGTCAAACAAGCTTCTGTTGAAGCGCCTCCTCCCCCTGAAGCGAGGTTGCTAGCAAAAGATGGCTTGTTTTAGTGTAATGACAAAATCTTCATACCTGAGAGTTTCCAGGTCACCATACTTGAACTCTGTCATGACCATGCACCATGCATTAGCCGGGCACTTTGGTGCATCCAAGACATCTGACCTGGTAAAATGCACGTTCTGGTGGCCTCAAGTAGCAAAGGACTGTAAAAAATATGTGGAATCGTGCACCACCTGTATTCGAAGCAAGAGTAGCAGAACCAAGGCCTGGGGTCTGCTTAAACCATTACCTGTTCCAGATAGGCCTTGGAAACTAATATCCATGGACTTTATTGTAGAAATCCCTCCCGCAGAGGGCCATACCGCCATCTTCGTGGTGGTGGATCAACTGTTCAAGATGGCCCACTTCATTTCTATGAAAGTAACACCTTCTGCTCCCGAAACAGCGCAAGTTTTCATCAGGGAAATAGTTAGACTTCATGGAGTGCCGGCTAACATCATCTCAGACAGGGGAGTACAGTTCACCTCCAGGTTCTGGAAAGCATTATGCAAGTCCCTTGGCATCGAATTATCATTTTCCTCAGCCTACCACCCACAGACGAATGGGCAAACGGAAAGGACCAATCAGACCCTCGAACAGTACCTCCGCTGTTTTTCTTCCTTCTCTCAAGATGACTGGTTCTCCCTGCTGCCATTAGCCGAGTTTGCTTACAACTCTACCCACTCCACCATAAAACAAACCCCTTTCTTTGCCAACTATGGGTACCATCCATCAATCATGCCTAATTCCATTCCTAAATGTTCTGTACCAGCTGTTCTCAAGACTGTAAACTTCTTCAGCACCCATAACAAGTTGTTACAAGAAACAATGACTAAAGCACAGGAACTCAAAAAAGAGACCTTTGACAAGAAAAGACGGGGAGAATTGATTCTGGAACTCGGAGACCAGGTATGGCTGTCCACAATAAACCTAAGGCTAGCATGCCCTTAAAAAAAATTGGGCCCTAGGTTTGTGGGTCCTTTTCCAGTAAAAGGGAGGATCAACGAGGTGGTCTACGAGCTGGAACTGCCAGATTCATTTCGGGTACACCCCGTTTTTCATGTCTCTTTATTAAAGCCTGCTGTTCCCAACTCTTTTCCAGGACGGGATATGGGTCCTCCTGATCCCATAGTGATCAATGGAGAAGAAGAATTCAAAGTGGAAGCAATCATGGATAGTAGAAGAAGAAATAACCAAGTTCAATGTCTTATCAAACGGAAAGGGTATGGACCGGAAGAGAACTCGTGGGAGCCTGAAGGTAATATCCATGTCAAGAGACTGATCCAATACTTCAAAAGGTCCCACCCTGAGAAATTTGCCCGGTTGGGCATCCGGAGGCTGCCCCTTGGGGGGGGGGGGCAATGTCAGGAAAGGCTGGCAGGGAACAGTAGTTCCACACGTCAGTGCTCGTTTGCGGGAGCGCGCGCAATCACCGGTTTCCAGGCGGGCTATTTAAACTCAGTTGTTACACCAAACAGCGTTCCCTGTGTATAACCTGTTGTCTGACCCATTCCTGTGATTACCCAGCTTACCCTGTGACTACCTCTGCTATCAGCCTACATCTGATTGCGGCCTGTCCATGACCTTGCACCTGCCTTATCCTCTGGTCCATCCGTGCCTGCCTGTTACCGACCCGGCTTGTCCAGTGACTCTGCTCCTGTCTCCTGCATCTGTTCCAGTACAGTCTGTCTGTGTTTGACCCAGCCTGCCTGACCTTCCTGTGCACCAGTCCCTGGAGCCACCTCTCTGTGTCCTGTGAGTGTCTTCTTGATACAAGCCTGTTCCTGTCTCCAGCCAAGTTTGCTGTCTCCAGTCTGCTGACCCCAGCTACAGCATCTTCCGGAAACTCCAGACCTACTATTCAGCTGTTGATCCTGCCAGGCACTCGTGCTACCTTGTACTCCCGTGCCTCCTGTTCACTGTATCAGGGGCCGCGAGTCAGGGGTGTAAGAGAGGCCTCCCTCGGCATATCGGGCTCATCTACTAGGTACGTGACACTCGTGCACAACAAAAAAAAAATCTATTTTGGACCTACATCCAAATCCGACACTTCCTAACCAATCCTAAACTTATCCCACTGTGGTCTCGCCAGAAAACACCATTCAAAACGATCTGCAGCAAACAGGAGCCACAAAGACATTTGATTTCCACCACATATTCAATGCTGTTCTCCAATCACAACCCCAAATCCAAAAAAGTAAGCAGCAAATGGGAACAAGGACTTTCACTAGACTTAACAGAGGAGGAATGGGAAAATATATACACGTGCATACACAAAGGAACAGTTGGTGTCTCAACTCAGGAAAATGGATTTAAAATTCTCTCAAGTTGGTACAGGACTCCCTCGCAATTACATAAGATTTACCCCACGGTCTCGCCCAAATGTTGGCGATGCAATGACGCTGAAGGCTCACTACTACACATTTGGTGGTCATGGCCACAAATCCAACCTTTTTGGAAGGAAGTCCATCGCCTTACCAACCAGGTCACGACATTCTCCTTAGACTTCTCCCCGGCGCAATTCTTATTACACCACTCCTCCACTTTGCTTAAAACATACAGTCGCTCTCTAGCCATACATATGATAAATGTACCGAAAATGTGCATACAATGTCGTTGGTGGAATCACATCCCTCCTGCGAAACAGAATGGCTTTGACACACAACAAAAACAGCAGAGATGGAGGAGCTTGTCCACCAAGCGAAAGAGACTCAATGCAAATTCAACCAGATTTGGTCCTGTTGGCACCATTTTGTAACGACAGACGAATTTGCTCAACTATTGGCCTAAATACTGAAACCGAACCCCCAACACCCCCTAGCAGAGGAGAATGGAGTTCCTAATCCCCTTCCCATTTCATCTACATAGCTCTTCTTTCCAGCTATCACCTGATGTTATGACCGATATATTACAGAATGTGTAGATTTACATTTGTTGCTTGGATGATATTGATTGTACAATCTATTACAGTTCGCAACATGAAATTACACTTTGGAAAATAGAGAGGAGAGTGGGCAGGTAGTCTATATCCTTGACACAGTTTGAGCCCAGTTGGGGTGTCTTGGGGGTAATGGACTGCACCCTTAACCTTCTTCATACTTACATGTAAAGCTTTATCTTTGATATGTTCATATCTGTTTACACCCTACTATGTTCTATCTACTCTTACAAATACTATGCTTGTTGTAAGTTCTTTATGTATATAAACCTTGACAACTGTTTTTTAAGTGCATTATTCTTTGTTCTTGTAAAACCCTTCAAAAAAATCTTTGGAAATAAAAAATAATGTTTAAACAATATATGGGTTGAAACATGTCTATTTCACTACGCAAACTAGGATCTGAGTATTTACAATTTACAACTTTAGATACCTTGCAGCAGGGGCGGATCCAGAGTCTTTTCTCGGGAGAGGCACTGCCAAAAAATATGTTTTTTTGTGGGAAATTTATCGGGGAAATGGCTGGTGTCTGGCGCTTCAATCATCCCGGCACCATGGTTGTTATGGTGTCAGGATGATTGAAGCGCATTATTTCTATTATTACATTGTAATATAAAATTAAATAGTTCAATGCAGAATCAGTGGGAGCCCCGGGTGTGTCACTTGCCACCATCGCCTGCAATTAGTGGGAGCCCTAAGCGTGTCACTTGCCACGTCACCTGCCACATCTTGTGGATTGTCACTTGCCACATCACCTGCCACACCTTGCGGATTGTCACTAGCCACACCTTGCAGATTGTCTCTTGCCACGTCCCCTGCCACACCTTGCTGATTGTCACTTGCCTGCCCCCATATGCAGATTGTCATTTGCCACGTCACCTGACACAATTTGCCGATTGTCACTTGCCACGTCGCCTGCCACACCTTGCGGATTGTCACTAACTTGCCTGCTAAGGTGTAGTTTTGGTTGTCTCTTGCTGTGTCCCAGACTCCCAGAGTCAGGCAGCAGAGAGATAATGTAATCTCTCTGCTGCCTGCACAGTGAGGGCAGAAGTCACTGCAGGAATGCAGGGCAGGCACGGGCGGTGAGAGATGATCTCATCTCTCTGCTCCCCCACTCCCGGCTAGCTGATTGGCCAGCTGCCACACTGATCCTGCTCTCTCACTCTCACCTGCACTGTCAACACACTGAGCAGCACGGTCTGGCCACGAACCACGCCGCCCGGCCACAAACCGCGCCGCAAGCAGAGCCGCCCGCTTTCTTAACCGTCTGTGGAGCCGCACGCTATTGCACCTGCCCGCAGAGCGGCCCGACGTGACTCACTGACGTCATTCGTTAGGCGTTAGCAACGAGTGCAGGGAAGAGGCTCCACCCACCTCCTCCTCCTCTCCTGGTATCGTGTCAGTGCGTCGCGTAACTACATTCAACGAGTCTCTCTCTCTGTGCCGCTGATCGGCTGATGTGAGAAACTGAGAGAGAGACTCAGAGAGGCAGCGGCAGCCACAGAACAAGTACTGTATATACTTGAGTATAAGCCGACCCGAATATAAGCCGAGGCACCTAATTTTACCCCAAAAAACTGTGAAAACGTATTGACTCGAGTATAAGCCTAGGGTGTCCATCCGCATGCCTCACTTTGCCTCACTGTGCCCATGACTAGACTGATGTTTAACATGGGAGTCTATGGAAGGAGTGCCCGGCTTTGAAAAATCGGTTCTCCCCGGCCGTAGGTCTCCCAGACACCAAACTTTGCAAACTTGTAGGGGAGACATGGGGCTACATGTGTGCCACGTTTGGGGTCCAGGAGACATACGGCTGGCCGGTACTGGGTCCCCAAAGTCCGGGAGATCAGGCGCAAAAAAAAAAAACCAGAGCAAGCAAGTGAGTGTTTCAGATGGTCTCGGGGGGGGGGGGAATTGCCCTGTTGCCCCCCCCTGGATCCGCCTCTGCCTTGCAGTTCATGTATAAACGAGGCTCCGTTCACTGACTGGTCATAAAACACAACCGCAGCATCATAGCTGCTAAGCAAGAAAATACTGGGGCACAATTTTATGTGATATTGCACCACAATAAATAGGTTCATGTCCTAGAGTCCAATTTCATGGTCCATTAGCACAGATGCTTTGCTTGATTATCATTAAGCTTGCTATTTTTATTTGGGGATTGCCCCACTACCTGAAGGTGGCTCTGGAAAAGAGCAATATAGTTGATAAGTGAAAAAACACTAAAAATGTCAATGTATTGCAGGCATCAGCATAGTGTCTGAAACCTAACATATTTTGAATTGTGTTGGTCTTTGCAACAATCTGTTTGGGTCTTATTGCCCTGATTGTGCTCATTGTGATGTTACAATCTTGGACACTTGTATTATAAATAGTTAGTGCGAAACAGCTTGTGCTTCAGTTGATACAGAAATAATACAATTAGAATAAAAATTTGAATAATAAAAATAATAAATACTATAGTCATTAAAAATGTCGTAAGCAATCGTAACCAGAATGTTTTGAACAACAGAGAAAGATAATATGTTGTGAACAGGGGCAGATTTGACAACACTCAGGGCCTCTGGATCAAATAAAGCAAAGGCCCCCTGTCAGGGTCCACACTCGCCCCTGGCCCCACCCCTATATTTTGCACAAAGTACAACAAATAGTCTATTAGAAAGTATACCCCCCAGGCCCCATTAGAGACTACAAAGGAGTATAATGGGACCTAGAGGGGTGGTCTCTCTCTAACAATGTAAAATAGACAGTCTGTTTGAAAGCGTCCCCTCCAGGCTTAATTAGAGACTACAAAGGAGATCAATGGGACCTAGAGCTGGGACTCTTTCTAATAGAGTGTACAGTGAACACCTTAATTCACTCTGGTCCTCACGGGACCCCCACCTTGTTCCATGACTCTCACCCCTGCCCCAACCTCTCACAAAGTAGAAATAAAATTGGCACTGTGTAGAGCTCCTCTTACCTTAACTATGGGTACTGTAGCTGTGACTGGCTCCCGCATCCTCTGTGGCTGGCTCCCATGTCCTCTGTGGCTGGCTGGCTTGCTGGCACCCTGGTCCTGCTGTGGGTAGGTCACTGTGGGTGGCTGGCTGGCACCCTGGCTATGCTGTGAGTGGGTCACTGACTCACCATGGGTGGCTGGCTGGCAGGCACCCTGGCCCTGCTGTGGGTGGGTCACTGTGGGTGGCTGGCTGGCACCCTGGCTCTGCTGTGGGTAGCTGGCTGGCACCCTGGCTCTGCTGTATGTGGTTTACTGACTCACCATGGGTGGCTGGCTGGCACCCTGGCCCTGCTGTGGGTAAGTCACCGTGGGTGGCTGGCTGGCTGGCACGCTGGCTCTGTTGTGGGTGTGTCTTGACTCACTGTGGGTGGCTGACTCCAACGTCCTCTGTGGCTGGCTGGCTCCCGTGTCCTCTGTGGGTAGCTGGCTGGCACCCTGGCCCTGCTGTGGGTGGGTAACTGTGGGTGGCTGGCTGGCACCCTGGCTATGCTGTGAGTGGGTCACAAACTCACCATGGGTGGCTGGCTGGCAAGCACCCTGGCCCTGCTGTGGGTGGGTCACTGTGGGTGGCTGGCTAGCACCCTGGCTCTGCTGTGGGTAGCTGGCTGGCACCCTGGCTCTGCTGTATGTGGTTCACCGACTCACCGTGGGTGGCTGGCTGGCACCCTGGCCCTGCTGTGGGTGGGACACAGTGGGTGGCTGGCTGGCTGGCACCCTGGCTCTGTTGTGGGTGTGTCTTGACTCACTGTGGGTGGCTGACGCCAACGTCCTCTGTGGCTGTCTGGCTCCCGTGTCCTCTGTGGGTAGCTGGCTGGCACCCTGGCCCTGCTGTGGGTGGGTCACCGTGGGTGGCTGACTGGCACCCTGGCTCTGCTGTGGGTGGTTCACTGACTCACTGTGGGTGGGTGGCTGGCACCCTGCCCTGCTGTGGGTGGGTCACTGTGGGCGGCTTGCTGGCACCCTGGCTTTGCTGTGGGTGGGTCACCATGGGTGGCTGGTTGGCACCCTGGCTTTGCTGTGGGTGGGTCACCTACTTACTGTGGGTGGCTGGCTGGCACCCTGGCCCTGCTGTGGGTGGGTCACTGTGAGTGGCTATCTGGCTGGCACCCTGGCCCTGCTGTGGGTGGGTCGCTGTGGAAGGCTGGCTGGCCCCCTGGTCCCTGCTGTGGGTGGGTCACCGTGGGGGGCTGGCTGGCACCCTGCCTCTGCTGTGGGTGTGTCACCATGGATGGCTGGAACCCTGGCCCTGCTGTGGGTGGGTCACCGTGGGTGGCTGGCTGGTACCCTGGCTCTGCTGTGGGTGGGTCACCGACTCACAATGGGTGGCTGGCTCCCTGGCCCTGCTGTGGGTGGCTGGCACCATGGTCCTGCTGTGGGTGGGTCACTGTGGGTGTCGTGCATGTCTGATAAAATAATATCGGATGAACTGTCATGATCGGCTCTCGAAAGCTCTATACCAACGATCCGATTATCGTACGATTCTTCCTCGGACGACATTTTTCGTACGATATTCGGATTGTGTGTACGGGCTTAAACTCATTGATTTAACAGTTTAAAAAAACAGTTACATTCCTGGAATGCCGGGATTGCTAACTGTCACATTTGTTTGAGTCCTTAACCAAACTGTCAAACCATCAAATGGCTGGTGTCATAACTGATCACACGTGCAGCACCATGGCAGTTTCAGTTAAAACAGAAGCAGCATCCTTTAACCGGTTAAGGACCAGCTCCTGTACATTTACGTCAGCAGAATGGCACGGCTGGGCAAAGTAACATATATTTACGTCACTTTAAAAGTCCCGCCATGCAGGACTCGGGTCACAGAGATGCAGAACGGGGAGAGGCAAGTGTAAACAAGCATCTCCCCATTCTGCCTAGTGACACTGTCACTCCCTAGGACACACTTAACCCCTTCACTGCCAGTGTCATTTTCACAGTAATCAGTGCATATTTATAGCACCGATCGCTGTAAAAATGACAATGGTCCCAAAAATGTGTCAAAAGTGTCCGATGTGTCCGCCATAAAGTCGCAGTCACGATAAAAATCGCAGATCACCACCATTACTAGTAAAAAAATAATAATAATAAAAATGCCATAAAACTATCCCCTATTTTGTAGACGCTATCTTTGTATTGCTTCCTTTATGTGAAATCCCTGGTGTTCCTGCCAGTCCCTCTGCTTTCCTGTTCTGTGGCTGTGCTGGGAACTCTGCCTGCTCTCCTCCAATGATCAGACTTGTCCTGACACCCCCCTCCCCCCTGCACAGCCTTTTACTGGGAAGATCAGTGCACTGCTCTTTCTCCTCCCCAAGCTCTTAAAGAGGAAGTAAACCCATCCATAAAACAGATTCATTTCTGGCACGTGCTGGAAATGTAACACTCCCATTGGTTGTGCATTGGTTGTGCTCTCAACCAAACTGTCAAGCCATCCAATGGCTGGTGTCTAAGCTGATCACATGTGCAGCATCATGGGAGTTGTAGATTAAACATAAGCAAAGACGCCAGCTTCCTTGGCTGAAAACGATAGGGGGGTTTACTTACACTTTAAGCAGCTGAGAACAGAGGGAATGAGATCACTTATAAAAAGGGAAAAATGTATTTATATCTTTTTTTTATATATCTATACACAAATGTTTTGCCTTTCATTTCTATTTTAAACTGAATGGGCTGTTTTACAAGGTGATCCTTTACCATCACATTAAAATGGACAGGGCTCTTAATCAGTGAAGACAGTAGAGCCTGGGTCTGGACAGTAATGCAACTTACTGCAGTAAACAGTGAAACGTGACACATAGGGGTTGATTTATTAAAGGCAAATAGACTGAGCACTTTGCAAAGTGCAGTTGTACTCTGCATGAGCAGTTGCTCCAGAGCTTAGTAAATGAGCAGAAGCTCTGGTGAATTCTATCATCCAATGAGGTGCAAACAAAAAATGCTGTTTTTTTTTTTAGTTTTCCTTCCACATGATTGGGTATTCTTCACAAAGTAAAGCTTTACCTTATTTACTAAGCTCTGGAGCAACTGCAAAGTGCATAATCTATTTGTCTTTAGTAAATCAACCTCATAGTGCACTGCCATTATCTTTAAATGGCAGTGCACCACTTTGCACCTGTGATTCAGTGCTCTGTCACATTATTGTGAACCACAATGTGCTTCAATGAACAAAACAGTGCATGACCATTAAAATATCCCCCTGACAAACTTTTGATTGCTTACATGAATGTATCCTTTTTTCTAGGATGTTTTTATTATTTTATCCATTTATTGACTAATGTTTGTTTATTCCTAAACATAATTTTTTTTCTTTATTTTTATTTATTTTTATATAACATGATGAAATGTTCTGTATTATTTATCTTATGAAAATAAAATATTTTGAAAGTAAAATATGCATTGCACTGTTTTGGCAGCCAATTCAAAACGAATGAGCTGCCTAAAGGCAACATATCTTAAAGTGGTTGTAAACCTCAAGCCTCGTACACATGTCCGAGATTCTCATCAGGAAAAAAGCGTTGTTTTTCCTGACGAGAATCTTGACAAGAAACTTGTCCAGGCCGAGTGTACACACGTACGATTCAAAAGAACCGCCGTTCTTTTGAATGGCACGCACGTGGTGACGTCATTGACTACAACGAGCGTGCGCTCATCACATTCGATACCGTCGCCGCCATCTTGCTACACCCTATGCCTATGCCTAGGAAGCTACCGCGCATGCGTCAAAGTCATTTCGAGCATGCGCGGGTTTCCACAACGACAGGTAAGTGTACACACGCTCGGGTTTCTCGTCGAGAAACAGGCCGACGAGATTCTCAACGAGAAAAAAGATCGCAGGTCGTCTTTTTTCTCGTCTGGGAATCTGGGCAGTTTTCTTGACGAGAAAACTGAAACCCGCGTACACACAGCCGGTTTTCTCGGCAAGAAAGCTCTCCCGGCAGTTTTCTTGTCGTTTTTTGCTGAGAAAACCGGACGTGTGTACGCGGCCTCAGACATGAAGTGTGAACAAAACATATCCCTCTATAGTGTGTACTTGTCTCAATACAGAGCACTAAGGGGTTTATTTACTAAAGCTGCACAGTGCAAACTCAGGCTCACTTCTGCATAGAAACCAATCAGCTTCCAGTTTTTTTTGCCAAAGCTTAATTGAACAAGCTGAGGTTAGAAGCTGATTGGCTCCCATGCAGAGCTGCACCAGATTCTGAGTGCACCAGTTTTAGTAAATCTACCCCTAAGTGTCATTTCTGTCTGCTGTCCCATTCTTCAGCTATCTGCGAGTTCTTTTGGCGAGTTTTCCTGACACCAAGAGAAAAAAGGTGACGGGAGGGATCTCCAGCACATAACCTGTAAATTAAAACCTCAGCTCTGTTCCTGTGTGCTGTGTGAACGGGGGGGGGGGGGGTACTACCCTCCAATCAGCTATCAGAGCTCTCTTTACTGAGCTCTGCAGTGTGTAATTTCATCTCTAGGCCCCCTGTTTTCTGACAGCTCAGACAAGCGTTATATATTCTAGACTTTGAGTGGCTGTAGAGAAGAGAAGACTGCAGATAAACAGGTACAACTTATGTAGAAAGCTTTGTTTCATATCTGTGTATCATCTGAGGCTATTCCCTTCATTGGGTATATGTAAAGGTTTAAAATCACTTTAATACACTTGCAGTAACGTACTGCAGCTCATCAGATCAGTGTGAATGGGCCCAAAGTGTATTGATCACAAAAAAGTTAAATGTATCCTTTTATTTTCTACAAAAGTTGGGTTTCCTGTTAAAGAAAATATTTCCATTGCCCATGAACAGTGTCTTATGTTCTCCTGAATAAGGTAAGTTAACATAACATCCCCTTTTCTCTTGCTGATCTCAAGCAGTTGATTTGAGCACCCTATTCACTGAACGGTTTGTCAGGAAGGACATTACAGGATGGCTCTTCTAGACAGTGTCATGTGCATAGGCACAGGCTAATTTGTGTTCCATTCATGCGAATAGAAATTGTGCATGTCAACTGTTGCTCACGCACGCGCATCTGTTGCTCGCATTGGTACCAAGTGAGCTATTTAAATTAAGTCTGTGCTATGCTTCAGTGCTGTCTTTTCTACAGTGTTCCTGTGCATACCTGCAACCTGTTACTCTGCATCTGACTACTGTTACAGACCCGGCTTGTCCTGAATACTCCTGAACTCCACCCGAAGCAGACCCCGGCTTGCCTCTGACCACGCTTCTGCCTGTTCCCTTTGCTGCTCCACTGATCTGTTACTGACCTGGCCTGCATCCTGACATTGCTCCTGCCTATGCATCTGTACCTGATCCGTCTGCCTGTGTATGACCTGGTTTGTCTACTCTGCTTCTGTCCCCATGGCTGCTGGACTGCCTGCTGCGAGCCTCTGCCGATATTCCACTGACGCCTGCTAACCGCCTGTCTGCTACCAGCTTGTGCCTGTCCAATATCTCCAGTGCCAGCCTGCTCCTGTCTTCTGCTTACTGGTGTCCATCTGGCGCTCCTGCTCCGCTGCTGTCTACGGACGGTCTTGCCCTGCTTGATCCTGAGAGTCCATCCAGCCCTGCTGCTAGCAAGACCAATAGGCACAGGTGCCACTCTGTATTCCTGCGCTACTTGTCTGCTCTATCAGGGGCCCCAAGTCAGAGGTGTAAGAGAGGCCTTCCTCATCGTGTCAGGCTCTTCCACCAGGTACGTGACATGGTTTCTCTAATTCTTTTTAAAACAATTCCACATTTGTTGAAAATCCATAATATTACTATATCTGATGTATTTGGGATTATTTTGAAGAACAGTAGAAGAATAGAGCATGTAGTAGAATATAAAAAAAAAAAAAAAAACATCTCTCCATAATGTGAAACTACTCCCACATTTGATAGATAATGTAATGCATTTTTCATGAGATATCCAACATGTGTCTCTTGAAAGTCAGCCCAATACAATTTCCATTCCAATCAAGGAAATTTTGGTCCATAAATTCTTCTTTGTGGTTTCAAACAAAAAACGTAGAAGCATTTAATGTATGGTTTTAACATTTCGTTTATTTAAAATCAATACACATTAAATATACTATCAGATCATGTGCATTAGAAGAGCTTCTTAGCATATGAGTCCTTAGAAGCTGGTCATAATTAACAGTCTTAGTCCACTGGGTACCGTCCAACAATTTAGTTACTGAAAGGCTGCTGTTTTTGCCAGCACTAAACAGTTCTAATATAGATTTACAAGTCCAAATGAACATCTTATAGTTCTGAAAATGAACATAAAAATGAATTAAATGAATAGTTAAACATATTACTAACTCTTCTTCACCACTTATGCAACTAATCATGGTCAGCAATAAAAAAAAAAGCTATGTAGTGGGTGTATGAGACACATTTAAGAGTATGAGGTCAGTTCTTGGTAGACATCATTTGTTTGAGTCACAAATGAATTCCTACCCCTGGAACTGCTATTTAATTTAAAATATGAGCATATTAATTTAAAGTACTCAATTTCCTGAGAATGAAGAACATTGATTCACCTTTCATGATTACAGAACATAAACCTTGTCTGCTAATAAACCCAAGATATTTTTAGTAGTGCTGTATCACTACTTTCACTGAATCTCGCGTCATTCTGAGATGCTTTTAGTATGTTCCAAAGTCATTCTCCCGTTGCATGCTTTTTTTGTTAACAACAAAACATCATATCATTCCAGTGCAGTTACATAAACAACACACATTATATAAAGCAAGTGCGGGTGTCTGCCTGCATTAGTTCTTCTACAGTACTACAGAAACCCTGAAACCTATGGCTTTAATATGTAAACAGCAGCTTCATCTAACTAACTGACATCTTGCTGTGCATCTATAGGCCTGGGCACACCCTAATCACCCTATGTGGCACAGATTCCCCGTTTATTCCCCTGCCATTTACCATAGCCCCCTAATAGGGCTCCTAAATTGTAAAAAAAAAATAAAAAATAGAAAAAATAAAATGGTAAAAGATAAAAAATAAAAGAATAAAGTACTGACACTGTCCATTGGCCTGCTGACACTGTCAGTATATATATACATGCATATGTACTTGAACTTTGGGGTGCACACCCTAATGCCATAAGATGTGCACCCTTGGTCACCTCACTCTTACTTTATCCTTATTTTCAAAGGTTTTACAAATATTTGAGCTAAAATTTGTATGAAAATTTTTTGTGCGTTTGACAACTGGACGAATGTCATTTGAAAATACTTCCTGCCCAGGCCAATAATCAGCTTTCAGCGCTGTCACACCTTGAATGACAATTGTGGGGTGATGCAGCACATTACCCATATGACATTTTTATCACTTTTTTTTCACACAAATAGAGTTTTCTTTTGGTGGTATATAATCACCACTGGGTTTTTTATTTTTTGCTAATTTCATTCTTTTCTTCATCATAAACTTAGGCCAAAATGTATACTGCTACATTTCTTTGGTGAAAATAACCCGAATCAGTGTATACTATTTAGTCTGCAGTAAAGTTTTAGAGAACACAATTATTATTTTTTTAATGTTTTTATTAAAAAAATGTTTTTGATGTTTTTAAAAAAATATATAATTTATTTTTACTTACAATGACCAGAGCAATACAGTGTTACCACAGTAACACTGTACTACCCTGGGTAGTTGATCAGCATTTTTTTTTCACACACTGTGATTGCTTATCACTGAATTTTACAGGTACAGTGGAACCTCGGATTGCGAGTAATGCGGTTAACGAGCGTTTTGCAATATGAGCACTGTATTTTAAAAGATCCTAACTCGGTTTGCGAGTGTTGTCTCGCAAAACGAGCAGGATTCAAGCCAAAGCGCTGTGCAGTACCGCGTTTGGCCTGAGGTGGGGGGGCGCCGGAGCTGAGCGGAGCCGAATGGCGCCGATCGGAGCCGATTGGCGCGATTTGAAAATGCTCGGAAAGACACGGAAATACTCCGTTCCCGAGCCTGAGGTTTGCCGAGGTCAGCCGAGCTGTCCTCGGGCCTTTCCGTGTGTTTCCGAGGCTCTCCGGCACCCCCCACCTCTGGTCACATGCGGTATTGCATGCCATTGAAGTCAATGCAGATTTTTTTTTCCGTTTCCATTGGCTTCAATGGGGAAACTCGCTTTGATAGGCGAGTAATTTGGATTATGAGCATTCTCCTGGAACGGATTATGCTCGTAATCCAAGATTCCACTGTATAAGCAATCATTTTGTCTAAATGAAAACTACTACAGATGGGCTGTGATTGGCCCTGACTGTACCATCTGATGACTGTGACCAATCACAGAGCTCATCACAAAAGTACACAATGAAAGGCATAAATAAAAGCCTTTCATTGTGTACAACTGTCATGGGATCTGCTGTGATTGGCCACTGCTATCACAGGGTACGGCATATGGCATATGGATATGGCAGTTGACAGTTCGCGCTGGAGCGCAGTCTGTGGGCCGCAATCTTGGGAGGACGTCATATGCTCTTAAAATGAAAAATGTTGAATGAAATTCTACTAGTGTAAAGACAACTTTAGGATCAAGGCCAATACCAAGCGTTGACCTTTACCATACCATACCATACCATTTAACTTCTCAATACCATGAAGAGGGAATTTACATGCTAAATCATGCCATGGGGCTACGGAAGATAATCAAATATTCTGTATGTCTATTGGCATCATTAGTTGTCTGTTGCATGTAAAGGTCAATTTTTTAAGGATTAAGGGCTTGTTTGCACCTTCAGTGTAAAGCCTCGTACACACGATCAGATTTTCTGATGACCGTTCGTCCGTTTTTTGTTGCATGCTAGAAAATTCTTGTATGACAGAATTCAACTTCAGAAGTATCGTAATGTGTTGAATAGCTTTGTATGTATTCTTTCGTTTCTGAGCATGTGTAGTCTTGCTCTTACGATTTTTACGACGAAAACTGTACTAGCTAAACGAAAGTCGGACGTTGAGTTCACTTACGGCAAAAATTTTATAGTCTGCACATCCAGCTTTTGTTGGGTGAAAAATCGGAATCGGCAGTCAAAAGCACCGTACTAACGATCTGAAAATTGGCAGATCGTTAGCCGAAATAAATTTTACGTCCGGTTTTCATATCGAGTGTACGGGCCTTTAATTTGAGTTGATAAACACAAGCTGAACTCAAGGACACAGCAAATACTATTTGCACTGAGGAAAAATTTAGACATGCTGCATTTTTTGCAGCGTAGCGCACAAAAACACATAATATGCATGCCAGTGCATCACAGTGCACTGCTGTGCGTAGAATAAATAGTGGGGGGGAAAAAAGGACAAAAAGCAAGTATAGCATGTCCATGTTTGCTAAAGTAATAGAAAATTAAACTTCAATTTACAAAGTGAACATGCTTTACTACCTCCTTGGAAAACCAGACACACTGTGTACTGCAGCCATGGTTACAATGAAGATTAATTATGTTAGCAGTGATCCCTGGTGGGCATTTGTCAACTGCAGGCAAAAGCAGACTGTTAGATCAGAAAATGCATCCCAACTGCCAATATTTATATACAATTCAATACATATACACAGGCTACTTTGTAAAAATAGGATGGTTTGTAATTACAGTAGGTACTGCCAAGGACAAATCTGTAAAAAAAAAACAAAAAAAAAAACAACAATATTTTATTTTTTTATTTTGCAACTAACTTTGTAAAATACAAATCAAATAAATATTTTTTCATATAAATTGGAAGTCATAGGTGGCGTACTATTAAGATCTGCCATAAATCCCAATAAAAAAAATATCTTTCAAAGTTAGCATACACTGTTTGTGTAGAACATCACCAAAACCAAGCTAATTATTTTGTCCCAAAAATACCACAGGTATTCAAAGACCGGAAACAACACTGTGAGAAGCCAGTATAGAGGGACATGTAACATAAAAACAAATCAGTTACGCCTGTCATTCTAACACAGTAATTCTAGCTGTCTTCCAGACAAGAAGGGATATTCAATCATATTCGGAGTCTGGAAAAACAAATTGGAAGTTAGATCACTGACCCATAAAGCAAGTATGATTATATTCATCATTCAGGCCTATAGCATGTGAGGTGCTCAATGTCCAAATCTACCAAGCTTTACTTCTTCTGCAACTTCCAAATAATTCCTAGGATCAAATCTCACTTTCTCAAGTTCTTGCAGATTTGGTTCTGTTTGTTTATATTGTATATAGGCAGATGTTCAGATATCATAAAAAATATTCCTTTGTTTTTCTTTGTGTTTTTTTTATATATATTGACAAATAATACAGTAATTCAATTTTTTTTAATTGTGATATTTAATATACAGTACAACGTAAGGCCCCTTTCACACGGGTGGACCGTATGTCAGTTTTTCACCCATTCGTTTTCGAATGAAAAATGGACATACATGTATCCCTATGGGATAGCGGATGTCAGCGGATGAACATCCGCTGACACCCGATCTCACCCGTGTCCGCTATGCTCCGTTTTTCAGGATAGAAAATTTATATTTTTCTATCTGTCTGCGGAGCGGATCGGATGAACATGGACAGACGGTCCGTGTTCATCCGATCCCCCATAGGGGATGGCGGAGATCTGACAGGGCGGTCCCTGCACAGTGTGCGGGGACCGTCCAGTCATCCGCCGGCTCAGCGGGGATCAACGGAGCGATCCCCGCTGAGCAAGTGGAGGTTCACGGGGTGGATCATGACTGATCCGTCCCGTGTGAAAGGGGCCTAAGGAATTAAGGATCTCAACCAATGCTACAAACATTTTCAGCAAGTATAGAAAATACCTGTTGATTTTACCAGAAATGCATTGTCCTTCACTTCCCGTAAGCTGAACTGAAAGCACATACATTATATCTTCCTTCTGTAAACTACTAATTCTTCAAACCCCCATATAATGGAGATGTAGAGAGGAAGACATGTTTGAAGTCCAGGATGGTTGACAAAAATGGGGGCTCATCCGAGGTGTGGAGTCTAAGTACTAACTGGTGTTCACCAGAGCTCCTGATGGTGGAGATGGGTTTTGCTGCATGTTAGTACCAGGTCGAGGTCCTCAGTATCGCCCCCACCCCCCAGAAGGTGAGCAAGCTGGGGTCCAGTAGCAGATATAGCAGGTAGGGATCAAACAAAAGTGTAGTCAATAAACAAGCCAAGGGTCGGTAACGAGTGGTTGCAGGTTGGGATCAGGCAGAAGTGTAGTCGAGAAACAAGCCAAAGGTCAGTAACGAGTTGTAGCAAAAATATGGATGGCAGAAGGGAAGACAAGAGCAAGATATTGGCTGGAGAGAGCACAATATTCTGGCAAACAGGAACTGCAGAGACATAGCTTAAATAAGGAATTTTATGGGAGGAGCAAAGAGTTCAAGGTTCAGCAAAAGCCAAGGCACAAAGCAGGGTTGTCCAATTGATCAGACAGGGTGCTGTCCAGCATCTCAGGTAGCTCAGCGATAAAAAAGCCATTACCAGAAAAAGCAGAGGTCCCAGATTCAAGTCCAGGCCCTGACACATATAACAACTCCCACTCCCAGCAATCCACAGCTTTTAGTAAGCAATAAAAGGAAAAATTCCAGGACAGAGAGGAGAGTGGCCTGTGTCTTGTACTCTACACCAAGAAAAAGATTTTACAGATATGTCAAAAATCCTTATTTCTTATTCGTAAACTACAGGCTACAAGCTTCCGTTAACCATTTCTCTTAGCTTTAACAACTTAGCTTCAATACTACAGTGTGGGCCGTCAAGCACATGCTGGTCACCGGGTGCTGGCCAATGATTGACCGCACTTGGGGATCTAGTTGCTTTTTCAGATAGATCCCCAGTAAAATCAGCACACAGTACACAATCAAACACTTGTTAGGCATATATTTAACCCCTTGATTGCGCTAGATGTTAACCCCTTCATGCCCAGTGTCATTAGTACAGTGACAGTACATATTAGCACTGATCACTGTAATAATGGCAATGGTGATGTCAGTGGCAGTTAGTTCCCCCCAGCATCACTTAGTGTCAGCTCCACTTTAACCACTTCAGTCCCGGAAGATTTTACCCCCTTCCTGACCAGAGCACTTTTTGCAATTTGGCACTGCTTCGCTTTAACCACTTCAGCCCCGGAGGATTTGGCTGCCAAATGACCGTGCCACTTTTTGCGATTCGGCACTGCGTTGCTTTAACTTACAATTGCGCAGTCGTGCAACGTGACTCCCAAACAAACGGACGTCCTTTTTTCCCCACAAATAGAGCTTTCTTTTGGTGGTATTTGACCACTTTGCGGTTTTTATTTTTTTGCGCTATAAACAAAAATATTTTTTACTTTTTGCTATAATAAATATATCCCCAAAAATATATAAAAAACTAATTATTTCCTCAGTTTAGGCCGATATGTATTCTTCTACATATTTTTGGTAAAAAAAAATCACAATAAGCGTTTATCGATTGGTTTGTGCAAAAGTTATAGTGTCTACAAAATAGGGGATAGTTTTATGGCATTTTTATAAAAAAATTTTTTTTTTTACTAGTAATGGCGGCGATCAGCGATTTTTATCGTGACTGCAACATTATGGCGGACACAGCAGACACTTGTGACACTATTTTGGGACCATTGTCATTTATACAGCGATCAGTGCTATAAAAATGCACTGATTACTGTGTAAATGACACTGAAGGGGTTAAACTTAGGGGGCGGGGAAGGGGTTAAGTGTGTCCTAGGGAGAGATTCTAACTGTGTGGGGGCTGGGCTACAAGTGACATGACACTGATCACTGCTCCCGATTACAGGGAGCAGAAGATCAGTGTCGTGTCACTAGGCAGAAAAGGGAGATGCCTCTCCCCGTTCTGCAGCTCCGTGACACGATCGGGGGACACTAGCGGACATCGAGTCCACAGGTCCCATGGGCACGGTCACGGAGCTCGCAGCAGGGGCACATGCCCGCACGGCGCGAAATTCAAAGTAACGTATATATACGTTGCTTTGCGCAGCCGTGCCATTCTGCCGATGTATATCTACATGGAGCGGTCGGCAAGCGGTTAACTGACAATTGCGCGGTCATGCAATGCTGTACCCAAACAAAATTTGCGCCCTTTTTTTCCACAAATAGAGCTTACTTTTGGTGGTATTTGATCACCTCTGCAGTTTTAATTTTTTGCGCTATAAAACAAAAAAAGAGCGACAATTTTTTTTAAAAAAAAAAACAATATTTTTTACTTTTTGCTATAATAAATATCCTCAAAAATGTTTTTAAAAAACAAGTTTCTTCATCAGTTTAGGCCAATATATATTCTTCTACATATTTTTGGCAAAAAAGAAAATCGCAACAAGCGTATATTGATTGGTTTGCGCAAAAGTTATAGCATCTACAAACTATGGGAAAGAGTTATGGCATTTTTATTATTTATTTATTTTTTAATAGTAATGGCAGTGATCTGCGATTTTTAGCGGTATTGCGACATACAGATCAAGCACTTTTGACACATTTTTGGGACCATTGGCATTTATACAGCGATCAGTGCTATAAATTATGCACAGATTCCTGTGCAAATGTCACTGGCAAAGAAGAGGTTAACACTAGGGGGCGATCAAGGGGTTAAATGTGTGTTCCCTCAGTGTGTTCTCACTGTATGGGGATAGAACTGACTAGGGGAGGAGACATATCGTCGTTCCTACTTAGTAGGAATAAACTATAGGTCTCCTCTCCCCTGACGGCACAGGGATTTTTGTGTTTACACACACAAATCCCCATGCCTGGCTCTCGTGCACACAATTGTGACCGTCGGCCACGCGCATGGGGTCCCCCTTCGTGCGCGCGCCATCTGGCGGCTCTTAAAGGGAACCCCGTTTATGTACGGGATTTTGCGCAGTGGTGCCATTGTGCCACAGTAAATGTGCGTGAGCCGGTCAGAAACCGGTTAAAGAGCAGCTTGAGGCATCTTATGGCCAAAGGTGGCATCACCAGAGCTCTGAATGACCTCCTGGAAAACCTAACAAACATGTGAACAAAAAACCAGGACGCGGTCTTGCAAATCTGAGAAAGGGGGAGGATTGGGGCTTTGAATGAGATGCATGGTAACATGCAACTCCATCCCTGGTTCTGTATAAGAAAATACAGGTTTGGGACTTTGAATGAGGCATAAAGTCAAGACCAGTAAGTAGTCAAGTTAGAAAAAATATGTTTTATTTCTCTACAACCACGAATGGTGAAATTGTAGTATCATACATGGATAGAAACAGGGAAAGCATAGTAGAGCAAAACCATGTGGATAATTATACTGCATGTCAGCAATGTCATAACATATTGCATGGTAAAAATAAATAAATAAAATTGCCCTCCACTTCAACAGATCAATGGTTAAGTGCTCCCTGTTTCTTCCTGCGCCCCGATACCTCAGCTCCCATGGGGGACATTTCTAGTGGTCCTTACCATCTAGCCGCACATACCAGGCTGACGTAAGTATGCTGGCATGTTATTTTTCCTCTGCTTCAATCATCCCCCTTTCCCTGGGTCAACTATTTGAATACTGTTATATGTATTATATGTTTTATTATAGTTTATGCAGCATCTGCCCCTGAAGAGTGGGGATTATCCCACAAAACACGTCAGTCTTACACTGATGTGACATGCTCTAGAGTTGGTTCCATATATTTCAAATTTCAATTGTACTATATTGTAAGACTGTAATTCAATGTTGTGGTATGTTGCCCCATTGATCTGTTGATATGGAGGACAGTTTTATTTATTTATTTTTACCATGCAATATGTTATGACATTGCTGACATGCAGTATGATTATCCACATGGTTTTGCTCTACTATGCTTTCCATGTTTCTATCCATGCATGATACTACAATTTCGCCATTCATGGTTGTAGAGAAATAAAACATATTTTTTCTACCTTGACTGCTTGCTGGTTCTGATTTTATGCCTCATTCAAAGTCCCAAACCTTTCTTTTCTTTTTCAAATCTGAGAATCAGAAGCCTGATGTTGAAAAGCCCAAGGGGTACCAGCTGAATGAGTTGAGTGAGCCCTAACGGGGATTTAGGAATTACTATCCTTCAAGACATAAGCCTAGAAATAACATTTTAATTAATCTAGAAATAGTGAAAAGAGATGCAGAACTGCCCTTGAGATAACTTGAAGTCAAGATTCTCTTTGGGATCTTTGGAGCTGTACAAAGAGATTTTAGGCTGATGTTATGATTAGCATGAATCGGCCAAATTTTGCTCAGTCATCAAATGACTTTTCATGAACGGGTTTGTCAGTATACAGTATTTTTGCTTGATTGGATGCAGCGATGATCAGTGTATTTTGACAGCAGAGGAGTCCTGCTGTCAGAATACAATGACACAGCGGAAAGAATTCCCCTATCCATCTCAAATGTGTGACTGGGGAAAAAAGTTCAGTTTTTTGTTCAGCCAGATGGCTGAACGAAAAACAATGCATAATGTATGGCCAGCATAAGGGACAAAGGAGGCTTGAGGCCTCAAAAGCACCTTTATCATTTTATAAAAAACAAGAAAGTTTTTTTTAGTGGATAAGGCCATACTTTTCAAGACCCATCTTGCTGATGTGAGTCACAAGAAAAATCAGCAGCTCCTTGAAGACGTCATACAACGAAACAGATGTAGAGCAGGGCCAGGATGCTGAGGACATTGCGATTGCCAGTTTACACTCGCAGTCCATGACAGGTCTGGAGGTGAACGGCTATACATAGCTGAGCGTGTTACTCCCAAAGTGTCGGCAGGTACTCTTCAAATGCGAGTGGATTGCAAATAGTTTTTTAACAAGCCTGGGAAATATTTTTTTACGCTATGGAAGCCTCCTTCCTTTTTCTTTCCCATGATATGCTGTAATCGTTGAGAGAAAAACTGTGATTGATGACCATTTGTGGAGAGTGTGTTCCTCCAGTTGATATATCCAATTATTCATTTGGTGAGTCCTAATTGAGAGAGAGCGGTGAAGGATTCACATATTCGTGAAGTATTCTTTTTGTGTTTTTTTTTTTGTGATAATCACATAAGGAAAGGCTGTTCACTTATTTGGCATATTTGGTATTTTTTGTTTATTATTTTAATATTGACATTCATTGCTACAATTTTTTGATCTTTTCTGAACTTCATCTCAGCAACTTTATAGTATGTTGCATAGAGTTTATATTATGCACTAGCACTTTATAGATATTGCATATTGAATTGGTTTAACACATATACATGTACACATGCAAATGTTGAACAATTGGTTTCAAGACATACTTATGGTCGGAGCCCTCTGTCCGGAGAGATATGAATCACATAAACATGTCACAAGACAAACAACATAAAGTAGACCTGAAGTGTGCCCTGGTCTGCTGGACGGTATGCCAATAGAAGGGGGCATGCCATAAAATAAGTAAATAGATGATATTGTAGAGAAATTGTTCCAAGAGAAGTACCCTGAAAAGGGAATGGGTGGGTGGGTACGGGGCACTGGAACCAACACAGACCATCCTGGGTGGTCTGCTAAAATACCCTCAGGCTCCTCCCATAATTTCAGACCACCATACTGGCCTTCCTATTTATGGTCGGAGCCCTCTCTCCGGAGAGATATGAATCACATAAACACGTCACAAGACTAACAACATAAAGTAGACCTGAAGTGTGCCCTGGTCTGCTGGACGGTATGCCAATAGAAGGGGGCAAAACATTTGGTTAGGGAGATAACTGTTTGAGTCTGACAACATATTACAGAGCGAGCCTGCTGAAGGCTCGTGACATTTCTGCTTGTGGATTGGGAATGTATTGAGCAAAACAAGTGGATTCCCACCTGCCCATCTTTTTGATCACGTGGTGCGGGACCCCGTTTCGTGATGCTGCTCCAATGCGGAAAGAATGTCCAGAATATCGGCCGGGGTCAAGGCCTAAGTTGCACAAAAGAATCCTGACGTGTGTAGTGAACTGGTTCCAGCTTAGAGGTTTGGTCGGGAAAGGTAGTAATGGGCTGGACAGATGGGCAAGCAACTGATCAAGAACGGCAACGGGGCACCAGGTATTGTGAGTCTGGAAAAGTTCGATGTCAACCCTGGGACCAGACTGTTGTGTTTTGGACACTGTTAGGTGTAGGATGAAGTGACCCTGGTGGCGTGTCAGGTGGCGTCTGCGTAATATCTGGCAACTGGGGCTGGTGACAGTGAATTTGCTGGGGCATAAGAAACCGTAGAAGGCCAGGTAAATGGCTGCTTGAATGACCAGGCTGGGCAATAACCCAAAAGGGGAACGTGGCAGCATGATAGACATGTCTCGGACATGGCGCTGGTCACTGGCAGGCGTTTGGTATTGGTCTGGGGCTGTTGCCTGTGAAACACCACGCAGAATAGTTTTGACGGCATGAGCGGCGAACAAGGATGGTTTGGTAGGATCTTGTAAGGAGATGAAATGCTGAATTCCAGCTAAGTACAGTCTAATGGTATTGTGTGACAGCGCCAACTGTGTGTGGCAGTATGAAATGAAGGCCAGGATGTGGTTGAGATCTCCTAAACTGCCCCGGGGTTGGAGGCTAGGAATCTGTAATAGATAGTTAAGGGTCATATCATCACAGAGTTGAGCTGTGGATATGAAAACTAGGTATTCAATGCCATGTCCTAATAGACTGAATAGTTAAAAAATATAAGTTGGCAGCTTATATTTTTTAACTAAGGAACCTCAAAAAGTTTTTCCAGGCAGTACGGTAGGCCTTCAGGGTATTGGGAGAGAAGGATAGATTGATGAGGCAGGTAGCATCGTGGAGGTGTGATTAATGGGATGATACTGCGCCAATCTACAAAGTGAGCAGCCTACATAACAATTGACTGTGATTGTAAAAACTAAAATATATATAAATGTAGGCGCTAAAAAGAAAGGTAGGTGTGTGAAAATCCTACACCTGCACTTACATCAAACAAAAATCATTTGCACCATAAAGTGAGCCGGTGGCGGCTGATGTACAAAATTGTCTGTGCATAGATCAGGTATAAAGTGATGAAAGAAACAAATGTGAAGCAGGTGTGTGACCCACCTAAATAGTGGTATCAAAAAATTCTATAGAACTCAAGAAAAAAACATCTATGTATGAAACAATCTTGGTGAAAAAATGTATCTTAGTGAAAAAATATAATATTATATATTCCTCTGTGAACTTTATAATATTCAAGGAAAAATCTATGCATGTGAGCACAAGACAAACATGTATCATGTATTAGATCAGTACAAAATACAATCTGTCCAAAGGGAACTATGTAGTACAATCTTCCAAATGTCCACATATATTCTGCAATAATGGGGTGATCATGTGTGATCAAATGGGACACTTCACAAATGTAACCATGGATGTGATAACTACAGGGACCCGGACCGTGGCAGTCTGCAGGCGTCCTCCTTCCTCCACTGTCAGGAATTCCAGTTCACAGAGGAATATATAATATTATATTTTTTCACTAAGATACATTTTTTCACCAAGTTTGTTTCATACATAGATGTTTTTTTCTTGAGTTCTATAGAATTTTTTGATACCACTATTTAGGTGGGTCACACACCTGCTTCACATTTGTTTCTTTCATCACTTTATACCTGATCCATGCACAGACACTTTTGTACATCAGACGCCACCGGCTCACTTTATGGTGCAAATGCTTTTTGTTTGATGTAAGTGCAGGTGTAGGATTTTCACACACCTACCTTTCTTTTTAGCGCCTACATTTATACATATTTTAGCATCGTGGAGGTGTCGTTTTAATCCAGGGTTTAATCGTTTTAATCCAGGGTTAGCTGCGACCAATGTGGGATAAAAGACATGGTCGGGTCTTCTCCAGGCTCCTGTGAAAAGAATGTTGCAAAGTTAAAATGGGATAGTGTGTCAGTCTAGGTATTGCATTTGCCTGGGATGTAGATACAAAGGACATTGAATTGATGACGTAGAGATAATTGCACCAGCTTGCGCAGGAAGGACATTGTCCAGCGACTTGGACCTGCCTTTGTTTATGATAGTGGAAGTGGCCTGGTTGTCTGTGGCAAACGTCACCGGTTGTCCTGCCCAGGTGCTGCCCCAGACTTGGGCCGCTGCGACAATGAGGTAGATCTCGAATAAAGAGGAGGACTGACTGAACACTGGAATCAAGAGAATCTCTGGCGGCCATGGCTCTGCAAACCAGTGATGGCCAAAAATTGCAGCGAAGCCTGTGGAGGCTGCGGCATCAGTGACTATCTGCGGTGAAGAGGGAGATGCTGATGGAATGAACAGAGATATCCCGTTCCAGTTCGTGAGCAATTTGTCCCACATGGCAAGATCCACTATCGCTGCCACATCTAACTTGAGGATTTGGTCAGGGTCTTGTGCCTGGGAGAGGAACACTAAGAGGCACAAGATAAAGGATCGCCCCTGAGGGATGATCCTCATGGCAAAGTTGAGGTAATGCCCAGTAAGGATTGTAGCTGCCTCTTGCGTGATGGTAAAGGTATGGACGACCGTCCTGATGCGGGTCAATTTGTCCGGAGGCAGGCTAGCCTGCATGGCGCGTGTATCAAGTGTGATGCCCAGGAAGGTGATGCGCTGCGCCGGGCCTTCCACTTTTTTCTCAGCTATAGGCACGTTGAGGTTGTTAAAGACGTCTCTCAGGCTGTTTAAGCTTACTGGGGGTTTACTAGGTGTCTCAATGAGCAAGAAGTCGTCTAGATAATGTATCACTCTCTGACAACATGCGTGATGTGACAGGATCTAAGAAAGGGACTGGGCCAATGTGTCAAACAGCCACGGGCTGCTTTTGGCGCCAAAAGTCAGCTTAGTGGCGAAATAGTACAAGCCTTTTCACTTGATTCTGTGCCATCGCCAGAAGTACGGTTTGATCGGTAGCAACTTGAAGGCGTCTGCGATGTCCGCCCAAGACAGCCAAGCACCTACACCTATGCTAATGATTGCTTGAATAGCTAAATCTACTGAGGAGTACTTAAGAGAGAATTCCTCTGAGGGTATAAGAGAGTTTAAACTGGGTATGTGAGAACAAGGAGGCGAGGACAAATCATAGACTAAACAAAGTTTATTTGAAAACTTGCCCTTGACAGGCCCGATAGGGCTGACTCTCCATACAGTGAAGCGTGATTGTGAAAAGGGGCTGATCATGTACCCCTGGTCTAGTTCCGTCAGCAACAAGGTGCTGATAGCTTCCTCGTCGGTGGCTGTTGAGAGCAGGTTCTTTCACTCGTGGGTTGTGTTGGGAAGTGTGAGGAGTCCGGTGTGGAACCCTGTAGTGAACCCCTGCACAAGAAAGGCTGCCAGTGAGGGAGTTGGGTGTGAGGACAGGTAGAAGCTGAGCCATCCGACATGTACATGGCCCAGTCATGAGGCATTAAGAAGCTTGACACCGCAGGTGCTTCTGGGGTGAGCCTTATGGCACGTGAGGCAGATGTGCGGGTTTGCAGTGGGGGAAGTTGCAACCCGCGAAGTTGAAGTTGTTGCAGATGGCTGTGCGTGGATTGGTTGTCCTAATTTGTCCGCCTGGGACGGCTGTTTAAATGCCGGTGAATTTTGTGTGGCATAAGAGGTGGAAGGAAAGCTGGGGAGGCGCCTGCCACTCAACTCAGAGCACCATTTAGCTATGTGGGTGACTGGCAGTTGGCACAGAGTGGGGAGCGAAGGCTGGCAAAATGGCAGAAGAGCTCTGTGTCTATGGTGCTGCAGTTGGTGGTAACCTGGAACTGTGAAAGTCTGGCTGCCGCTTTAGCTGAAAATGACTGGTGATAGTCAAAAACGTGCATCCTCCGTATTTATGACCTAGATCCACTACTGCATGGAGGTACATATCCAGTTCTTCCCTCCTGTTGGGGTTGACCATGCATAGGACGTCTCTGACCATGCTGAAGGCCAGCAAAAACTCAGTGACAGTGAGCTTGCGATTAAGTAAAAAAAGGTGATGCTGCGCTGTTCAACCACTTCCCTACCCGCCCATAGTCAAATGACGTCCACAGATGGGATCTCCCATCCTGGGTGGACGTCATATGACGTCCTGGGCTTTGTGGGGGGATATCTGAATGATGCCTGCAGCTAGAGGCATCATTCAGATATCCTTCTATTCTACCGGCGATTCTGCGCACAATAAGAATGATCATAGCGGCGGTTCCGCCGCTTGATCGTTCTTATAGGCGGCGGGAGGGGACATCCCCCCTCTTGCTGCCATCCGGTGCTTCTCCGGGCTCTCCCGTGCCATCAAGGGCCTGGAGAATGAATCGTCCAGCGCCGGATAGGAAGCATAGAGATGACTGGTGACCAGATAGTATCTGAGCTCCGGCTTGTCACTTTGTGATCATCCTGACAGTTTTCTGTGGACAGACTTACTGCTGTATTGACACAAACACCCGGTGCATAAACATCCAGCGCTGAGCCTCAGATATCGGGCTTTCAGGCTTCAGATGCCGTGCAGTTAGGCTGCTGGGCTGTTAAAGGGTAAGTTCATCTTTAAAAAAATTAATAAATACACATTGTTTGCAGGTAAAAAAATGTGCATTTTTTTTCCAGGAGCATGTAAAGCATTGCACCCCGCGATTAGTAGATTGCAAGCGTAATGCCAGGCTCCTGCAGACTGTCTATGTAGCTGTCTGCTTGTACCTCCGATACGGGCACACAGTTACTGAGTAACAGGAAGATCAATGAACTAGTGAAATTAGATAGTATACATCTTTATATTGGTAGCTTATAATATTATATTATATCATATTAATTACTTACCGGTATTACTTATTTCACCTCATTCTCTACTCCATGTTTGCTCATTAGTTCTATCTTCCCATCTCCTCTGGTATAGCCATGTTGTTTATCATGTTTTGTAGATATATTTTAAAAAGGGATTTTCTACATAATCATATATTTACATATCCTTTTTGGTTTAATAATCTGGAAGTTGGGAGTACCCATGTATGGTATGTTTTTCACCGCTATGTTAAGGTCAGGATAGCATAGTCAGTTCCTCTAATAGTCATTATATAACCATAAGATAGACGCACGCAACTCAGGTTGATTTTGTATATGATGTTCATTTGTGCATTTATGATTGTTTATCATATTTCAGAGATTATTCATGATTTGATATGTATTTTTTGGCCTTAAATTTTCTTCTTTTTCTTTTGTGTTTTTTTGGAAGTTTGTCCTTCTATCACACGCACACACACACACATATATATATATATATATATATATATATATATATATATATACACACACACACTTTTTTATTTTATTTTATATATATATATATTTTTTTTTTTATTCATTTAATTATTTTATATATTTGTTATGGTCAATTCTCTGTTGGTATTCAATTGGTTTTGGACTTTTTCTGACTGGCATGGAATGATTGGCCTTTATTGATTTGTACTTCATACTCTGAATCAATTTTTTTCTACTATGTAACTAAATGAGACAATATGTGTCTTTTTCTTGCCTTTTCCCCCCTGTCTGTTTCTCAGTACACAGCTCTTCAAGTAATTGGGACAGGTGGGATGTCTACTGATACCCACCCACACCTGCGGACAAGGGTGTGGGTGGGGGGTCTATTTAAGGAATGTCAGTGGTACACCTCAAGGTGATGAGTAAGCACAGTGTAGCTGTGTGAAACATGTCCACCTCTGTTCTGGCTTTTGCACTTGTGGTGTTTGTCATGTTATTTAAAAGGAACATACAATAAATGGAATTCAATCACGTTGGTGTGCAGCCAAACCTTTTCATTCAAGATAAATGAACTACTTAGAGCGCTCAGTAGTGCCCTGGTAGTTCATTAAGAAATACAAGCCATCAGCAAAAACGATGTCAGTACTTGTAGTTCATTCATTCACAGAACTGTAAATGAATGACGCAGCCGTGTAGGCGAAGCCTTTCATGGCCATGCTCTTTTTGTATAGCGATAGAGGGAGACATCCCCGGCCCACTGTCACAGGGTAGAGGGGGGAGCAGGCAGATGCTGAATATGTTACATGTTACACCCTAAATATGGGTGTAACATGCAACATGTTCAGAAAGGTGAACATATCCTTTAGGCTGTTAAGCTCGGCCCTTGGCACTTTACCATCTCTGCACCTCTGCTCCCCTTCAATACAATGACTTGCTGAAAGGAAGGAGAGGGGGAAGAAATGGGAGTGGACCCAGCAAATAATGATGGTGCTGGTGGCTCTGCACAGTCTTCCCTCCCCACTTAGTCTGCAAGGTAGAAAATAATAAATGGGGTGTTGGCCGCTCACTTGGATCGGATTGCAAGACATCAAAAACCCACTCAGATTTCAGTAGAACAAGTCTGCTGACACACACACACAAGTGGATCCCTGCTGCCACTGTTGATGGTTCTGCTCTACAGAGAGCATTGAAAACACAAAAAGACCAGTCTGGAGGTGTGCAGTCTGCTGTGAGTACACTCTCTGCCTCTGTTGTGCCTGGAGTCACCTGGAAAAGCTAGGGAGGGGGGGCAGATTTCACACGGAGATATTTATTTTCTGCTGTTCAGCAATGCTACACATCTATATCTGTACTCTCAGGACAAGTTCAGGGGGGATATCTGTATGTAATATGAGATTGGTAATGCATAAGATTGACACTAACATCTAAAAGGTTGAAGACCGGCGCATGCGCGGATGCCTGAGGGAGAAGTCGCATCCCCTTAGAGCTCCGCTCCCGGGTTAAACAAACCGGAGAACCGACCGCTGTTTTTCACCGCAAACGGCACCAGCTCCCGCGAATTCATACCAGGTACACTTTGGCGTATTGAGGATGGTCACGAGGGGGCCAAAAACGAAGTATAAGATTGGTATCTCTAAAGATACACCGGCCCGGCAGACATCCAAGATGGCGGCGCCTGGTACCTCACAGACTCGCACACAGCGGGTTCCTAAATCCCTGTCACACAATGTCAAAACTCTGGACACAGCTGGTGAGATTGATTCTGACTATGAAACACCTGAAAATGTTATTCAGTCTAACATGTTTAGACAATTTGAGAAAATGCTTCAGAAAGCTTTGAAACAAACTTCTGACCAGATAACAGAGAAGCTGACAAGGGAGATTAGGGAGCTGGGGCATAGAACAGCTGAATTGGAAATGCGGGTAGATGATATAGAAACTACCACACAGCATTATGATGCTACTATTGAACAGCTTAAGGATGAGAACTCTTTATTACAAAACCGTTTGGAAGACCAGGAGAATAGGGACCGTCGTTCCAACCTAAGAATCAGAGGTCTCCCTGAATCAATCATAGACTTACAGGGAACTATAGGTGCACTGTTTCAGGAACTGTTACCAGGTATTTCACCTGAGAGATTGGAAATGGACAGAGTCCACAGGGCCCTAACTCAACGCAAACCCAATGGACCCCCTAGAGATATTATAGTTAAATTTCATTACTATAAAACAAAGGAGCAAATACTTGCTGCTGCTAGAGGTAAAAACACTCTTGAGTTCCAGGGCAATATCTATCAGCTCTTTACAGACCTCTCCCCTCTAACTGTTACTAAGAGGCGTTCTATGAAACTATTGCTGCAAGTACTTCAAAAGCACCAAATCATATACCACTGGGGGTTTCCATTCTCTCTCCGCTTTACATACTTGGAAACTAGATATACCTGTCGCACGTCCGATGAACTACGGTCAGCCTTAATTGATCTAAGCCTGATGGATCACACCAATTCTAAGGAGCAACCTCGTAGACGTGCGGCTTCTAGATCACCTCCAAATGAAACCGACCTGGACCCAAACCCCTCTGGTTATACCAGACAGAATCTTCATAAAAGAGGACGTTTTGATAGTCAGGCACCGATAAATGTTGACTCAATGGACTGATTGTTCACCTCTCATTAATCTTATCCATGTTTCTCCCCTTTTGTAGGGTACTAGCCCCATTGCTTTATTCTGAAAAGCATTGCACTATCTATGATTGAAGAATTAGAATCCTGTTCTCCATTTTTTTTTTTTCTTGGTGTCTTGTTTCTGACAAATATGTCTATTTCTTTAATCTATATGCACATTATATATGCATATTAATTTGTACTTATGAAATATAAATCTAGGTTTTTATTTAGGGTTTTAGTCAGCCAGAAGATTTATATTTCATTTACATTTTTGAGCCAAGTGTTTTTAGGGGGTTTTTTTTTTTTTTTTTTTTTTTTTTTTTTGTGTTTGTCCCCTTTCTGACAAATATGTCTACTTAGTAATTTATATGCATATTATATTGTACTTATGAAATATAAATTTAGGTATTTATTTATTGTTTTAGTCAGCCAGAAAGTCTATATTACATTTACATTTTTGAGACAAGTGTGTTTTTTTTTTTTTTTATATGTAATATAAATTTATGTATTTAATTTATGTTTTTGTCAGCCAGAAAGCTAAAATTTCATTATTGCTTCTTGAGACGAGTGTTTCTTGTCTTCTTTATTTGTCTCCTTATAGACAAATAAGTTTATTTCCTTGACTTATATGGTCATTGATATAGATAGACTATCCTCTTCCCTCCCCCCCCCTTTTTTTTTTTTTCTCTTCCCTTTCCTCTATATTTGCGAGCTTGTTTACTAATTATTTCGCTTGCGTAGACGGTTTGCTTCACAAGTGTTAAGATTAATATTTTCTAGCCTCCTTATGGACGCATTCATCTAGAAATTGACTCAGCATACTTCCCGAAGTTGGTATGCTTCTGTCACGTACCTAGCGGTGATGAGCCCGGACTTGCAGAGGAAGGCCTCCCTTACGGCTCCCACCAGCGGCCCCTGGTAAGGTAACAGCAGGCGCGGAGGTAGGAGGGGTACGAGTGCCTGGCAGGATCAACCAAGGTGAAGGTAGGTATGCAGACTTGGTAGGCACACTGGAACACAGCAGGTCGAACTGGAATCAGGAACACTCAGCAAACTGGAATCGTTCAGCAGACGGGACCGGAACCAGGAACACAGGAACTCAGCAAACAGGATCAGCTTAGCAGACTGGACCGGAACCAGGAACACAGGAACTCAGCAGACTGGATCAGCTTAGCAGACTGGACTGGAACCAGGAACACAGGAACTCAGCAAACTGGATCAGCTTAGCAGACTGGACCGGAACTAGGAACACAGGAACTCAGCAGACTGGATCAGCTTAGCAGACTGGACTGGAACCAGGAACACAGGAACTCAGCAAACTGGATCAGCTTAGCAGACTGGACCGGAACTAGGAACAGTGAGCTTGGTCAGACAAGCCGGGTCGGTTAACTGGCTGGCAGCAAGGTACAGAGGGATCAGACAGAGGAGAGGTCACAACAAGCCAGGGGTCGGATGCAGGCAGAAAACTGGAGAAGTCACAGGCAGGCCGGGTCAAACACAGGTAAGTCTTCAGATCAGGTTTTCAGGTACTCAACGCTGTAGAGCAGACAGCAGGGACTGTCTGCGATTGACAGGTTTAAATAGCCCCTCTGGCGCCACCTGCAGGGCGGAGCATGCGCAACCGAGAATCAGGAAGACCAGGACGCCTGCTTCTGGCAGGACCTCCATGACATTGCCCCCCCCCAAGGGGCAGCCTCCGGATGCCCATCCGGGCAAACTTCTCAGGGTGAGATCTCTTGAAGGACTGCACCAGGCTTCTAGCATGGATGTTCTCCTCAGGCTCCCAAGAGTTTTCTTCGGGTCCGTAGCCCTTCCACTTAATCAGGAATTGGTTCTGGTTATTCCTTCTTCTAAAATCCATAATGGCTTCCACTTCGAATTCCTCCTCCCCGTCTACAATGACAGGATCAGGGAGAGCCGGACTTCGGCCTGGAAATGGGTTGGGAACCGAAGGCTTCAGCAGAGATACATGGAAGACCGGATGGATCTTGAGGGAGTCAGGGAGCTCCAGTTCATAAGCCACTTCATTGATTTTCCTTTTGACTGGAAACGGCCCTAAGAATTTGGGGCCCAGTTTCTTAGAGGGACATGCCATCCTCAAGTTTAAAGTGGATAACCATACTTGGTCGCCGGGTGCCAGCATTAATTCACCCCGTCTCTTCCTGTCAAAAATTGTTTTGTTGTGTTCCTGAGTCTTGGTCATGGTTTCCTGCAGAAGTTGGTTGTTGGATGAAAAGAAGTTCAACTTTTCCTGGACTGCGGGCACCGTACATTCAGGAAGGGAATTGGGCAGGAATGTAGGATGGAAACCGTAGTTTGCGAAGAATGGGGACTGCTTGGTAGCGGAATGCGTAGAGTTGTTATAGGCAAACTCGGCCAATGGGAGCAGGGAAACCCAGTCATTCTGAGCGAATGAAGAGAAGCAGCGCAGGTACTGCTCAAGGGTCTGGTTAGTCCTCTCAGTCTGTCCATTGGTCTGGGGATGGTAAGCAGAGGAAAGTGACAATTCTATCTCCAGAGCCTTGCAGAGGGATCTCCAAAACCAGGAGGTAAATTGTACCCCTCGGTCGGAGACAATATTGGCTGGTACCCCGTGGAGTCTGACGACCTCTCTGATGAACACCTGTGCAGTTTCGGGAGCTGAGGGAGTCCCCTTCATGGGAATGAAATGTGCCATCTTGGATAGACGGTCTACTATCACGAAGATAGTGGTGTGACTCTCAGCCGGAGGCAACTCGACGATAAAGTCGATGGACAGCATTTTCCAGGGTCTGTCTGGGATGGGTAGGGGTCTCAGTAGTCCCCAGGCCTTGGATTTGTAACCCTTGTTTCGGGTACAAACTATGCAGGACTCCACAAACTTCCTACAGTTCTCGCGGAGCCGAGGCCACCAAAAGGTACGCTGTACCAAGTCGGTGGTCTTGGCAACGCCAAAGTGCCCGGCAAGGGCATGGTCGTGGCAGAGTTCCAGTACGGTTATTCTCAGCTCTTCAGGTACGTAGATCCTGTTCTGGTACCAAAACAGCCCATCTTTGGCCTGCAATTCCGGTTCGGAGGGGAGTCTCTGCCCAGTGGAGGCTTGCTTGATCCGGGAGAGTAGGTCTTCCTGAAGCAGAAGGAAGTTTCCAGGAGCAAGAATGGTGTCTGGAGGAGAGGTTTCCTTAGACTTATGGAACATCCGAGAGAGGGCATCGGGCTTAATGTTCTTGGAACCGGGACGGTAAGTGACATGGAAGGAGAACCGGGAGAAGAAGAGCGCCCACCTGGCTTGTCGTGGTTTTAGCCTTTTCGCTGCCTTCAGGTACTCCAGGTTCTTGTGGTCGGTGAATATCAGAATCGGGTGGGCAGCCCCCTCCAACAGACAACGCCACTCCTCTAATGCGGACTTGATCGCCAGCAATTCTCGATCCCCCACGTCGTAGTTCCTCTCTGCTGCAGATAACTTGCGAGAGAAAAAAGCTACTGGGTGGAGCAAGGCTCTGGTCCCCTGTCTTTGGGACAGTATTGTCCTACCGCAATTTCCGAGGCGTCTACCTCCAGGACGAACGGTAATGAGGAATCTGGGTGCTTCAAGATAGAGGCAGAGGTAAAGAGACCCTTCAGGGCCTCAAAGGCCTTTTGGGCCTCAGGGGACCAGTGGAAACGGATCCCTTGTTTGGTCAGCTGGGTGATGGGTGCGATGATGGCTGAGAACCCTCTGATGAATTTGCGGTAGAAGTTGGCGAATCCAATGAAACGTTGGATCCCCTTCTTGTCCGCCGGGACTGGCCAGTCCAGGATTGCAGCAATCTTTTGAGGGTCCATCTTGATGCCCTCGCTGGAGATAATTAGTCCCAAGAACGATATACTCTCCAGCTCAAATTCACACTTCTCGGCCTTCGCATACAGGCCGTGCTGGCGAAGCCGAGCCAACACACTTCTGACGTGCCTGCGGTGGGAATCAAGGGAGGAAGAAAAAATTAGTATATCGTCTAGGTAGACAATGACAAAGAGATCTAGGAAGTCCCGGAGCACATCGTTAATGAAATACTGGAAAGTGGCAGGGGCGTTGCACAACCCGAAGGGCATTACCCGGTACTCGAAATGTCCGAATCGGGTGCGGAAAGCGGTCTTCCACTCATCCCCCTCCTTGATGCGGACCAGATTGTAGGCTCCGCGGAGATCAAGTTTGGTAAAAATGATGGCTGTTCCCAGTCTCTGAAATAGTTCCGGTACCAAGGGGAGAGGGTAGCGTTTTTTTACTGTGATTTTATTTAATTCACGATAGTCCACACAGGGTCGAAGGGTATGATCCTTCTTCTCTACGAAAAAGATGCCTGCACCGGCTGGAGATGTAGACGGACGAATGAACCCTTTCTGTAGGTTTTCATCGATATAGTCTTTTAGTGCCCCCTGTTCTACCTCTGTTAACGGGAAGATCCTGCCAAACGGAATTGCCGCTCCGGGAAGTAGGTCAATGGGGCAATCATAGGCCCGATGAGGTGGTAGAGTCTCTGCCCCTTGTTTGCTAAACACATCAAGAAAGTCATGGTAGACCTCAGGGATGGATTGCCGTATTCCAGCCTCCGTATTGATACATAAGAGGGTGGCCGGCCCAGGGGTTTTGAGTGTCCCGCAGGATTGCTGGCAGTAAGGAGAAGAAAAGGTCACCAACCCCGTGGCCCAGTTGATGGTAGGGTTGTGGACCTGTAGCCAAGGTATACCAAGGATCACAGGGAACAATGGGGAAAAGATAATGTCCAGGCGTAAGTATTCTTGGTGGGTTCCGGAGATGGTGGAGATGGTAGCGGGTAAAGGGGCGGTCTCTTGGACCACTGGTCCAGACTTAATGATGGACCCATCAGCCAAATGCACACATAGTCCATGGGTCTTGGTGACAAGAGGGATCTGGTGCTTGATGGCAAAGGCTGAGTCCATAAAGCAGCTGCAAGCCCCGGAATCAATAATAGCGGGCACTTGCAGAGTCCTTCCTGGGAGCTGTAACGAGACAGAGAGAGCAAGGTGAGATGTGGACTTGGCCTGTGGGTTGGTAGTGTCAGAAGATACTGAAAGACACTTACGAAGTTTCAGGGGACAATTTATAACGAAGTGTCCGGGTTCCCCGCAGTACAGGCACAGATTGTTCACTTGGCAACGTTGGCGTTCCTGTTGGGAGAGGGGAGGACGAAGCACTCCGAGCTGCATGGGCTCGGGTATGTCAGATGTAGCGGCTGGAGGTGCAACAGGTGCTGGGTGCAGATGGCTGGGAGCCCGGGGAAGCATCCAGGTCGGGCGGGAGAAGCCCGTGGACCTCTCAGCCCTTCGTTCCCTGAGACGTCGGTCGATCTGGATTGTTAAGTCAATTAGTGAATTCAGGGTTGGTGGTATGCCAACCCTAGCGAGCTCGCCCTTCAGAGGGTCGGACAGACCTATGCGGAACTGATGGCGGAGGGCGGCGTCATTCCAACTGGTATCTGCGCTCCACCGTCTAAATTCCGCTACGTAGTCCTCTGCTGCTCTGCGCCCCTGCTGAAGGGTGCGCAAGGCGGTCTCTGCGGTTACTGAGAGCTGGGAATCTTCATATAGCTGAGCCATGGCGTCGAAGAAGGCAGTAAGGTTGTTTAACCCCATATCTTTCCGTTCCAAGAGACGGTGGGCCCAGCTCTGAGGGTCTCCGAAAAGCAGGGACATCACAAAGCCCACCTTGGTGGCTTCCAAGGAGAAGGTGCGAGGCTGCAGAGCGAAGTAGAGTTCGCAGGAATTACGAAAAGCCCTAAGGTTGCTTCGATCCCCGGAGAATCTTTCGGGTGTAGGGACCCTGGGCTCCGGAGGAAGCATGACAACTGTGGGTGAGGATCCTGCCCCAGCAGTGGAGGTAGAGGTATGGGATCCCCCTTGGGCTCCAGAGGGGTTGGAGAGGACCTGCACTTGTTCTTCCAGATGGGTGTAGACTTGCTGGAGGTTCTTGACCGCTTCAGCCAATCCTGCCAGGTGCCGACATAGTTCCTCCATAGGTGAGGCTCCCTGCTCGGGCTCAGACATGGCTGTCTGCTACTGTCACGTACCTAGCGGTGATGAGCCCGGACTTGCAGAGGAAGGCCTCCCTTACGGCTCCCACCAGCGGCCCCTGGTAAGGTAACAGCAGGCGCGGAGGTAGGAGGGGTACGAGTGCCTGGCAGGATCAACCAAGGTGAAGGTAGGTATGCAGACTTGGTAGGCACACTGGAACACAGCAGGTCGAACTGGAATCAGGAACACTCAGCAAACTGGAATCGTTCAGCAGACGGGACCGGAACCAGGAACACAGGAACTCAGCAAACAGGATCAGCTTAGCAGACTGGACCGGAACCAGGAACACAGGAACTCAGCAGACTGGATCAGCTTAGCAGACTGGACTGGAACCAGGAACACAGGAACTCAGCAAACTGGATCAGCTTAGCAGACTGGACCGGAACTAGGAACACAGGAACTCAGCAGACTGGATCAGCTTAGCAGACTGGACTGGAACCAGGAACACAGGAACTCAGCAAACTGGATCAGCTTAGCAGACTGGACCGGAACTAGGAACAGTGAGCTTGGTCAGACAAGCCGGGTCGGTTAACTGGCTGGCAGCAAGGTACAGAGGGATCAGACAGAGGAGAGGTCACAACAAGCCAGGGGTCGGATGCAGGCAGAAAACTGGAGAAGTCACAGGCAGGCCGGGTCAAACACAGGTAAGTCTTCAGATCAGGTTTTCAGGTACTCAACGCTGTAGAGCAGACAGCAGGGACTGTCTGCGATTGACAGGTTTAAATAGCCCCTCTGGCGCCACCTGCAGGGCGGAGCATGCGCAACCGAGAATCAGGAAGACCGGGACGCCTGCTTCTGGCAGGACCTCCATGACAGCTTCCTTTCTCTCTCTTTTTTGTTTATTGCATCTCCAGTCTTCTTGATAGAGAATTATATAAGTTTACTATTATAATACTTAAGTGTTCTCCGGCGTTGTTTTTCCCTCCGGAACTTCTTGCGGCCCCCTACGTACCCCCCGACTCCTGCTACTATTATGCAGGAGTCGGTCGGTGACCATGGAACCCCTCGGAGATTTTTTGTTATCTCTCCGAGATGTTACTGCGCCCTACTAGTACATCATTATTTTATGACATTAATTGCAGTCATTCGGGCTTCCTATTTATTTGGTTTCTTCTTTATTCTTTCTTTTCTGTCTTTCCTTTCTTCTCCTCTTCTGTCTCCCTTGGTGGCGGTTCGAACTCATAATATGGGTTTCATTAACCCTTATATAACACTTACCCTTACTATGTCATGGCCCCCATAAACATTTTGTCCTTAAATGTACAAGGCTTCAACGTTCCACAAAAAAGAACTAAAGCTCTACGTTCCTTTTCAGCTAGAAAAGCTCACATCATTTTCCTTCAAGAAACGCACTTCATCAATAACGCCTCCCCTAAATTTCTTTCCTCCTCCTACCCTCAATTCTACGCAGCATCAGCTACAACTAAGCAACGTGGGTCCCTGATTGGATTCCACCGTTCTACACCATTTACCCTTAATACACAAATATGTGACCCTGAGGGTAGATATGTTTTATTAACAGGCTTTATTGCTGATACTGAAGTCACATTAGTTTCGTATTACGCCCCAAATAAGCGTCCTGAAGCTTTTCTATCACATCTTTTCCAACTAATCGAATCACATAAATTTGGAACAACAATATTATGTGGCGACTCCAATACTACCATCTATCCCTTCTTGGATAAATCACCGTCATCTCCTAACTCTCCTATCCATAAACGGTCCTTCCAATCTCTACTTACTTCTTTTAATTTTGTTGATACCTGGCGGAAACTTAACCCAACTTCCAGAAATTTTACACATTATTCTTATCCACACAAATCCTTTTCACGAATAGACCATATTTTCCTCCCCTCTAGTATGCTCCCTGAAGTAATATCCTCTAATATAATCCCATTTCCATGGACAGACCATTGTGCGGTCACTGCTACAATTACCTCTCCAATACCTAGGTCACATGACACCACTTGGTGTATTAACGACTCCATCCTAACTCACCCCTCACACCGTTCAGATATTGAACTGGCTCTTAATGATTATATCTCATTTAATGACACTACTGATGTCTCTGCCCTTACACTATGGGAAGCCCATAAAGCTGTCATTCGGGGCAGCTTGATACAAAAGGCGAGATCTATTAAAAGAGATCGCAAGATTCTGTTCACCAAACTTGAAGCAAATTTTAACGCTTGTCATTTGGCTCATCAAGCTACCCCGAATGCAAACACTAACACTAAATTGGAAAGGGCCCGGCTTGAGTTGGATCTTTTTCTGACAGATTCGGCAGACAAACTCTTACGCAAGCGGCAACATACCCTATACCGCAAAGCCAATAAGCCCGATACCCCAATGGCCCGCAGCCTCAAGTCTATTGATCGTTCACAAGCTGCATTCCGACTTAGAACCTCCAGAGATGCATACACTAGTAACCCATTAAAGATCTTGGAAATCTTTCAATCTAAATTAGCTAAGCTCTATGACCCTGGCTTAATCTTTGATAAAAACAAAGCAGACACTTTGTTCTCAGATGTTACACTTCCCACAATGACACCAGAACAGTGTGAATATTTGGAGAGTCCCATAACGGCCTTGGAAGTTAAAGCTGCTATTAAAGAATTGAAGCCTCACAAGAGACCGGGCCCCGATGGGTTTTCTGCACTATACTACAAACAATTTGATTCGATTTTAACGCCTCTATTGACTAGAGCCTTCAATTCTTTGTTAGCTGGTCATTTGTTTAAAACCGAAACACTAACTTCCATCATAGCAATGATTCCCAAACCTAAATCTGACACTACCTCTTGGTCTAATTACCGCCCCATATCTCTTTTAAATCTAGACATTAAGTTATTAGCTAAGATCTTGGCAACTAGATTAAATAGCATTATAGGTAAACTTATCCATCGTGACCAAACTGGCTTCATGCCCTTGCGTCAAGCAGGGGATAATGTCAGAAGAGCACTTTTATTAATTCATGCCGCCAAAAAAAGACGTATCCCAACTTGCCTTATATCATTAGACATTAGGAAGGCGTTCGACTCAATCAGCTGGCCATATCTACAATATACTCTTCAAAAATGGGGTTTTGGGGAAAATTTCTTAACTTGGGTCTCCTCACTATACAGCACTCCGAAAGCTTATATTAAATATATGGGCTACAAATCAGCTATGATAGATATTAGGAGAGGTACTAGACAGGGTTGCCCCCTATCCCCTTTGCTTTTTGCCCTACTTATTGAACCCTTAGCATGTATTATTAGAAATAATCCTAATATCAAAGGTGTAGAATTAGGTGGACATCACCACAAATTGAGTCTTTTTGCAGATGACATCCTGATTTTTTTATCCCATCCCCATGTCTCAGCCCCAAATCTAGTAAATACTTTGGACAAGTTTGCAAAGATTTCTGGATTGTGTGTTAATCATGCCAAATCTAATGCCCTTAATATTTCCCTTTCGCCATCTGAGTTACAACAAGCTCAAACGTCTTTACCTTTCAATTGGGAATTGCACCATATTTCATATCTTGGAGTCCAACTCACTTCTTCTATATCCGACTTATTTTCAGCTAACTACTTACCCTTATTGAAGTCAACTACTAATCTGATGAAACAATGGTCTTCTCTTCCTTTATCTTGGATTGGGAGGATTAACGCTACTAAGATGTCAATCTTACCAAAATTCCTTTACCTATTCCGAGTTCTCCCCATACATATACCTCCTTACTTCTTGAGGCTCACTCAAAAGAGAGTGATGTCTTTTATATGGGGCTCTACAAAACCCCATATACCCAGATCAACTCTTTATCTTGATAAATTGAAAGGTGGTCTGGGAATTCCTAACTTTTCCTCATACTACTTTGCTGCTCAGCTAGCACAACTCCCCAAATACCATTCTACAACAGAATCCCCTCTATGGGTAGCGATTGAATCAGTGGATATTGACCCCATTTCTGTGAATAATTTGCTCTGGTTAGCTCCTAAAGATAGACTAAACTTATCTAACCCCGTAACCAAACATTCTATAGCTATCTGGGACAAATATAGATCCACAAAAAACCTACAATCCACTCATAACCCTCTACTCTCTTTTCTTCGAAATCCCTCATTTTACCCCGCCTGGAAATTCCCCCTATCATTTGCAGCTTGGTCCAAAAGAAACCTACTTCAATTTCACAATCTAGTTTCCTCCAATGATATTCTTACGTTCCCAACATTATGTGATTTATACAAACTCCCCATGAAGGAGCTCTTCCGCTATCTACAAATTAAGAACTTTTATACAACACTCGTTGATACGGGATCCCCTCTTACCCAAATGACTCAATTTGAACGTATCTGTAACAGTGATCCCCATACTAGAGGATTAATATCACTTTTGTATAAACGCATCAATTCCACATCCGACGATACTTTACCATCCTATACGACTAAATGGGCACATGACATGGATAGAACATTCAGTAAAAGTGACTGGGATAATATATGGTCAGCTACTAAGCATTCCTCGCCAAACTGTTTTGCGTTGGAAACAAATTATAAGGTCCTTTCTTGATGGTACCTGGTTCCGGCCAGGATTGCCAAATTTGCCCCCTTGTACCCAAATTTATGTTTCAGAGGCTGTTCTGAACCGGGCACGCAGTTCCATATTTGGTGGCAATGTCCAATCGTTCAATCCTTCTGGAGTAAAATATTTAACATGGCCTCTACGGCCTTGGAAATACCAATCCCGCCAGACCCGGCACTGGCTCTCCTCAACCTCAAACCTCCTGAATTGAATAAATCACAATTCAAATTACTACTACATCTCACCACGGCGGCTAAACAATCTATAGCTAAGGCCTGGAAAACCCAAACTTTAGTTGTGGCTGAAACTAAACATAGAATTAACAGAGCCCTTATCTTTTCCAAAATGTCTGCTATTGAAGATAACAACATTACTACATACAATAAAATATGGAAACCATGGATTAAACACTTCTTACCCCCAGATTTTGATCAATTATTGTTGATGCCTTTTTGAAATACTTTAATATTCATCTATTAATATAATATTTAAACGGGGCCTTGATCTGACTGGACCGCCACCCGGGGAGACAACCTTCACCTTTTTCTCTCTTTTTCTATACCCATACCTTCTTTTCTATATATTTTACTTTTCTCCCATATTTCTTCTTCTTCTCTCTGTACTTCCTCTGTCTTTCTGTTCTGGTTAGTTTTGTTACTTGTGTAATACGGATTTTATACACATGCGATGTCCATTACATGACTTATATATATACCTTTTAAGTTTCACTTTATCAATCACTAATATCTTTGTGTCTTAAAGATTTGTTAGGAAGGTCTCCACTAAACAATTGAGGTATGACAACGTTCATCTGGTGTATCCTTCTGGATAACCCAGCATACTCTCTCATACTTAATCGAGACCCCATCTGCTCACAGCTTGCTCCCTTCGGGGGTGAGTGGATGGTCTGGAGGCATGATATTCTATCCTGAATATTGCTTATTTTCATTGCTCTAATCTTTTATACCTCTATTTGTATTGATATAATTGTTAATGAGGTTTATCCTCTACTACCTTTCTTTCAATATGTATTTTTAGTGATTGCTGTATTTATTTACAATTCTATTCTTGATCAGAATGTAATGTTCATTATACTTGCTATTTACGTGTAAAATCTAATAAAAATATTAAACAATAAAAGGTTGAAGACCTTAAGAATAGGATGCGTCAGAATATTGTGTGTATACTAGGTCTTCTTGAGAAGGTTGAGGAAGTAAATCCCTGTGCATTTGCAGAACATTGGATTTTGAGGGTAATCAGGAAATGTACCCCCCCTCCTGGTAATCACCCCAAAAGGTTGCTGAACTACAGAGATAACGAGAACATCCTGCACAGGGCTAGAGCACTCAAGTAGATTTTTTTAATGACTCTTTCCTGATTTTTTTCTAGAGATGCATAAGCAGAGCCAGTTTTTAAGATTATAACAAACAAATGCAATGCCTACACTTGTATAAAAATGTTAAGTCACACTTAGTGAACAAATGTAGCAGCTAGCACCAGAGGATAATATGCCCAATCCCCCTTAATGTATATAAATGTGTAAGGGTGCAGCTCTAAAAAAAAAAAATGATATCCAAGATTATTTTCCATAAGTAGGTAAAGTGCCTCTTGTGTAAATACAAAATAAACAATTATTAGGCCTCATGCCCACGGGCGTTTTTTCAGCCGCGTTTTTGAGCGTTTTTTACAGCTTAAAAACGCCTGTCCATGTTAGTCTATAGCTTCATGCCCACCTAGGCGTTTTTGAGCTGTAAAGAGCATAGGCGTTTGTAAGCTGTAAAAAAAACCCAGGGCCAGTGCGTTCCTCAGCGTCAGAACTAGGCAGGAAAAAACGCGAGCGTCAAAAAACGCGCAAAAACGCGCACTAACGCGCAAAAAACGCGCACTAACGCGCGGTCGCGTTTTTAGCTCCGACGTTTTTTTTTTTTTTTTTTTTTTTTTTTTTTTCAAAAAAAAAAAAAAAAAAAAATATTTACAATAACATGGACAGGCGTTTTTAAGCTGTAAAAAACGCTCAAAAACGCAGCTGTAAAAACGCCAGTGGGCATGAGGCCTTAAACAAATGATACAGTATCTCACAAAAGCGAGAACACCCCTCATATTTTTGGAAATATTTTATTATATCTTTTCATGTGACAAAGCTAAAGAAAATACACTTTGCTACAATGTAAAGTAGTGAGTGTGCAGCTTGTATAACAGCGTAAATTTTTTATCCCCTCAAAATAACTCAACACACAGCCATTAATGTCTAAACCGCTGGCAACAAAAGTAAGTACACTCCTAAGTGAAAATGTCCAAGTTGGGACCAAAGTGTCAGTATTTTGTGTGGCCACTATTATTTTCCAGCACTGGTCTAACCCTCTTGGGCATGGAGTTCACTATAACTTCACAGGTTGCCACTGGAGTCCTCTTCCACTCCTCCATGACGACATCACGGAGCTGGTGGATGTTAGAGACCTTGCGCTCCTCCACCTTCTGTTTGAGGATGCCCCACAGATGCTCAATAGGGTTTAGGTCTGAAAACATGCTTGACCAGTCCATCACCTTTACCCTCAGCTTCTTTAGCAAGGCAGTGGTCATCTTAGAGGTGTGTTTGGGGTCATTATCAAGTTGGAATACTGCTCTGCGGCCCAGTCTCTGAAGGGAGGGGACCATGCTCTGCTTCAGTATGTCACAGTACATGTTGGCATGTTGGTTTCCTTAATGAACTGTAGCTCCCCAGTGCTGGCAGCACCCATGCAGCCCAGACCATTATACTCCCACCACCATGCTTGACTGTAGGCAAGACACACTTGTCTTTGTACTCCTCACCTGGTTGCCGCCACACACGCTTGACACCATCTGAAACAAATACGTTTATCTTGGTCTCATCAGACCACAGGACATGGTTCCAGAAATCCATGTCCTTTTTTTTTTAAAGATATTTTTATTGCAGTTTCTCAACATACAAACACAAAAAAAAGGGACCTAACAAGATCCAACACATACAGTACAAAGTGCTCATATGTCAGTTTAGAACAGAAATAGTTAGTGGATCCGTTACACAACATAATGGCAAAACAAATTATATAATCTTCATTGTCAGGTTCTATAGACAAGCATTAAAACCATGAGTAGTGCAATCATAGCAGAGTTTAATCGTGGTACTAGGCAAGCTGTTCCAGGCATTCTTCCATCATAGCAGTATGGGGGAGAGGGTCAGAGGGCTAGCCAGCCGTCTGCCCCAAATTTTTTGAAATGTCTTTTTCCTCTTACGGATATCAAAAGGCGAGTTTAAATAGTGGGAGGGCTTCATTGACCAGTCTCAACCAGAGACCCCTGGTCGAGGTCGCTGTTCCCTTCCAGGTCAGTAAAATGTATTTCTTTGCATAGAAATAGAGGATGTGAAGCAACCGTTTGGCCTGGGAGGGAACCGCTAAGTCACCAAATACACCCAAAAGGCAGTTCTTGGGGTTTTGTATGTTAGGAAGTCCCAACGCTGAGGAGAGAAAATAATCTATACTCCCCCAGAAGTTTTGTACTATGGGACAATTCCAAAAGCAATGGCGAAAGTTGGCCGTGTGTCCACAGCCACGAAAGCACTCAGCAGAGGGTAGTATGCCCATTTTGTGCATTCTAGCCGTGTAAGGTGCGAATGGTGAAAGATCTTATGTTGGATTACTCTGTCACTGGAGGATATAACAGAAGTCTTAAAAGTGTCACAGAATTCAGACCAGTCATCTTCCGTAATGGGATATTTAGGGAGTCCCATTTCTGTTGTGTCGCTTTAAACCAAGGGTTAGAGTCTGTCACCAGGGCCGAGTTATAGGTGGAAATAAGCTTCGTCTGATCCGGGGATCTTAGGAGTTTTTCCAGGTCTGGGGTTTTAAGTGGACTATCTAAGGAACCAAACTGCGCTCGCACAGCATGTCTAAGCTGGTAATAGAATAACAGATAGGTACGAGGTAAGTCAAAGACCAATCTCATCTGGGGAGAAAGATTTATACCCTGAGGGGTATATATATGACATAAGTATTTGACCCCCCTGGAAGTCCATCTTTGAGGGTCAGTTCAGTTCCGGAAGTGTAGCATTAAACCAGAGTGGACTATTGGGGGAAGCTAACCATGAGTCAGAGGCACGCTTAACTGTCACAGTTTTAAACAGAGAGAGAGAGGTACGTAAGACAGCCATTCCAGGTCCCGGTGGTGTGCATCTTCTATAAATTATATTATGTAATGTTTCAAACAAGGAAGCTATGGCACCTTCAGTAGTTGTGCAGGCATTGTTTGAGTCAGGGTGTAGCCAGTCATGTTAACCAGTTGATATGCCTGGTAATAGAGGTAAAAGTCAGGAAAAGCCAACCCCGCCAAGTGAGACGGAAGACGAAGTGTCTCCAGTGCCACTCTAGGGGGTCTGCCGTTCCAAAGGAATGCAATACAAATAGAATCAATGCTCTTAAAAATTGTTTTAGGGATTTTACAGGGGGCGTTAGCCATGACATATAAGACAGAAAGGGAACGGCGCCCTCTAAATGCAGCTAGTTAAAAATAGGATTTTAATTTAATAGGTTAAAACACACTTACATTTGAGCAGGGGTGTTCAGGCATGTAGGGGGTTAAGGAACTTCGTCCGCAGGTCCTCCGGTGTGATGGTGGTGTCACGGGCAGTTGTAATCAGGTTCTCAATCCGGTGTCTCTGCCTGCACTTGGATGTATAGCAGCGCTGGCCGGGAACTTGGATCTGGAATGCAGTGGCTCTGTGAGGTCCGGGGGTCATCACTTCCAGGTCGGAGGTATGCGGGAGGTGCTTCGCGTTCAGGACATGCGTGTCCCTTCATCAGGCTTTGTATGGCGGCCATCTTTGATGTGGTAATTTATACCACAGTATGATGAGAGATGGGCGGATCTTTCCTTTTATGTAAGTGGCAACCATGGTAACCGCGCAAGCTGGGACCATGCTGTGCGCGGCGGAGATTATACTAGGCCGATATATTCATGGCAATCAGGGGAAACAATGGCACAGGATGAATAAAAAATCAAAAATTTTTGTTATTATATTCTGGATAGCTCGGGGTGTATATTTCATGATTTCTTGAGGATTATACATTATAAACTGCACACTATATGCTATAGGTTACATGTCATATTATAAACTATATTCTGATTTTATGGTGATACTCACGGCCAAGTACTGGGAGTTTAGTGGGAATTGTAGATATATGATAAGAGTAACAATATCTATATAGGAGATAAAAAGTTATCTTTTAAGAAAGGTTGTTTTAAAAAAGGTTTTAAGAATACTTTAAAAATACTTAAAAAATACTTAGACATAATTAGACTAATAATAATAAAATTAGGTGTATATAAAAAAATGAATTAGATGTAAATAAATAAGCAAAATATATTATATAGGATCTGAAAAAGAAAAGAAAATAAATCATATGGTACTGGGGAAGGATTTAGCAGTAAGGGTGTATACGGACATACATGCACACAGGACACATAGGAGGACTATGTGCATGCATCCGTATCAACCGCACATATTCATATAGGCGCATGCCCACATGCACATATAGATACATGAGTAGGGTATTTATGGAAATATAGGTTTAATGGGATGATGTGTACACTAAAAATATATATATGCGCGCGTGCACACGTATATGCACCTACATATACATACACACACTCTCAATTAGATCCACATATATAGGGGTATAGATAAAAGTGTGTAAATTTGGTGTACTGTAGGTCTGTAAGCCGCAGGGGCACGTGAGGCAGTATATTACATACTCTGATCCACAATTGAAAAAATCTGGGATGATATATTGCTTTCCATTTTGGGTGAAGTTTTTTTGTCTATGTGTAACGTGTGAACAAGTAAGGCAGAGAGGCTTTTTACATTGGTACATGCCTTTAATGTTGTAGAACATAGATGGTGCACTGGCCATGGGGCGCAGTGGTTTGAGTTTGCTGGGGGCTATTTGAGTTTTGATGTTTTTAGCCCGCCTGTAAGTTGCTAGGGGTTTATCACTGAGAGTGGACTTGAGGTGTGGATCTTCGTTCAAAATAGACCAGTGCTTTGCAAATATTTTCTCAATTTTTTAGAATTTATTCTGAAACTGGGTAATAAACCTAACTGGTTGTGTAGTGTCTCCTGTATTTTTGTCGCTTGACTCCTCTTTGGTGGTCAGTGTATTGACAGCTTGATAGTGTTTGAAGGCTTCATCTACAATCGTGTCGGGATAGCCCTTTTCCTTAAATTTCGTCTTGAGGATTAGACCCTGGGTATTGTAGTCCTGTTCGCGAGTACAATTGTGTTTGAGACGGCAGAATTGGCTTTTTGGGATATTTTTTACCCACCGAGGGTGGTGGCAACTGTTATAATGCAAATAGGAATTCCCAGAGGTTGTTATGATGGAATAATTCTAAATCTAAAAAGGCTAGTTTATTGGTATCGGATACTGAAGTGAAGGATAGTCCCATGGTGTTGTTATTGCAATGTTGGACGAATGGGGGGATGGATGACTCAGGCCCATCTCAAATGATAACAATATCGTCGATATATTGCCCATAGTAGACTATGTGGGATGTGTATGGGTTATTGGTGAAGATGTGACATTGTTCCCAATAGCCCATGGTTAAATTGGCATAGCTAGGAGCAAAATTAGCGCCCATAGCTGTCCCTTGTATCTGGATATAGAAGTCTCCTTCGGATTCAAAATAGTTGTGGGTGAGGCAATATTCCAAAATATCCATTAGAAATTGTGTCTGGCGTGAGTTGAGTAGAGGTTCATTATTGAGGTAATCTTGTATGGCCATGAGTCCAATGTTGTGAGGAATGGAGGTATACAAGGAAACAACATCTAAGGAGAGCCACCGATAAGTCGGTTCCCAGGTGTAGTGTTGCAGCATATTGAGGAGATGGATGCTGTCTTTGATATAGGAGGGTAGGTTTTGCACTATGGGTTGTAGGAAATGGTCCAAATAGATGGAGAAATAGCTGGTAACGCTTTCCATTGCTGCGACTATGGGTCTGCCAGGGTTTTTTTTTTTATCTTTGTGTACCTTTGGTAAATGATAGAAGTAGGGTCTTTTATAGAAATCGTGCCTTAGGTATGCAGCTTCATGTGCTCTGATTGTACCATCTGCAGTGGCTTTTTTAACAATGTCATGTGCTTCGATAGTGAAAATGGGTAATGGATCTCTCAGGAGTTTCTTATAGGTAGAGCAATCTGATAGGAGTCGGGCATTCTCTGTTAGATAATCAGGGGCGGTCCTGGACTACAATACCGCCACCCTTATCTGCAGACCTGATGACGAGTTGTCTATTCTCTGTTAGTTGTTTTAGGGCTCTGCGTTCTGCGTTGGTGAGGTTAGATGCAGGAGAGGTTCTATTGGTAGTTTCATTGCACATTCGTAGAATGTCTGCATAGACAACCTGGTAGAAGGTTTGAATGAATGGACCTTTGGCAAATGTTGAAGAAAAGATGGATTTTGGCCTAAACTTAGTACGTTGGGTAGGTGGGGAGGAGACAAGGTGTTGTGTCAGAGTTTCAACGAGATGATCAGTATATAATTCCTCTAGTTGGTCCAATGCCCTTAACTCGGATGAACCCAAAATAGTGGTGGAAGAAGAATCATCAATGGAGGTGTCTTCGGTGGGACTATAGCATATGGCATTGGCATGATTGTCATCCAAGACAGTATTACAGGGCTGGCTGTGTTCCCTGGATGCTTGCATATTGTAATAACGTTTTATGGTGATATTTCTAATAAATCTATTGAGATCAAGAAAGATGGTGAATGGATTCGGTAGTGCTGAGGGTGCAAAGGTCAAGCCTCGAGCTAGCAGTGTTTGTTCAGGTGTGGATAGAGTATGATTTGAGAGGTTGAAGATTTTTATAGTCTGCGTACCTTCTCTCTTCTCCTTGTGTCTACGTCTCACCCCTCTTCTGCCTCTGTGGAGAGCTTTCTTTTTGGGCAGGAGAGGGGGGGACCACTAAAAAAGAAGAAGTGGAAGGAGGTAACGCAGAAGTGTCAAATTCAAGGGTGGATGTAGATGGTAATTGGGTGTCGCCATCACTGGGTAGGAGGACAAGCTGAACATTTGACTCGTAGTTGGCATCCAAAGGTGTGTCATTTACTGTTGTGACCGTATCAGGCTGTATGGTGGATGCGAGGAGTGGCTTGCGAGTAGGAGAATTCTGTATTTTTGTTATTTTGAGGGGTGGGACAGTGGGCTTGGTGGAGTTAGAATTGAGCACCAAGTGTGGATGAAGGTGGGGGTCTCGAGGTGTAGGGGGCTGTCGATTATTTGAGGATGGTAGTGACCCATTGTGTTTGTTATAGTTGGGTGGATGTTTAGATTTGGAAAGAGGATGAGGGGAGCGATTGGGCCTCAGGGCAATCGTAGGTCTGGGTTTACAGTTCATCAGTGGGATAATGGTATGGCCCTCTGGCCTGGGTGGAGCAGACATCTAAATAGGAATATTGGAGTCTTCGTGTGGCCTTAGAAGTTTTGTGGCGGGTCTCGGTTTTTTCCAACAAAAAATTCTATCAGTATTATAATCATCAAAGTCTCTACGTATCTTCTGTAGTTTGTTTTTGATGAGGCAATCCTCTTCATATTTAGTGTTGAGTTTCAGTTTTTTGTACAAAGAGGTGGGCAGGGAGGGGATGTGGGACTTCAGATCCTGTATTAGTTCTAGTAGTTTGACAATTAGGGTGTCATATTGGTTATTTCGCTGTCTAACAATAATTTCCATCCATTTCTGTGTACAGAACTCAGAGATGGTGGACCATTCAGAGGCTAGATCTACACTCAAAAAGGAGCAGGTCTTTTGGTTTCTGAGTCCTCTGGGAGAAATTTTGTGATGTAGATATAATTCTAAAAAGAACCTATCCCACCATTGTTGGTTGATGGCGTTGATAGTGTCTTCTATTTTACGGAATTTTGCACATGTGTGTCTATAGGTTTGTCGTGGGACAGATGTGGTTGAGAAAAAATATCCATCTGGGAAGTGTTCATATAGTTCATCCAGAATCGTGTACTTGACTGCTTCTATTTTCAGTATAATCTCCATGGTTGGATGACCAGAAGGTGAAGGGGTACTGTAGAGAGTACAGGGGTAGGTAATTTCAGCAAGTGTATAAATTGCAGTTTTTAATGTTTTTAATGTTTGGAGTGGATAAACAATTTTTCAGCCTATGACCAACGGCAGCACATACCTGTGTACTTCTTAGAGGAAAATAAAAACAAAAAGGGTGGTTTGGTATGGCGCGCTTTGGAGAGGGCTGTGTAGAAATATATAAAAAAAGGATATAAAAAAAGAAAGTGGGGGGGGGGGGGAGAAAGAGGGGGAGGGGTTTTGTACTGGGTAGAATTGTACAAGCTCAGTCATTGATAGTTCACTTGTATGTGTATATGTCCATGTGTGGAGGAATTTATAGGGCGAGATTGCTGAGAGTTAGATGGCTGCCAGTTCAGGAAGAAGCTAGAAGAGGCTCTGGAACAGACAAGACAGAAAGGGAACGGCGCCCAATAAATGCAGCTAGTTAAAAACAGGTTTTTAATTTAATAGGTTAAAACACACTCACATTTGAGCAGGGGTGTTCAGGCGTGTAGGGGGTTAAGGAACTTCGTCCGCAGGTCCTCCGGTGTGATGGTGGTGTCACGGGCAGTTGTAATCAGGTTCTCAATCCTGTGTCTCTGCCTGCACTTGGATGTATAGCAGCGCTGGCCGGGAACTTGGATCTGGAATGCAGTGGCTCCGTGAGGTCCGGGGGTCATCCGGGGTCATCACTTCCAGGTCGGAGGTATGTGGGAGGTGCTTCGCGTTCAGGACATGCGTGTCCCTTCATCAGGCTTTGTATTGCGGCCATCTTTGGTGTGGTAATTTATACCACAGTATGATGAGAGATGGGCGGATCTTTCCTTTTGTGTAAGTGGCAACCATGGTAACCGCGCAAGCTGGGACGTGCTGTGCGCAGCGGAGATTATACTAGGCCGATATATTCATGGCAATCAGGGGAAACAATGGCACAGGATGAATAAAAAATCAAAAATTTTTGTTATTATATTCTGGATAGCTCGGGGTGTATATTTCATGATTTCTTGAGGATTATACATTATAAACTGCACACTATATGCTATAGGTTACATGTCATATTATAAACTATAAACTATATTCTGATTCTATGGTGATACTCACGGCTAGGGATGAGCTTCGTGTTCGAGTCGAACATACGTTCGACTCGAACATCGGCTGTTCGATCGTTCGACGAAGATCGAACGATTTGGGCCGTTCGCGCCAAATTCGAGTGACGCGAACGGCCCACAATGCACTACGCCATCGCAGTGTCATCCAGGTGCTGTGATTGGCCAAGCATGCACTGTGACCCCACATGCTTGGCCAATCACAGCGCCGGCAGCGAGGAGAGCAATGATTGGCCACAGGCAGGATGCCTGTGGCCAATTATTGCTGAGGGGGTTTAGTACACGCCCCACACTATAAAAGGCCGCCAGCGCGGCGGCCTTGTGTAGTGTGTTCCGGAGCAGGGAAAGAGAAGCATAGGCAGGGACAGTGTCATTTTTTTCCTTTACTAATCCTGGATTCCTTGTGTTTAGGGACAGAGAAGGATAGGTAGGGAGAGTGTCAGTGTGTCATTCTGTGCTAAACCTTGTTTGTAGGGACAGAGAAGGACAGTGAGGGAAAGTGTCAGTGTGCTATTCTGTGCTAAATCTTGTTTGTAGGGACAGAGAAGGACAGTGAGGGAAAGTGTCAGTGTGCTATTCTGTGCTAATCCTTGTTTGTAGGGACAGAGAAGGACAGTGAGGGAAACTGTCAGTGTGCTATTCTGTTCTAAACCAATCTTGCTGAACCGTATTTGAAATCCTTGAGTTTAGGGACAGAGAAGGACACTCGTGGAAACTATCAGTGTGCTATTCTGTGCTAAATCTTGTTTGTAGGGACAGAGAAGGACAGTGAGGGAAACTATCAGTGTGCTATTCTGTGCTAAACCAATCTTGCTGAACCATATTTGAAATCCTTGAGTTTAGGGACAGAGAAGGACACTCGTGGAAACTATCAGTGTGCTATTCTGTGCTAAATCTTGTTTGTAGGGACAGAGAAGGACAGTGAGGGAAACTATCAGTGTGCTATTCTGTGCTAAACCAATCTTGCTGAACCATATTTGAAATCCTTGAGTTTAGGGACAGAGAAGGACACTCGTGGAAACTATCAGTGTGCTATTCTGTGCTAATCCTTGTTTGTAGGGACAGAGAAGGACAGTGAGGGAAACTGTCAGTGTGCTATTCTGTTCTAAACCAATCTTGCTGAACCATATTTGAAATCCTTGAGTTTAGGGACAGAGAAGAACACTTGTGGAAACTATCAGTGTGCTATTCTGTGCTAAATCTTGTTTGTAGGGACAGAGAAGGACAGTGAGGGAAACTGTCAGTGTGCTATTCTGTTCTAAACCAATCTTGCTGAACCATATTTGAAATCCTTGAGTTTAGGGACAGAGAAGGACACTCGTGGAAACTATCAGTGTGCTATTCTGTGCTAAATCTTGTTTGTAGGGACAGAGAAGGACAGTGAGGGAAAGTGTCAGTGTGCTATTCTGTCCTAAACCAATCTTGCTGAACCATATTTGAAATCCTTGAGTTTAGGGACAGAGAAGGACACTCGGGGAAACTATCACTGTGCTATTCTGTGCTAAACCAATCTTGCTGAAGCATATTGCACATCCTTGTGTTTAGGGACAGAGAAGGATAGGCAGGGGACAGTGTCAGTGTCTTTGTTGCTAAGCCTCCTGCACAGTATACACCTGAAGGTAGCCCTTATTGCTGTTTTTCCCATCTCCCTGCAGGCCATCCATTAAAATGTCTGGAAGGCAAACAAGGAGAGGCAGACAGTCAGGAGGCAAAAAAAGAGGGCAAGCAGGCTCTGTGTCTGGGGGCAACAGTGCTGGTCGTGGACGCGGTGCATTGTCATCAGCACGTGGCCATGGGACACGCTTGTCCTTCTTTTCGGCAGCTGGACATGTTGAGCCACATCATGCCGAAGACTTGGTAGAGTGGATGACCAAGCCCACCTCATCCTCCTCATCCTCTCTCACCCAGGCTCAGGGTACTGGCAAAGCAGCTGCCAAAGCGTCCTCTTCTCTGGTATCAATGTCATCATTAGTCACTCCTTCCCTAGACCCACCATGTCCTCCTCCTGAGGAGTCCCTCGAACTGTTTGAGCACAGTGTTGGGTACATGCTCCAGGAGGATGCCCAGCGTTTCGAAGGATCTGATGATGATACCCAGCTAGAGGAAGGCAGTAGCGTGAGAGCAGAGAGAGGGGATGCTCAAGAAGGACACCAATCTGGCAGTCATGCTCCAGCAGCTGCAGCATACTGCCAGATTGGCTCCAGTGATGAGGAGGGAGGGGATGATGAGGTCACTGACTCCACATGGGTGCCTAATAGGAGAGAGGAGGAGGAGGAGGAGGAGGAGGATGAGGAGGAGGCACATCTCCAACGAGGCAGGATGCCCTTGGGTGGCCAGCGTATGGGCAGCACACCGATGGAATCACACCGCAGAGCTCCGCCTGTGCAGGGCGCTGCCTCTGCCCGTCATTCAAAAAGTTCTTTGGTGTGGGCCTTTTTTGAGGCGAGTGCATCAGATCGCACAGCTGCTGTTTGCAACATATGTCTCAAGCGTATATCGCGTGGCCAAAACATCAGCCGCTTGGGCACCACATGCTTGATCAGACATATGTTGACCTGCCATGCAGCTCGTTGGCAAGCCTACCTTAAAGACCCACACCAAAGAACAAAGCGGACCTCTCCTTGCACCGCATCAGCTGGGATCTCCAACCCCACTATACCATCAGTCCTCTCTGAAACCTGCACTGAGAGGAATGAAGGTGTAGAATTAGGTGTGTCACAGCCAAGTACTTGCGGCCACTCTGCTAGCAGTACACCGACGTCCGATTCTAGCAGGCAAATTTCCCTGCCCCAGCTGCTGGACCGTCAAAAGAAGTTCACTTCCAGCCATCCACATGCCCAGCGGTTGAATGCTAGCTTGGCTAAATTGCTAGCGCTTCAACTGCTGCCTTTTCAGTTGGTAGACTCGGCCCCCTTCCGTGAGTTTGTGCAATGTGCGGTTCCTCAGTGGCAGGTTCCCAAACGCCACTTTTTCTCACGGAAGGCGATTCCAGCTCTCTACAGGCATGTGGAAGGCAATGTCTTGGCCTCGCTGGACAGGGCAGTCAGCGGTAAGGTGCATATTATCGCTGACTCATGGTCCAGCAGGCACGGACAGGGACGTTACCTTTCTTTCACGGCCCATTGGGTCACTCTTTTGGCAGCTGGGAAGGATGCAGGACAAGGTGCAGTAGTGTTGGAGGTTGTTCCACTGCCACGCCTCCAAAATGCTACTACTGGTTGTGACACACCTCTCTCCTCCACCCCCTCCTCTTCTTCTTCCTCCATGGCCTCTTCCTGTGGTTTGTCCTTGGAACCAGCGGTGCTCCGTAGGCGTTCAAGGGGCTACGCAAGTACGCAGGCAAAAAGATGCCATGCCGTGCTTGCGCTGGTGTGTTTGGGGGACAGGAGCCACACTGGGGCAGAGGTCCTGTCTGCTCTGCAGGGGCAGGCCGAGAGGTGGTTGACGCCACGCCAGCTTAAGCCAGGAATGGTGGTTTGCGACAATGGCACCAACCTCCTCTCCGCCCTCCGACAGGGACAACTGACCCATGTGCCCTGTTTGGCTCACGTCCTTAACCTGGTGGTGCAGCGGTTCTTGGGCAGGTACCCGGGCTTACAGGATGTCCTGAGGCAGGCCAGGAAAGTCTGTGTGCATTTCTGCAGATCTTATAATGCCAGTGCTCGCCTGGCTGAGCTGCAAAAGGAGTTGAACCTGCCCAAGAACCGCCTTATATGTGACATGCCCACCAGGTGGAACTCAACGTTGGCCATGCTGCAGCGGCTGCACACGCAGCAGAGGGCCGTCAATGAGTACCTGTGCGACTACGGCACCAGGACAGGGTCAGGGGAGCTCGGGTTTTTTTCACCACGCCAGTGGGGCATGATCAGGGATGCATGCACTGTCCTGGCACCATTTGAGGAGGCCACGAGGATGGTGAGCAGTGACAGTGCATGCATCAGTGACACTGTACCTCTTGTCCACCTGTTGGAGCACACGCTGCGTGGAATAATGGACAGGGCACTTGAGGCAGAACAGAGGCAGGAAGAGGAGGACTTCCTTGCCTCTCAAGGCCCCCTTTACCCAGACAGTGTTCCTTCTGTCCCACCCATCGCACAGGAAGAGGAGGAGGAGGAGGAGGATTGTGTCAGCATGGAGGTGGAGGCTGGCACTCAGCATCATCAGCAGCAGTCTTTTAGGGATGATTTACAGTCCCAAGAAACCAGTGGACTTGTACGTGGCTGGGAGGAGGTGGCTGCGGATCATGTCGTCCTTAGTGACCCAGAGGACTCCGGACTGAATGCCTCAGCTAACCTACGCTGCATGGCCTCCCTGATCCTGCAAAGTCTGCGGAAGGATCCTCGTATTCTTCGGATCAAGGAGAGGGACCATTACTGGCTGGCCACTCTCCTTGATCCACGGTACAAGGGTAAGGTTGCGGACCTTATGTTACCGTCGCAGAGGATGAGACAACTCCGGGAGGCCTTGCAGAAAGGTCTGTGCAACGCGTTCCCAGAGACTGGGAGGTTACAAACTCCTGGTCCTGGACAACGAGTTGCTGAGGCTTCGGGCAGTCAAAGAAGGAGCGGTGGGGAAGGTGGCCGTCTGACCGATGCGTTCAGACAATTCTTTAGTCCGCAGCCCCAAAGTATGATCGGTTCCAGCAACCATCGCCAGCGTCTGATATACATGGTGCAGGAATACCTAGGGGCAAGGTCAGACTTGGACACCTTCCCCACCGAAAATCCTCTGGCTTACTGGGTCTTGAGGATGGATCACTGGCCAGAGCTTGCACAGTATGCAATTGAGCTACTGGCCTGTCCTGCATCCAGCGTTCTTTCAGAACGCACATTCAGTGCTGCTGGAGGATTTGTCACGGATCACAGGGTGCGCCTGTCCACCGACTCGGTTGATCAACTGACTTTCATCAAGATGAACCAGTCTTGGATCACCACCAGCTACCACACACCTGATGCTGATATAACAGACTAATTGATTTTAAAATGTCACATCCCTTCAAGACTGATGCTGATGCTGAGTGCCTGTGCTGTTATGTTGACTGGCTATCCTCCTCCTCCTCCTCAATGATACGATTAATGATGATAGCTTGGAAGATCATTTTGGTTTATGGGTGACGCCACCAGTGGCTGAGGCCCAATTTTTCAGCCCCTGTTTAACAGGGGCGTGTAATTACAATTTTTGATGCAATACTTTGCAACAGGCCTCATTGCTGTGCTCCAAGTACAGTATCTGTGAGGGGTTGCAGTGTTGTGCCACCAGTGCCTAAGGCCCAATTTTTCAGCCCCTGTTCAACAGGGGCATGCAATTATAATTATTGATCTAATAATTCACAGCAGGGCCCATTGCTGCGCCCACCAAGAGTAACTGTCAGGCCTTACAGTGTTGTGGCACCAGCACCACCATCACCACCACCACCAAAGGCCCAATTTTTCAGCCCCTGTTCAACAGGGGCATGCAATTATAATTATTGATCTAATAATTCACAGCAGGGCCCATTGCTGCGCCCACCAAGAGTAACTGTCAGGCCTTACAGTGTTGTGGCACCAGCACCAACATCAAAGGCCCAATTTTTACTACCACTGTTCAACAATTATATGTTATTACAATTCCTGATATAATAGTTGACAGCAGGGCGTTCCAGCACCCACCAAGAGTAACTGTGAGTGCTTACAGTGTTGTGCCAACACCAACACCTAAGGGGCCAATTTCTGCAGAGTATATACGGCAGGTCCCTACTTTCAAACATCCAACTTACAAAAGACTACTACTTGCAAACGGAAGAAGACAACAGGAAGTGAGAGGAAATCTACCCCTTGGAAGGAAAATTCTCTCCTGTAAGAATTATTATGGGCGAAAGGTGTCTCCTCTCTACTGATGCTTTATCACCAATCCTTGTTTCAATAAAAACACCACATTTCAAAAACAGTTGTCATTGGGACGCAAAGTGAGGTGAAATGTTCTGAACAGGGGCACAGACAGCAAAAAAAATGTTACAGGGGTGATAACCCTTCCCTATGTTTTCCAAAAAGCTTAAAAATAGGTATTTGGCCTGGAGCTACACTTGTAGCTGTTCAAAATTACAAACAGATTCTACATAAGAACAAACCTACAGTCCCTGTCTTGTATGCACCGCCTGTATACAGCTGTTCAGAGTATATAGGGCCTTTTTTATTTTGTGTGCGGGGTTCCCCTTAATATCCATACAAGACCCAAAGGGGCTGGTAATGGGCTGGGGTAGGGGGGGGGGGTTGATGGGGTAGCTATGCTATTTTTCTTAAAGATTTTCATCCATATTACCGGGACCAGACATTACATTAAAGCCGCAAGCAGTTTTAAATGGCTTTTTTTTCCTTTAGAAATGTTATTTTGTGCAGGGACAGTTCTAAACACGGGAAACACGTGGCACTTCACAGACATACTTTAGACACCCCCCAGGTACAATATTTAAAGGAATATTTGACTTTTTTTTTTTTCACTTTATGCATCATTAAAATGACTGCTCCCGGAAAACGTCCGTTTTTAAAACTTCTTTTTGCATTGATACATGTCCCCTGGTGCTGAACCCGGGTTCCCAAACTCTGTTTAGGACAATAACATGGATAATAGTCATTATAATTAGCACTTTAGAATCCGAACGTTCGCATCCATTGTATTTAATAGGGTTCTAATGTTCGTGCAAACTTTCGGTCCGTTCGCGGGTTCTGGTGCGAACCGAACCCGGGGGTGTTCGGCTCATCACTACTCACGGCCAAGTACTGGGAGTTTAGTGGGAATCGTAGATATATGATAAGAGTGACAATACCTATATAGGAGATAAAAAGTTATCTTTTAAGAAAGGTTGTTTTAAAAAAGGTTTTAAGAATACTTTAAAAATACTTTAAAAATACTTAGACATAATTAGACTAATAATAAAAAATTAGGTGTATACAAAAAAAATGAATTAGATGTAAATAAATAAATAAAATATATTATATAGGATCTGAAAAAGAAAATAAAATAAATCATATGGTACTGGGGAAGGATTTAGCAGTAAGGGTGTATACGGACATACATGCACACAGGACACATAGGAGGACTATGTGCATACATCCGTATCAACCGCACATATTCATATAGGCACATGCCCACAGATAGATACATGAGTAGGGTATTTATGGAAATATAGGTTTAATGGGATGAGGTGTACACTAAAAATATATATATGCGTGCGTGCACACGTATATGCACCTAGACATACATACACACACTCTCAATTAGATCCACGTATATAGGGGTATAGGTAAAAGTGTGTAAATTTGGTGTACTGTAGGTCTACTTTCTGGATGTGGTATGGAAGTTACTATGGATATGAATATGAAGGTAAGAGGGTGCTAGGACACAACAAGATGTTAATTTCAATGACCTCGTTTAGGCCTCCAGGCGATAAAGTATCCAAAGTGTAAATCCGGTAGTTCTCCCTCTCGCATAGTCTCTTGTATCGTTCAGCGGTGGGGAGGGTGTGGGGTATTGATTCAATCACCCATACTTGTAATCATATGGAAAGTTGTTTATGATGTTGCTTGAAATGTCTGGGTACGCTGTGTTTATCTGAGCCCTTCTCCACCAGATTTCGATGTTCTCCAAAACGTTTTCGCAATGTACGTATATCAATACCCCACACCCTCCCCACCGCTGAACGATACAAGAGACTATGTGAGAGGGAGAACTACTGGATTTACACTTTGGATACTTTATCGCCTGGAGGCCTAAACGAGGGCATTGAAATTAACATCTTGTTGTGACCTAGCACCCTCTTACCTCTTCATATTCATATCCATAGTAACTTCCATACCACATCCAGAAATTAGACCTACAGTACACCAAATTTACACACTTTTATCTATACCCCTATATACGTGGATCTAATTGAGAGTGTGTGTATATGTATATGTAGGTGCATATACGTGTGCATGCGCGCATATATATATTTTTAGTGTACACCTCATCCCATTAAACCAATATTTCCATAAATACCCTACTCATGTATCTATATGTGCATGTGGGCATGCGCCTATATGAATATGTGCGGTTGATACGGATGCATGCACATAGTCCTCCTATGTGTCCTGTGTGCATGTATGTCCGTATACACCCTTACTGCTAAATCCTTCCCCAGTACCATATGATTTATTTTATTTTCTTTTTCAGATCCTATATAATATATTTTGCTTATTTATTTACATCTAATTCATTTTTTTATATACACCTAATTTTATTATTATTAGTCTAATTATGTCTAAGTATTTTTTAAGTATTTTTAAAGTATTCTTAAAACCTTTTTTAAAACAACCTTTCTTAAAAGATAACTTTTTATCTCCTATATAGATATTGTCACTCTTATCATATATCTACGATTCCCACTAAACTCCCAGTACTTGGCCGTGAGTATCACCATAGAATCAGAATATAGTTTATAATATGACATGTAACCTATAGCATATAGTGTGCAGTTTATAATGTATAATCCTCAAGAAATCATGAAATATACACCCCGAGCTATCCAGAATATAATAACAAAATTTTTTGATTTTTTATTCATCCTGTGCAATTGTTTCCCCTGATTGCCATGAATATATCGGCCTAGTATAATCTCCGCTGCGCACAGCACGTCCCAGCTTGTGCGGTTACCATGGTTGCCACTTACACAAAAGGAAAGATCCGCTCATCACTCATCATACTGTGGTATAAATTACCACACCAAAGATGGCCGCCATACAAAGCCTGATGAAGGGACACGCATGTCCTGAACGCGAAGCACCTCCCACATACCTCCGACCTGGAAGTGATGACCCCCGGACTTCACGGAGCCACTGCATTCCAGATCCAAGTTCCCGGCCAGCGCTGCTATACATCCAAGTGCAGGCAGAGACACAGGATTGAGAACCTGATTACAACTGCCCATGACACCACCATCACACCGGAGGACCTGCGGACGAAGTTCCTTAACCCCTTACACGCCTGAACACCCCTGCTCAAATGTGAGTGTGTTTTAACCTATTAAATTAAAAACCTGTTTTTAACTAGCTGCATTTAGAGGGCACCGTTCCCTTTCTGTCTTGTCTGTTCCAGAGCCTCTTCTAGCTTCTTCCTGAACTGGCAGCCATCTAACTCTCAGCAATCTCGCCCTATAAATTCCTCCACACATGGACATATACACATACAAGTGAACTATCAATGACTGAGCTTGTACAATTCTACCCAGTACAAAACCCCTCCCCCTCTTTCTTTTTTTATATTCTTTTTTTATATATTTCTACACAGCCCTCTCCAAAGCGCGCCATACCAAACCACCCTTTTTGTTTTTAGCCATGACATATAACAGTTTAGGAAGGTATATCATCTTGAGGACATGGCTCGTCCCATCAGTCCAGAGGCAAGTCCCTCCATTGTGTGGTTTGGGTCTGTAGTTGAAGCAGTAGTGAGCCCAGGTTATTGGCAATATAGAGGGACAGTGGCAATTGAACCACAACTCCTAGGTACCTAAAAGAGGTGGCTATTTGTAGTCTAGAGTCCGATTGGATCTGTGAAGTAAGGGCTTGGTCTAAGGGAAAGAGGATTGACTTGTACCAATTCACTCAGAATCCAGAGAAGTCACCAAATGTAGTAATTACAGTTAACAAATTGGTGAGTGAGTCCTGAGGGTCCGCTAAGTAAACCAGCGTATCATCAGCATAAAGAGAAATCCTTTCTTCTATGCCATTTATGGGCAGTCCACTAATTAATGGGGAGCTACTTACCCGAATAGCAAGGGGCTCCATGGCCAGAACAAATAGGAGAGGTGATAGAGGACAGCCCTGTCTGGTTCCTCTGGTGATCTGGAAGGTCTCAGTAATCTGCGAATTGATGCGAATACGGGCTAGTGGCAAAGTATAGAGGAGCCGTATCCAGGCTATCAGTCGGGTGCCGAAGCCATACAGCTGTAAGACTCAAAACAGATATGGCCATTCCAGTATGTCAAAAGCCTTACAGGTGTCTAGAGAGGCAATAACCCGAGTGGGCGGACAATCATGTGAATACGTCAGGTTGTGGAACAGTCTGTGGATGTTCATCCTGGTTGAGTGACACGGTATGAAGCCCCCTTGATCACTCCCCACCAACTTAGCAATCACTTTGTTTAGACGGTTGGCCAGCGCCTTAGCCAAAATTTTGACATCCACATTAATAGGAGATATCGGCCGATATGAGTCACATTTCAAAGGATCCTTTCGAGGTTCAAGTATTAGGACAATCAGAGCCTCCCTCATCGAGGGAGGGAGTACCCCATCTTTCAAGGCTGCATTGTAAGTTCTAAGTAAAACAGGGCTAAGGAGGTGCTGAAATTGCTTATACCATTTGGCTGGAAAACCGTCCAAACCTGTTTTTTTATGAGCCAGCATCTGTGAAATCGCAAGGGAAAGTTCTTCCACAGAAAGTGTCTCATCCAATTTCCCCCCGGGCCTGGTCTGTCAAACGGGGGAGTGGTATTTGGGTCAGGTAGTCGTCAAGTTGTGTTTCCGAGTAATCAGCTCTGGAGGTGTAGAGGTCACGATAAAAGAAGAAAAAGGCCTCTGTTATATTCTGAGGGACACATCACTAATTTTATTCCCAGACACCAATATCCTGGGGATTGAGATAGGGGCACAGTCAGGTCTGGTAAGATATGTGAGTAGACAACCCGCCTTATTACCATGTTCAAATGTCTTCTTGGTGACATAGAGCATACGTTTTTTAGTAAGGTCTAACAGGCGAAGTTCGCATTCCCTGTGGCTATGTAGCCATGGGGTCAACGTAGCCGCAGTAGAGTTTTGGGAGTACTTTGCCTCTGCCTCAGTTAATGCACATTCTAGTTCCTCAGTACGTTGTTGGGCATTTTTGCGCAAGACACTAGTAATGGACATAAAAGTACCCCTCAGCACGGCCTTGGAAGCTTCCCAGGTCGTGGTGGGTCCAGTGGTGCCCTGATTCACACACCAGTATTCGGTCATGCCCTTTTGGCACTCGCTCTGCACAATCTCGTCCTCGAGCCAGTGGGAGTTCAATCCCCAGACCCAAGGGCCTGTTCTCGGCAGGAGGAGGAGACCAACCGACAGAGGAGCGTGACCCAAAATCCCCCTGGGCAAGTAGGAAACTGAATGGACCAGTGGGAGTACTTCTGCTGGAGCAAATGGCAGGTCAATCTGAGACATAGTGTGGAAGGAGTCAGAGTGACAGGAAAACTGTCGGTCATCTGGGTTCTTCCAACGCCACAACTCAGTAAAGTGATATACCTGGGTCCAATCAACAAATGTGGGATAGGGCCTATCCCCACTCCACAAGCAGTCCACTGTAGGGTCAAGTACAGCATTAAAGTCTACCACAAAGAGTAGGGGACCAGGGGATCTGGACAGTAGCATTAGGGACAGATGGGGAAGAATATCTGGGGAAAACGGTGGAGGAACATATATGTTCACCAGTGTAAAAACTATGGAAACTATACGAAGAGTAAGTATAATGAATCGTCCCGCAGGGTCCGACTTCACTAGCAAAATCTCAGCTGGGAGGGACCGTGCCAGCAAAATCGAGACCCCCAGGAGTAATTGGTATAAGTGGCATGGAATTGGGTAGCCAGCCAGGGACGTTTAAGGGACCTCAACGCATCACTGGTGAGGTGAGTCTCCTGAAGGCAAATGATATGGGGTTTATGTTTCTTTAAATATGAGAACATTAGGAACCGCTTGTGAAGTGAGTTCAACCCCCTAACATTCCATGAAATCATAAAGAAAAAGAAAACTGCGCCAAAAAATATAATATAACAATCCTAGATGACATCAGGATAAAAAAATCCAAAGGTGTGACCCATAAATCTAAAGGAAGATTCCATAGACTAAAAACAGTCCAAATAATTCCATATATTGTGGTTCCACCATGTAGGACACCGGATAAACCACCACCAAGGAGAAATGTCTGCTTACCAGATGCAAGCAAAAACGCACAGTTGGCTATTACCCAGCCGTGGCCTTTAGCTTGAGAGGAATCCAAATGAAGTACTCCAGACACTCTTCCAGTATTAGCATGGACCTCTTGATGGCTCCGTTGCACCAATAAAAAAGAATACCTTAGGGTGATAACGTATTATCAAGGTATAGTACCAAAACACCACCACCGTGATATAGGATATTTTAGTGACCACCACCCTAGTAACAATGGCTCCTTAGCATAAGCAAGGAAGGAGCACGCATTCGGCTATAGCCTAGCCACGTCCTCTATCCTGCAAGTTGGACCCAAACACAGATTCCTGTACATTAATGTCAGATGATCTTGGACCCTCATCCGACATTAATGTGCAGCATCTCATATAATATTGAAGAGTGTCCTGGGAGTCTGTGTTTGGGTCCAACGTGCAGGATAGAGGCCGTGGCTAGGCTATAGCCGAATGCGCGTTCCTTCCTTGCTTCTGGTAAGAAGCCATTGTTACTAGGGTGGTGGTCACTAAAATATCCTATATCACGGTGGTGGTGTTTTGGTACTATACCTTGATAATACGTTATCACCTGTGGCAGAGCGAGGCTCTGTCCCAATGGAAAAAGGGTTAAAGTGGACACAGAGGAGTCTGCATATCGGCTGAGTTCAGAGCTACAGAGCATAAATTAAAAAACTGAGAAAACTGTGCTGGCAGTTTTCTTGGATCTTGCTATTTCTACATGGGGCTCTATGGCTTAGAGATCCTTCAGAGTCTTGGGTGGGATGGGATCTCCAACCCTGTGTCCGGGTCTTGTGGACAGCCAGCATGGTGTGTTCTCAGGTGCACACAACCAATATAATGAGGGGCTGGTGAGAGCAGAGAGTGGAGGATGGTGGAGAGTGAGCAGCTTGCTAACTGCTGTGTGAAGACAGACCTATGTTTGGAGCAGTGGCTGCTAGTGAGTGTCTCTGTGTGAGGATAAACGCTGTGTGCGTTGAAGGGTGTTAAAAGCTGTGTGCGTCCAAGGAGCCAGAAGCTGTGTGCATTAAGGGACTTCAAGCTGTGTGCGTTTAAGAAGCCCAAAGCTGTGTGCATCCAAGACTGTGAGACTGGAAGATCTAGTGGTTTAAGGTATCAGTACCTAAAGCAAGCAGAGGAACTGCTAACAAGAGAGCCAGGTGGCTTGGTATGTTTCCCTTATTTTTGGACTGCTAAATGAAGTTAAACCCCTGCGTGGGAATCCTGAATGGACATTTTGCTTTTGTTTTTCTTTTGTAATTTTGATACGTTAGTCTTAGCGCAGTTTTTTTCCTTTATTCCATGAAATCAGTTTTATCACCTCAGCCATAAGGAGTCCTAGTCGGTACAGTATTGTTGCAAAAATGATCAATTGGTGCAGCACACCACAAGTAATACGGTTATAATGCCATCTATAGTAGAGATGCAATAGCAGCAAATAGAAAATGTTCATAGGAGCATAGATAACAACCAAAATCCTGAAAGGCCAGTCTGTCTCATCAGCTAGAACACGTGAGAAGGCCACCAAAATAAACATCCCCCTCTGCCCACCCCCCCACCCTGCTCTACTAAACCAAACACAGTGAGCATTGAATACCTAAACAAAAAAGTATCCCCCTCAGCATTAGTCTCGAGAGGGGATAAAAAAGCCCTATGGCCTCGCCACCTACTGGTATGGGGGAAGTAGCAGTTCCATGAGGGCTCTCAGGTGAAGTAGAAGTGTCCATTTTGCAGGATCTAGAAGAAATCTGTAACAAAAGGCACAAACAGTAACAAGTACATAAGGCACAACTAGTGCAGTCTTTAAGCAAATCAAAATGCATTGCAGGTAGGAGTGATCCTGATATTTGTCAGGGATGCAAAAGTAACGTCAACACAGAAAAAAGGGGGGGGAAAGAAATGGGGGGAAAGAAATGCAAGGAAAGGCCGCAATGAGGCCCAGCATCTGATCAGTGGAGAACAGACATCATAATAATTCCCTGAGAATCTTTTTTGCAGGTAGCACGTAGGAGGAATTCCGGGCACAGAGAGGCTCAGGGCCTGTGACTTGTGTGTTCAATTGCGGCATTGTCTGGATTGTTTCCCAAACCGTGAATCCAGCCAAACCATAGCTTCCTTTGGACAGGAGCAAAAGTGAGCTTTGTCTTCATAGATGATCCTCAGCTTAGCAGGGAACAGCATCGCATAGGGAAGGCCTTCATTGCGGAGACGGTCTTTTACTGCTGCAAAGGATATGCGCTGACGTTGCACGTCTGCTGAGAAATCAGGGTATATGGAGATGGTATTGCCGTTGAACTTGAGGGGACCCTTTTCTCTGGCAAGACGCAGGATAGCGACTTTGTCACAGACGTTAAAGATTTTTGCAATCAGTGATCTCGGGGGGGCCCAGGTTGTGGGGGGCACGGTGGGGGGGTGCGATGTGCACGCTCAATTTCAAAGGCATGGGAGAGTTCCTCTACCCCAATCACATCACGCAGCCATTTATGGAGGAATCTTGAAATCCATGTCCTTAGTCTGCTTGTCTTCAGCAAATTGTTTGCGGGTGGTCTTGTGCATCCTCTTTAGAAGAGGCTCCCTTCTGGGACGACAGCCATGCAGACCAATTTGATGCAGTGTGCGGCATATGGTCTGAGCACTGACAGGTTGAGCCTCCACCCCTTCAACCTCTGCAGCAATCATACGTCTATTTCCCTTCTGTGGACTCCAGTATTAGGCTGTAGGTCAAACTCCACTGGGTGAGGGAAAAAGCACAGAGAAATACTGATGGCATGGTTGTTTCTCACACAGGCATAAAACTTAAAACCTTTGCATTGTTGCACGGTCAAGATCAATACCCCAGCAATCTGCCAGGAACACCTGTCCTAGCTGGCTACAGGGGCCATGCTTTGTCTGACCATTGTTCTGATTTGGACTCCTACCTTCTGATTCCCCATGAGCTTATGTTTATGTCTTCATGTTGCCAGTCGAGACTTTTTCCTGATCTCTGTGAACCTTGTCAGCATCTCTTAATATCCCTGCTTTCCCTCTTGTTGCAACCGGTGGAATGAACCTAGAAGTCAAAATACGGGAGTGTCAAGCATTGCATCCAAATCGCGTTGAGGAGAGTTTATGGTGAAGAAAACTTTTTTCTTATCCAGTTTGCCTACTAACCCTCTTCTGTTTTCTCTCCTATCTCTTCTATTCACTCTTCTACAGACACTTGTCTCATGATCTAGCTCATCTTGCTGATCATCAGCTTGTTTCAGATTAATTTTCTTCTCCTTCTGCCCCTGTTCCTCTTCATTTATTACTGTCATTCACAAATTCCTCTTCCCTCCATAAACTCTTTCTGCATGATCTACTTATGATCTCATTATTGTGATGAGATCTCTTCTGCATAATTTCCCATGTATCTTTTCTCTGGTTGATTTTTGTTTTAGTAAAACATGTTTTAATATTATGAAGCCATCAGAAATATGTTTTAAATAGGAAATTAAGGTTTAACAAGCAAAAAGTGTTTTTTTTTTTTTTTTTTTAAAGTTAAACAGCAATTTAAGCACGGTTTCTCGGGTTACTTCCACTTACAACAAAGCAAGAAGATTTTGTACATTTACAGGTTACATGGTATTGGAATAACCAATGCAGATTTGTTTAATGCTTGAAGACAAAAATTAAGTAACAAATAAAAACAGAATGTGACCTGACATAACCACTGTGGCAAGCCTCCATCCCTAATTACATGTAATGCAGAAAGAAATTGTTGTGGAACTTTAAATGAGGCGTGCTTCAAATCAAAAAGTAAAAATGTAAATAACATAAAAGGGTACATGAATAAAAATATTTATTTTACAAGTTGAAACATTTCATAATCTCAAGGTACACAATACAATTGTTATAGAAATAAAGCCCAAGAAGGCCATGCTAAGCTGAAACATGACAAATAAAAAGTAAAGCTTGATTCATAAAGATGGGCATATAATGATGTTTGCACACACAGGTACGTAATGGGTATTCCTTATAGAAATACCCAGAAATCATCTCTGTGAATCAAGCTTCACTTTTAATTTGTCATGTGTCAGCTTAGCATGGCCTTCTTGGGCTCTATTTCTATACCAAGTGTATTGTGTACCTTGAGATTATGAAATGTTTCAACTTGTAAAATTCATGTACCCTTTTATGTTATTTACATTGTTACTTTTTGATTTGTGACACGCCTCATTTAAAGTCCCACTACCATTTATTTCTGCATTACATAAACTAAGTAGCATTAAAAACACAAAAACAAAGAAAAACAAAACAAAAAACAAAGCATTAAAGAACAGGCATGGCAGTAAAATATTTATATAGCTTAAATACATCTTTGCTCAATATTATCAAATTTAATTTACAGAAGGAGTAATTTAGATGGAGCATTGAGCATCCACATGACTGACTCTACAGTCATAAATAAATACATTATAATCAAATAAAAAGAAGCTGTGTGGTCACACATCCCCCTCAAAATTACTGTTGATAAAGGTGGAATTCACAAACATAACATGCCTTCCAACAAACCCTTAACTGGTTCCCGACCGGCTCACGCAGATATACTGCGGCAGAATGGCTCTCCTGGGCGAAATCCCGTATATATATGGCTTCGCCCAGGAGAGCCACGAGAGGACACAGTTAACCCCTTGATCGCCCCCTAGTGTTAACCCCATCCCTGCCAGTGACATTAACATAGTAAATCAGTGCATATTTGTAGCACTGATCGCTCTGTAAATGTCAATGGTCCCACAAATGTGTCAAGTGTCTGTCCTGTCCGCCACAACACCACAAAAAATCGCAGATCACCGGCATTACTAGTATAAAAAAAAAAAAAAATGCCATAAATCTTTTCCATAGTTTGTAGACGCTATAACTTTTTGCGCAAAGCAATCAATATATGCTTATTGCGTTTTTTTTTTACCAATAATATAGAAGAATACATATCGACCTAAACGGAGGAAAAAAACATTTTTTTAATTTATTGGATATTTACTATAGCAAAAAGTAAAAGATATTGTGTTTTTTTCAAAATTGTCACTCTTTTTTTGTTTATTGTGCAAAAAATAAAAACCGCAGAGCTGATCAAATACCATCAAAAGAAAGCTCTATTTCTGGGGAAAAAAAGGACTTCAATTTTGTTTGGGTACAACATTGCACGACTGCGCAATTGTCAGTTAAAGCGACGCAGTGCCGTATCGCAAAAAATAGCCCGGTCATTGAGCAGCCAAATCTTCTGGGGCTGAAGTGGTTAAACATGACAATCTCATAGTGCTATATAATTTAAGTAGATTGGCCTAAAGTGATGCTGTTCTTTGCAAGAGTAAAAATGTTGTGCTTAGTCTTCAGCTCTTTTTTTTTATGCATCAATTGTGGTATTAAGACATTTGTCTTGTATTGGGACCCTTTTCCAATGCAGAAAGCATTATATTATACTGGGCAAGTTTGAGGTGGCTCTCATAAAACATTAGGGGCCCAGTACATAGACATATTTCTTGTTAGGATGCTGTAGCTTGACACTTGATTTTTTTTCCACTACATTAATCAAGGTTTATTGTATATACTCACATTCTTACAGCACCGTCTTTTGGCAATTGCACTGTTGATTCACAATGTTACATTCCCTGTTTGACTTTTGCCAACATGCTTAACTGAATGTGAAGATATATTTAAATGTACACATGCAGTGGTTTGCCACCATGACAACCTTGATTACGTTATCTTTCATACATGCCCTTTAACAATATTCATGCCATGTTGCAGGTTAGTTCAAATGATTACTGGAAGACTTTAAAAAGTATTTTACCAAATAAATAGCCCCCAAAAACACATGAACGCCTATTTATAAAGGTTCACAATACTTAACTTGGTTCCCAACCCCCCGTTTTGCTTGTTTAGTAGTTCAGACGGATTCCATTTTCAAAGGACACTTTCAGAATATCTATCTATTAATTTAGCACTTACAGATTCAGAGTTTTTTTTGCCCCTTTCTGTGTTTCATTCAAATTTGCCACATGTATAATACTGACATTTAAGATAACAAGTTGAGATACAAAATTTTCAGGATAAGTACAGCACTAGAACAGCGTTATACTTTTTTACTTGTATTACTAGCCCATTTCTCTTACTTAATATAAATGTTCCAGTTTTTTGCCAGTTGACCAGTTTTGTCTGTTTCTCCAAATCCAAAAACTTATGAACAAATTTTAAAAGTTACATCACTGTTCTTCAAGTTTTTCCAAACTTTATACTGCCTTTTTAAACAGTAAATACCTAGAAACAAGTAGAAGAAAACTTAAAAACCAGCAAATCAAGAAGTTGAAAAGCTAATTTATTTTACAATTTCATCATAATTGGCCCCACTATTTTCAGGGTACAGTGCAATCTGCATTAACTGGTCCTAATTAAAAATCAGGTATTACAGATTTGGCTTATGCAATATAAATATTATTCATTGTTCAAACCTTCCCTCTTGTTTGAACGCATGTGTTTTGACAAGTCTGCTTTATATTTATGCAGATTCTTAATTCTAGGAAAATAACATATGCTGTGCTGGAAACAGCATCCCTGTATTGATCACCAGTCAGTATCATTATCTAGTACAAGAGCTGCCCAATAAGTTCTTGATCTCACTATGAAGTGATGCTCCTGTAAATACTATATTTGGTAGGGCTATTTTTGCACACAGTCTCCTTGAAATTTCAAACAACCTATCGTTCAACGTTCCCTATTGTTTATCTTTCAATTTCTGCTGAAGTTGCCTTAGAAATCTTTAATAATATGTCCTGATGATGCATGTAACACAACTTGTTGTGTTATATAGATTTGCTGTAGTGGGACCAAGCAAGGTTCGGATCTGCTGTGTAAGCATGCACACATTAAAACTTGTGGCTGGGTCTCCCTTGCCACAGCAGAGGTTGCTATATGTTATGTCCTGCTAATGGTTAGCCAGTGCTGGATTTGCTATTAGGCACAGTAGGCTTGTACCTATAGGTGGTGTGACAGAGGGAGGCTCTGTCACTGTTAGAATATAGGGAAATGTGACACAGGATTCATATTTAGAGTTAATGCAAGGTTCAGAACTATCATTTCTGAGTGGAGAAAGCTGTGTTTTTGGCTTTCTCCAGATTCTGTAGTTCTGGATTGGAAAAGTCAAACCTGTGTCTGGGTTTTGCAAGATGCCTGCAACCTGGCTGACTACACAGGTATGCAAGGTCATTATAAACTCAGGTCTTAGGATAGCTCAGAGCTCCCATTTGGAGACAGCTTCCAGTTTGGAGACCGCTCTCAGTGTGGGAGATGGAAGGTCTCACCTGGGGCCAGAGGCCCAGCCAAAAGCCAGGAGACAGAGGTTTCAGTTCCAAGAGTCAGGTCAGCTCCTATTGGGAGTGTCAGGAGTACCACAATACATATGCCAAAGGTGGGCCATGCAGCGGGGAGCTGTGACTAAAGGCTAGAGAGCCAAGTGTTCCAGGAGAGTAAGACAACACAGTGAAAAAGACTGGTAAGAAGAGCAGTCGTGCTGCCAACAAGTGAGCCCAATGACTTGGTATTTTCATTTGTGCACATTGTGTGGAAGAAACCCCTGCGTGGTATACATGTGAACTTAAATAAAAGTGGGCTGCCATGCCCTAAAATAATTTTTTGGACTGGCGCACCTCATTGCAAATGCACTTACTGTTATTGTATAGTTATGGGCCACACATTTTTTCCCCCATCATCAGTAGAATATAGTCATCACATATAAGCTTATGCACAAATTGGAGTTCACTTACTAAAAGTAAATAGCCTATTCACTTTGCAAGTGAAAGTCCCCTGAGCTTATTAACACAAATGATGAAGAATTAAGAATCATGTACAACGAAAATAAAATAAAGTTATTTTTTTTTGCACATGATTGAATGATGAAAGTCAGCAGAGCTTCAACTAATTTACTAAGATGAGGGAAAATGCTGTTGCTACTGTAAGTGAACAGCCTATTTTCCTTTAACCTCATTGTCACAATATTCTATGCCAGGTTAAGGCCCTGTTGTGTTATAGAAGTGAGCCTAGAAAGCGCTAAAAGTGGAACTTTAGTCAGAAAATAAAGTCCTGCTAGATCACTTCATGCTGGCCCCTTTTGTAGGTATAGATATGTAAAACATGTGATCATTTATGACACCAGCCATTTGATGGTTTGACAGTTTGGTTGTGGACACAAGCAAATGTTACATCATTCCTGGCATGCCAGGAACTTAACTATTTTTTGAAACCATTAAATCGTCAGGCTTCGTTACGCTTTATGATTTACTGCTGTTCAGGGGCTCTGGGCTTCAGCAAAATGGCGGCCTCCAGCATGAAGAAACAGAGGCAATGCTGGAGGCAATTTACAGCACACACTAATTTTGGTAGCATAATTATTAATGTGGAATGTTTGTTCCTTGCTGAAGAACATTATTTTTCATCAAGTTGTTATGGGTAAAGTTCCGCTTTAAGCACCAAAGGCCTGCAGACTCCAGTGATTGAATTATGGCCCTGGGTTTCGCTGCTCCAAAATAATCCACCACAGCATTGTCTTTTTTCAAATTACGCACAATCTCAAGGCACCCCCTCTTATAAAATGTAAAAAAAGAAACAAATAGTTTGACATAATGTAGTAACATCCAACTTTCAAGGTGATATATTCTTACAAAGAAAATACTCCTTTGTACTGTACTGACTAGTATTCCAGCATTTCTCTTCTGCCTCAGATTCTCTCCCTCACTCAGCTAATGTGACCCCAGTGCAGATATGGATGGGCAAGCAAGGATGCTGTACAGGTGCTCGATGTCCTCCTTATCAACCAATGATGTTATTGGTTGTTAGGACACTGATGACTAGAAGGTTGTAATGCTGCACAATGAAAACCTGTGGGTTTTGTAACTGAAAAGCAGGCTTGATCCACCCACTGGCATGTATACAAATTTTGGGTAATTTCTAGGCTTTTTGTCAAGAAATCCCTGAAGAAACCTGAAGGCACCCTGGTTGAAAAGGCTGATCCATTATAACCCTCTTTGCTGCCTGGAAAACGACTGCAATCTACTACTATTGATCAGCTTTTTGCTCAGGTTACAATAGCTTTATGGCCCAATAGGCATTCAACTGAAAAGCTACTCACCTAGCTGTTATGTTGATCAATAAATGTAATACATGTTTTTTCACTGGCCAAGAACTAGTGTACAATGTTGAAAGTTAGATTGAAGTCAGAACAACTTTTTTCAAGAGGAAAACTCAGAAATGATTGAAGTCTCTGGATCAAGATGATATGCCACTAACGTTTCTAGAAGGAGCAATCAGCAATGGCATCCTTTGTAGAGCGTATTTACTAAAAATGCATATTAGCTTATTTGATTGCCAACCTGTAGACTTTGGATATCTAAATATTTGACTTTTAAATAGTGTGACTAAAGGATGGGACTTTAAATGAAGCATACTGTTAACTTGAAGGAACCAATCAGTGTAAACATGGTTTATTGATGCAAAAGGGGTAAACATACACATGTAAAATAGTAACATTTTATAATAGTAGGTCATGGTATAAGGGGCTGGACAGTGCATGGTAATACACAATTGTCTCCACATATACACATAATAGCAGACCTTAGGCATGTAGACCAAAATTGTAGTGGTAACATATACACAAAGTAACAGTGTTGGATTGGTTCATTATGGTAATAAAATACAGATGTTGAAATAAAAACTGTGACGTAGCATCATCATATCGAAGCTCTACGCATTTCGTGGTTTAAACCAATCGTCAGGAGCAGATGCACAGTATGGGGGTATCTATAATGAGATGGAAATGCCACAATGGTAATAGTATAAAAAAGATATGAACTTGTAAAAACACAGAAGAAAGAGGGGGAACAAAAGAGGTCCCAAACACTCTCACCTGTCTGTATTGTGTAGGTACAATTGTAAAATAATATCGAAGGTAGCGGGCAACTATAGAGGGCATCATCCCCGGGAGCTGAGACGGTAATGCCCATGGCACGGCAGTAGCACCAGCAGTCAGTGGTAGGAATAAGAGACAGAGAACCAGTTGTCAGCAGGGGTGTGAATGTTGGGTAATATAATTCAATTTGTAAACGCATTCCCAGTGGTATCTGTGGAATTAAAGATGAATCATAAGCTAGTAGACCAGTGGGTGAACTGGAAATAAATTCAGGTGAAGGGAGTGAAGGTATCAGGTGACTAGGCAGACAAAAGGTAGAGTGAGCATGAGTCAGGAAAGTATACAGTGAAAACCAAGGAAGTGTTGTGAATAATCACAAAGTGAGACATAGATACCTGCAAGGGTATGTAAGAGAGATAATCCAAGGTGCAACCGTGTCATTCAAATGAGACAAACTAAAGTGATGGCGCTGGGCATGGAAGGTGTATATAGCAGCCGTGAACGAGGGGCGGCCGTCAACACCACGCAGCGTCGTAGAGGGGCAGGGCCACCGTCTGAGCAGCAACCGCGCTCAGTGTTTGGCGCCAAAACCTCCCTCATACTGGACGCACGATGGACAATCATGTCAACGGCGCGGCGTCATGAATGACGTCAACCGATTGGCATGTGGGCGTGGCGTCGACACGCAATGAACGCCTACCCCGTCTCCTCACATGGGGAGGGGGAGGTGACGGAGCATGTCGCAGCTCCCAGGGGTGATTAGGCAGAAGCCTAACCCCACTGCCAGATCTGGTCCCTATTTGGATAAGGGAAAACATGTTGGCAGATCCACTCGGGATGGAGGTATATATAGTTATTGCCTTATTTAAAGTCTCAACCTTAGCCTTAGTCTTAGTCTTTTTAAATAGTGTGATCTTCCCTTAAGGCCTAATTTACATTGGCTGTAAAGACTCCAGAGTCTCTGAAAGGAGATCCTCCGGTTGGCAGGTGGTAAGGAGCCACCATATTGCCTATTCATTGCCTATTTTAACCCCCTGAATGCTGAACTACTGCACCACAACCAGGGCAGTTGCAGCACTGTCCATTCACTTGAGTGGGCCTTGTATGGCAGGCGGTAATGCTAACGAACATGACAGAGGGTTTAACTTCTGCTGTGTATACACCCCTGGCCACTGCTTTTGCAGTGTAAGGGGGAACGGTGATGGTGGTGGTGAACGGGTGCTAAAAATGCATCTCAGCCGCATGTTTTTATTTCCCCAAAACCACAACAGTAAGCCAGCTCTTAACTGCACAGGTGCCTAACTTATGCTGAACAAAGCATTAATGGAGCAAAGGCCAAGCAAATATGTGCTATGGGAAGTTTCCCCCAATTGGGGTTTTCGAAGGCAGCAGAGTTTGGATGCATGTATGGTAAGAAAGTTCTTTATTGTGAAAACAGAGGTTTACACCAGTAAAATTGAATCAAGATATGAGCTCTGATACATGAATGAATTGGGAGTACAAAACAATATGAACATTATGTAACACGTAACATCGCTGCTAAAGTGCAATGTGAATGACTACATATATCTTGACGCGTTTCGACCCTGTAGGGTCTTCTTCAGAAGATATGTTAACTGAGGAAAAATGCATTTAATAAATCATACAAGAAATTTGAAAAAAACATAATAGTAGCGATCATGAAATTGTTTCTGACATATTTACCAAGCAGACTGTTTTGTACACGATCACATGACCAGAAATCCTTCCTTTTAAAAGGGAATCCTCATAGGATCCCATATCCGGCTCGTCGGTCGGCAGAAGAACCTCCACTATTGATGGGACACCCCACTGGGTCGTACCTGACTTACAAGAAGTCATCACAGGAGAACAAGATCCTGCGCCTGACGTGGCGCGGAAAAGGGGGGCCATCACACCTGAAGTGGATCATAGCAAGACATCAATAGAAGTAATAGTAGATGCATACATCATACGATTGTATGAATGTAAAGGATTACGATATAATCAAATATTAGGAGGGGGTTGTGGCGAGCTGGTAGTGGTCAAACCACCTTTCATGTATTGTTGTTATAACTAACATAATAGAGATTTAAATAGTTGGTAGGATGGTATAAAAAGGGAAAAGTGAAAGGGGCCCCTGTGTGATAGGCCTACAGACTGAGAGGAAAGAAGAAAGAAAGAGAGGGAAGAAAGGGAAAAAAGGAAAAAGAAAAGAACGAGAGAGGAGAGAGAAGAAGGTGAATGAGGTATAACAGATAGTAAGTGTTAAATAAGTGAAGTGAATGAACAAGTGAAACAATGTGTGAAATGGTGAAAAAAAAAAATGTGAGGATGGAGGTGAGGGATGAGGGAGCTGGGAGTGAAAAATAGGTATATAAGATGAAAATATGTGTGAATATACAAGTGTGTATGATGATAAAAGAATATAAAGAGGGTTGGTGATGAAATAAATGCGATGATGATGAAAGAATATAGAAAGGGGATAGTGCTAGAATGGATGCGATGCGTGGTGATGTATGTGAGGAAGAATGTGTGAACAAAAGTGGTGTGAACTAAAAAATAAAAAATATAAATAAAAATAATAATAATTGTAAATTAAATAAAAATTGAAATGAAAAATTAAAAACTTAAGAAGTAAATAAAAAATGAAAAATGAATGAATGAAAAAATTGAAGAAAAATGTGTATGAAAGAAAAAGGAGAAAGACAGAGGGGAAAGGAAAAAGAACACGGATAAGGTGGGAACAAGAGAAAGGAAAGGGATGAGAGTGAGGGAGGGGAAAAAAAATGTATGTAAAATAGCATGTGAAGTGCTAAAAAAGTGAAAGAAAAGAAAAAGGAAAAGGAATTGATAAGGAGATAGAAAAAAATAAGTGAAAAGTGAGTGGCAGCGGGCTATCATGTGCAGTAGATTAAATAGAATAATAAGAATGCTAACCTTGGTGAGGACAAAACCATCCAAACTATCAAAGCATGGAATTTGTGGACCAATGAGATATCCTCTTAGATCCATTTAGGGACTAAAGATTAATAGATTAGAACAGTAGAGCAAGTGAACTCCCTCTAAAGGTTTAAAGGAGAGTAAAGGTTACCTTATCTGGCAGGCCAGCAAGCACACAACCCATCGATCAAGAGCCGGGGATCGACTGATGGAGTCAGATCACCCACGGCTTAAGTAGGAAATTTTTGTGATGTCTGATGTCCAGCAGGTGAGTGATGAACCCACCCCATACTCACCTTCTGATGACAGGCTAAAGGTGAGGTTTCCATGGTGACTCCCTCAGCGTTCTGGAGGATCGCAATCTCGGTGTCCCCCGTCGTCTCCGCCGTAAGAACGCAACGCCGTGACGTCACGCGTGCACACCGAAGTGCGCGCGCGGGCACGTTCACGGCGTTCGGAGACGATCCAGGACACCACTGGCAGAGAAGAAAATGCCGCTATGGGCGGAAATAATCCGCCACCTTGCAGACATTGATGGGGGCAACACCCGCCCAGTGCTCAGGGATGGTGGGAACCCACCATTCACCGGACAGCAGGCGGGAAGGGGCCCCCTCACTCTGCCAGGAAGACAGGACGAGAGGGAAAATCCCAACAAGGGGGACCAGAGACGACCGGCGAGCCTGGGTAGAGCCAGAGGAGCCCCTAATAAAAACAGGAAAAGGATAAAGAAGATCTTGTTCTCCTGTAATGACTTCTTGTAAGTCAGGTATGACCCAGTGGGGTGTCCCATCAATAGTGGAGGTTCTTCTGCCGACCGACGAGCCGGATATGGGATCCTATGAGGATTCCCTTTTAAAAGGAAGGATTTCTGGTCATGTGATCGTGTACAAAACAGTCTGTTTGGTAAATATGTCAGAAACAATTTCATGATCGCTACTATTATGTTTTTTTCAAATTTCTTGTATGATTTATTAAATGCATTTTTCCTTACAGTTAACATATCTTCTGCAGAAGACCCTACAGGGTCGAAACACGTCAAGATATATGTAGTCATTCACATTGCACTTTAGCAGCGATGTTACGCGTTACATAATGTTCATATTATTTTGTACTCCCAATTCATTCATGTACCAGAGCTCATATCTTGATTCAATTTTACTGGTGTAAACCTCTGTTTTCACAATAAAGAACTTTTTTTACCATACATGCATCCAATCTCTGCTGCCTTCGAAAACCCCAAGTGGGGGAAACTTCCCATATCTCCTTTACCGGGGTGCACAGTGTCACTTCCTTGGTCTCCATGAGTGTCTCCCCTTTGACATAATGTGGCAAATAGGCTGTTTAATTTGCAAGGAACTTTTCACATTGCAAAGCAATTTTCCCTAAGCTCAGAGATGAGGTAAAGCCGGTTTTTGCAAAGTGAACATTCACCACATTCATAAAAATAAGGGAATATTTCCCTGCAAATAGAACAACCCGTTTGCCTTTAGTAAATAAACCCCAGGGTCCTGTTGGATTTATATAGTGAGATCTTTGCATCCCAGGGGCCTAAGGCTGGGTTCACAATATTGCGATGTCAGACACAGACATCCCAAATCTCCCGCGAGTTGCAGGAGTCTCCCGCATCTAAATGCATGCTCCTGGACACTTGCGAGCGCCAGGCGATCTCCCGGCTGGACCTGTCACTGCCATTGACAGAGCAGCCGAATGGAGTACGGCCGCGTCGGCCACTCGGGCTGCTCGGTCTTCTATCTGCGGCCAGGGGAGGGGGCGGAACAGAGCCGGTGGCGCTCCACTGGTGGTCACTATGGTGGGGCCAGTGGGCGGCCCTGACCCCCCCAACATTATGCTGTGCACCCCCAATTAAAATGCATTTTGTTGTAGCGGCTGCTTTCTCGGGCCGCCATCAGAATAACACAGGCTCTCCTGAGAAGGAGAGGGAGAGCGTCCTGTCACTCCTGCGGGAGATCCCCCCCTCCTCCACGGCTGCCAGACTATAGGATCACACAGGATGGAGATCTACATCATTGCTGTCATCACAGCTCTGAACTCCACACAAGGTCTCTGCACCCATGTATCATCCCGGGAAGAGGGAGAAGGGCACAGTATTATGGTACATCGAGCTCTGTACAAGCTGGGGGAGGGGTGACTGCTGTCTTTTCTTTAAACTTGGTTTAAAGTTTTGTAAAGTACAGGTGCAGTATATGGGAGGGGGGGTCAGTTGATAGAGGGTGCCATTGAGGGGTGTCAGTATATTGAGGGGATCAGTATATACAAGAGTGTCAGTATATAAAAGGAGTGTCAGTGTATTGGGGGTGTCAGTATATAGAAGGGGTGTCAGTATATAGAAGAGTTGTTAGTATATAGAGGGGGTGTCAGTATATAGAGGGGTGTCATTACATAGAAGGGGTGTCAGTATAGAAGAGGTGCCAGTAAATTGGGGGTATTAGTATATAGAGGGGGTGTCATATAGAAGATGTGCCAGTAAAGTGGGGGTGTTAGTATATAGAGGGGGTGTCAGTATATTGGGGGTGTAAGTATATAGAGGGGGTGTCAATATATTGGGGGCGTTGTATAGAAGGGATGTGAGTATATCGGGGTGTCAGTAGATAGGGGGGAGGTGTTAGTATATAGAAGAGGTGTAAGTATACATGGGTGTGCCCGATCTGCTCCCCCCTGCATCCTCATTGGCAGGGAGGAGAGCGACTTGCAGGAAGGAAAGACTCCACCAGCAGCACAGGAATTTGGGACATGTAGTCCCCAACTAAAGCGGCCCCACACAGCCTCCTATGGGGCAGGGAACTACAGAGCCCAGCATGCTCTCTGGCGAGGGGATTCACAAATCAGAGGCTGCCTGGGAGAAAGTTGAGTTCCACCACGAGGCAGAGGAAGACGGACAGGACGAGAGGGGCAGGTGAGCTTATACTTTAATGGCCACTGGAGCGATACTAAAAAACATCCATTTATTTAAATAGGCCCCATGCCCCACACCACGCTGTGCGTCTCATGTCCTGCTGTGTGCCCTATGCCCTGCTGTGTGCCCCATGTCCTGATGTGTACCCTATGTCCTGCTGTGTGCCCTGCTGTGTGCCCCACGCCCTGCTGTATGCCCAGTACCCCACTGTGTGCCCCATGTCCTGATGTGGGTCCAGTCGACAGGGTTGGCGCCGGCGCCAAGCGTCACCTCCCTGAAATGAGTTTGCTACCTCCCTGAAATGAGTTTTTGCAGGTTGGGATGTCTGCAGACATCACATGTGATCCGCACCACATTGCTGTGCACATCACATGCAATGTCTGTGTAATGCAAATTCAGCCATAGGCAAGAAACCAGCAAGAAAACTGCTGGCAGAGCTTTTTGCAGAGAAAACCAGTGGTCGTGTGTGTTTTCTCGTCGAGAAAACTGCCGGGAAACTCGGCGAGAAAAATAGAGAACCTGCTCTCTTTTTTCTTGTCAGGATTCTCGTCGCCTGTTTCCCGACGAGAAAACTGTGTGTGTGTATGCGGTTACAAGCTTACCTGTCCTCCGGTAAACCCACGCATGCTCGATGAGACTTTGACGCATGCGCGGTAGCTTACAAGGGTAGTGTAGGGTGGAGCAAGATGGCGGCGAGGGCATCGAATGTGACGAGCGCATGCTCGTCGTAGTCGATGACGTCACCGCGTTCTTGCCATTAAAAAGAACGGCGGTTCTTTTGAATGGCCATCTGTATGCACGGCTTGGCAAGAAAAGCTTGCCATGATTCTCGTCAGGAAAAACAACGTTTTTTTCCTGACGGGATTCTCGGCAGTGTGTACTAGGCTTCACAGTTTGTATGGCTGAATTTGCATCGTATTCTGACCCAAAAAGGTGCAGGACCCTTTTTTTTGGTCTGCACTGGAATCAGATTGCATGGGTGTTCCGATTCCTGCACCGTTTCACAGTTTTCACTGCGATCTGCGAACCGATGGGGAGGTGTCATTAACTTTGTATTGACACCTGCAGTGAACTGCCTGCGAGAGACATGCGATGCGGGAACCTGCACAGGAATCACGCTAGTTTGTTCCCTACACCACTGTGTGATGGGTCTGGCACTATGAAGAAAATGTCTAATTTGCAGAAATTTGTAAAAAGGAAGGTTACGCTCAGGGAATTTGGAGGACAGAGTATCAAAGGAGACGATGGAGTCATTTTGAAAGAGGTGAAGTGTTTGTTCCGCAGTCGTGAAGCACACAGTTTTATCCGAGAGGCCTGGAGGGAAGTCGGGGTTGCCATCCAAAGGAGTCAACGGGCGTGATGAGTGTGTCATTTTAAGTGAATTGCATATGTTCCTGAAGCTAAGAAGCGTGGACCCGTCAGTGGGTGTGTTGAGTGTTCCTTGGGGGGTGGCTCTGGTGTCAATCCATGGTACGTGGGAGAGCGGGATCTTGGCAAAAGCATCCTCAATGGAAATCCAGTCCTTAGTGTATGGGTGTATGTGCCAGTCAATTATTCTTGTGAGATGGCATGCTGCATGGTCCGGCAGGCCTAATCCACCTTTCAGTTTGGGGAGGGTCATTCTATCCCAACTAAGCCTAAGGGACTTGGAGGCCCAAATAAAGTTCCTGCAAATTCATTTGAAAGTTGTGAAGAATGAAATCGGGAGTTTGATTGGTATGGTTTGTAAGAGGTATAAAATACGGGGGAAAAAAGGTTCATCTTTAGAATGGCAATTCGCCCAAACCAGGAGAACTTGCCCAAGGTATATTTGTGAAGGTCTTTCTGTACAGTTTGGAGGATAGGCGAGTAGTTTCTGTCATAAAGCTCATCGAGTTTAGAGGGGATTTGAATACCTAGGTAGGTGAGGGCCTGAGGCTCCCAACTGAAGGCGAAGTTTGTTTGGCATTGATGCACTAACTTTGAAGGGAGGGAGATGTTAAGGGCTTTTGATTTTGTAAAATTAATTTGCAGGTTAGATAGCTTGTTGAAGAGGGTAAAATCCTGTAACAAATTTGGTATAGTGATTAAGGGGTCAGAGAGGAAGGGGAGGATGTTGTCAGCGTAAGCTGCAACTTTGTACTGTTTGCTTCGGATTTCGATGCCTGTAATGTTGGGGTTAGATATAAAAAGCAGTGCAGCGCTAAAAGCTAAACTAGAAATAGCATCACAAAAGTCCAAAAACAATATGTAGCAAGATGAGGCCAGAGGGTGTGGAAAAGGCAATAGAGGTGTATAACTTCTTAGATGGAAAATGGGGTGCTTCAATCAATCACCATACATCCAAACATAAGCGTCTCCTCCCCCTGAATGAATGGACCTCTGAGCAAACAGAAGGTCAATCACGCTGTCCATTAACTAGGGTAGTGGCAAAGATGTTGTCTTCACGTAAGGTCCTTCTTTAAGACTCCTCAATGGATAAGTGGTCTCCAAAACTCGCTCATATAGAGAGTGGATCATGTAAAAATATAAAGGAAACACATAGTGCTCTCCGTATATAAAAGCGACACATTTATTTCAATAAATGACATACTCACAAACACGGCACTATGACCTAGTGCACGGCATGAAGTACATATAAATAAAAGAACCAGGTAGGTGGCTGTCCTGACATCACTATAAGCCCCCCGCACGCGTATCGTCCGTGGTGCAGGACTTTCTCAGCGGATATAGAAAGGGCTAGTGTGTCAGTGCTAGATTTATAGCATCAAATCCTGGTAAATCAATTAGCATGTCCAACCCACTTCAAATGAGAAGACTGCCCATCACAGGTGATGATGGTGACGTAATCACACACATCAACACAAACACAGCAGCGTCCACAAAGATGCAGCACTCTCCTCAGTATTATAAAAAAACTCCTGCATCATAATAATGATCCACACATTAACAGCAATCTGCAGATCCACAGCATGCAGCATCCTGCAGAGATGTATAGGGACAGGTGGTGTGTATATTATGCGCCAGAGAGGGGGATAGATCAGATCCTTTACTGTCCTATTACTACACTCACCCACCATTAATGAAGTTGTACGCTTCCTCACCACCATGTCGATAGCAGAAATCAAACACAAAGTGCTCATTAGTACCGATGCCATCCTCCGCACCGCTCATCACAGTGGGCGGCGCCATCAGTACGTAACATGACTACATGGACGTACGGTCACATGACGCATCACCAAGGAGACCATCAACAAAGCTACCTCCCGCACACATACAGCGGAAATTAAATTTTTAGACAGGTAAACAAAGAAAGGAAGCGAATCTCACTAACTGGCAAAACAGATCCTGCTCAAACAGTTAAAGTGATTAAAAGTAATAGCACTGGAAATGATTAATCAATTACTGAGAACAAATTGCATGAAGGAACATGCAATCTGACAGTAATATAAAAAGAATGTGAGATGGACATAAAAACAAAATAAAAATAAAAATAAATGAAGGGAAATGTAAAACTGCCAGAATAATAGAACAACAATTCTTACTGGCAGTACCACATAGAACTGGCCACAGACTAATAGTTGCAAAAAATGGACACAATGAGCAACAACCAGTAAGTGTGATGGAGTACAACTCCCCATACACAGGACTAAATTCCTCATACATAGCAACTATTCCCACCCAAAATGGGGCAGAGACCTAACTATAAGCCTCACCCTCGGTGAAATAAATAAAATCAGACGTCAGCACAGCCACCCAACCTGTTTACAATAAATACATAGATAAGAAAAAGAAAAAATCACTAAATACACAAAAGCACAAAAAGATTAACGGCCTGAAATAAAACAATTGAGGTTGAACTCAACGTTCAACCCCAATGGGACCCCATATTTAAGTTCGTATACCCAGAACGATTCACGTTGGCTGAGATGCCTGATGAAGTTACCACCCCGCCAATGACTCGCGACCTTCTCGATCGCCCAAAACTGCAACCCAGCGGGGTTACGGTTATGGAAGAGCCTGAAGTGTTTCGAGACATTATGCGTGATGAGGCCCTTTTTAATATTTGTAACATGTTCCTCTATCCTCACATATAGAGGTCTAAATGTCCTCCCAACGTATTAAAGCCCACACTCGCACTGTAGTGCGTAAACCACCCCCGTAGTATGGCAGGTAATCAGATCCTTAATTTTATAGCTATTACCAGTAGCCGTAGCAACAAATTCTTTACGTTTCTTAATATTCTTTTTGGCCTTCCTGCATGCAGGACACCCACCGCATGCATGAAAACCAGTCAAGAAATTAAAGACCCTATTCTCAACATTGATAGGCGGGTCGATCACCCCTGGCGCCAGTTTATCCCTGAGCGAAGGCGCTCTTTTGTAGACAAACTGTGGGCGATCAGGTAATAATGGACCCAAAAGTCTATCATGTTTGAGGATAGGCCAATACTTCTGCACTATCCTTTCAAATTTACGATATTGGATATTATAGTCCAGTACCATCCGTATCCCTGAACAGTCCTTCCGATCCATTTTAGGCACATTAGAGATAAGTATCCTTCTGTCTAGACCACGTACTCTCTCGTCTTCTTTATCTAACAAATTCCTATCGTATACCTTCTCCACAAACCTAGACGATAAGGTCTGTGACTGAGAGATAAAGTCACTTTCTTGGGTGCAATTGCGCCTCAGGCGCACAAATTGCCCCCTCGGTATGTTACACAGCCATTTAGTGTGATGACAACTCTCAGTAGAGATATAGGAATTGCGGTCCTTTGCCTTAAAATGGGTAGTCATCTTGACCTGATCCCCTTCCATGGTTAGGTCAAGGAAAACCAATCGGTTCGAACTGATATTCCACGTAAGGACAATGTTGTTATTATTCGCCTTTTGTCTAGATGCAAAAACATCCAGACTGGCTCTATCTCCATCCCAGATCATGACGAGGTCATCCATATACCTCTGATAGCAAATTAGTTCAGGGGGTTTGTTCTTAAACACAGCCTCCTCCTCCCAGTGTGCCATAAATAGATTGGCTACACTGGGAGCGAAGCGTGCCCCCATCGTAACTCCTCTGGTCTGGAGAAAAAAATTGCTTACCATACCAAAAATAATTTTTTGATAAACAAAATGTCAGACAATCAATGAAAAAATTCCGATCCCTTCTGGATAAGCCTGAGAGCTCCAGCGCCCATTTACCCGATGCTAACGCATCCTCATGGCTAATGATCGTATAGAGTGAACTAACATCAGCCGTAATCAGAAGACAGGAAGATGAAATATTTAACGCTTCCAAAATTTGTATGACATGCTTAGTGTCCTTAACCACTTCCATACTGGGCACTTATACAGCTTCCTGCCCATACCAATTTTCAGCTTTCTGTGCTGTTGCACTTTGAATGTTTTGAAAAAAAACATATTTTTTTTTGTTTCAGTTACAAAACGTTGTAAATAAGTACGTTTTCTCCTTCACTGATGGGGCTGCACTGACGGGCACTGATAAGGCAGCACTGATGGGCACCGATGAGGCGGCACGGATGGGCACCGATGAGGCGGCACGGATGGGCACCGATGAGGCGGCACGGATGGGCACCGATAGGCGGCACGGATGGGCACAGATGGGCACAGATGGGCACAGATAGGCGGCACGGATGGGCACCGATAGGCAGCATGGATGGGCACCGATAGGTGGCGCGGATGGGCACTGATAGGTGGCACGGATGGGCATGGATGGGCACTGATAGGTGGAATGGATGGGCACTGATAGGTGGCACTGTACTGTAATGTGTTACTAATGGATGCCAATCAGTGCCAAACAATAATGCCTGCCAATCAGTGATGCCCATTGTGGGCACTGATTGGCATCTATTGTGGGCACTGATTGGCATCCATTAGGGGCACTGAATGGCATCCCTGGTGGTCTAGGGAGGCATACCTGGTGGTGGGCATCCCTGGTGGTCCAATGTGGGCATCCTCGGGGGGGGCTGCACTGATAACCGATCAGCACAAACCCCCCCTGTCAGAGGAGCAGCCGATCGGCTCTCCTCTACTCGCGTCTGACAGACGCGAGTGAGGAAAAGCCGATGACCGGCTTTTCCAGTTTACATCGTGATCAGCCGTGATTGGACACGGCTGATCACGTGGTCAAGAGTCTCCGTCGGAGACTCTTTACCTAGATCGGTGTTGCGGGGTGTCAGACTGACACCCTGCAACAACGATCGCCGCGATGCGCGCCCCCGGGGGCGCGCAGCGGCTCAAAATCCTGAGGACGTCATATGACGTCCAGTCAGGATTTTGAAACCACTTTGCCACCGTCAATCCGCTATAGGGCGGGTGGCAAGTGGTTAAGGAATGCCTTAGTTTTCATTACTAATGGCTGAAGAAAGGAATCTATGTACTGACCCAGTCTCGACGTGACCGAATCAATGCCGTTTACTATAGGCCTCCCAGGTGGATTTACACTGTCCTTGTGGACCTTCGGGAGAAAGTAAATGATAGGTGTCCTACAGAAGAGAGGGTCTAGGTAAAGTGCCTCTTTGGGGCCAAGTACCCCTATATGTTTTCCTCTTTCTACTAAATAATGAAGTTCTCCCTTATACTCAAGCATGGGGTCCTTAGTCATTATACTGTAGGTGTTAATATCACAAAGCAAGTTATCCATTTCATTCTTATAATATGCTTTACTGGGTACCACCAGCCCCCCCCCCCCTTTATCAGCAGGTCGTATGACCAGATCTTTCCTGTCTACCAATGATCGAATACCATTTTTAATGTAAGCCGGATCATTCACCTTACGTACTTTAAGCAAATCCAAGTCTTTCACGACCATATTACTGAAAACCTCAAGATGTTTGGCATCAGTATTTGGAGGGTTAAAGACGGATTTGTTCCGCAGGTTGGAATGTTGACCATCCCGGAGGGGACGGCACACTCACTGTTCTCACAGAGGGGGTATTAAGGAAATATTTTTTGATATTCAGAGTCCGAATTAATTTCTTGAGGTTCACATAGGTTTGGAATTTATTTAAATTGCGAGTGGGGGCAAATTTAAGACCCTTATCAAGTACTTTAATTTCCTCATCACTAAGGGGTGTCCCACTCAAATTAAATATCCCGCACCTCTTTTTAGTTCTCCTGCCTCCTCTCCTTCTCTTGCTTTTCTTTTCCGTAACAATGACCCCTCCTGAACGGGTTGTTGGGAGTGGGTGGTCCGCCACCCTCCAGGAATCGGGGGAATGAACGGAGCTCCCCTCCCTGTTCCTCTCGTTACCCCATGAAAATCCCCTCCATCATGTGAGCCCCGATTAGCCAAGGGAGCGAAGCGGTTATGTGTTGGTAGTTGATTCCCATAATGAGGCGGGGCTATACCCCTATTACCATAACCTTCATAATGATTAGATACAGGGTAACCCTGATATTGATCAGAGCGATTACCTCTGGTCCCATAGGGACCCGGATGCTCACTTGGGTAAGTATAATTAGACTGCTGGTGTTGGTATCCACCATGGGAATCATTTCCTCTATATGGTGTATTCTGCTCACGATACCTATAGGGAGATTGCTGGTAACACCCCCTTTTTCCCCGCCTCTTTTATTTTTACCTCTTTTCTTATGGGCTTCTTGAAAATGACCACTATTATGGGGTGTTCCCATAACAGGATAATCAGAGGTGTCATAAACATACACCTCCTGTTCCCTAGGGACAGGAAGCGGAGTAGTGGCCATATCTACATTAGAAGGATCTTCTGTAGGACAGCTATAATTTTTTTTCTCCCGAAGGTCCACAAGGACAGTGTAAATCCAACTGGGAGGCCTATAGTAAACGGCATTGATTCGGTCACGTCGAGACTGGGTCAGTACATAGATTCCTTTCTTCAGCCGTTAGTAATGAAAACTAAGGCATTCCTTAAGGACACTAAGCATGTCATACAAATTTTGGAAGCGTTAAATATTTCATCTTCTTGCCTTCTGATTACGGCTGATGTTAGTTCACTCTATATGATCATTAGCCATGAGGATGCGTTAGCATCGGTTAAATGGGCGCTGGAGTTCTCAGGCTTACCCAGAAGGCATCGAAATTTTTTGATTGATTGTTTGACATTTTGTTCATCAAAAAATTATTTTTGCTATGGTAAGCAATTTTTTCTCCAGACCAGAGGAGTTGCGATGGGGGCACGCTTCGCTCCCAGTGTAGCCAATCTATTTATGGCACACTGGGAGGAGGAGGCTGTGTTTAAGAACAAACCCCCTGAACTAATTTTCTATCAGAGGTATATAGATGACCTCGTCATGATCTGGGATGGAGATCGAGCCAGTCTGGATGTTTTTGCATCTAGACTGAATGCGAATAATAACAACATTGTCCTTACGTGGAATATCAGTTCGGACCGATTGGTTTTCCTTGACCTGGACCTAACCATGGAAGGGGATCAGGTCAAGATGACTACCCATTTTAAGGCCACGGACCACAATTCCTATATCTCTACTGAGAGTTGTCATCACACTAAATGGCTGTGTAACATACCGAGGGGGCAATTTGTGCGCCTGAGGCGCAATTGCACCCAAGAAAGTGACTTTATCTCTCAGTCACAGACCTTATCATCAAGGTTTGTGGAGAAGTCGAGAGAGTACGTGGTCTAGACAGAAGGATACTTATCTCTGATGTGCCTAAAATGGATCGGAAGGACTGTTCAGGGATACGGATGGTACTGGACTATAATATCCAATATCGTAAATTTGAAAGGATAGTGCAGAAGCATTGGCCTATCCTCAAACATGATAGAATTTTGGGTCCACTATTACCTGATCGCCCACAGTTTGTCTACAAAAGAGCGCCTTCACTCAGGGATAAACTGGCACCAGGGGTAATCGACCCGCCTATCAATGTTGAGAAAAGGGTCTTTAATTTCTTGACTGGTTTTCATGCATGCGGTGGGTGTCCTGCATGCAGGAAGGCCAAAAAGAATATTAAGAAACGTAAAGAATTTGTTGCTACGGCTACTGGTAATAGCTATAAAATTAAGGATCTGATTACCTGCCATACTACAGGGGTGGTTTACGCACTACAGTGCTAGTGTGGGCTTCAATACGTTGGGAGGACGTCTAGACCTCTACATGTGAGGATAGGTGAACATGTTACAAATATTAAAAAGGGCCTCGTCACGCATAATGTCTCGAAACACTTCAGGCTCTTCCATAACCGTAACCCCGCTGGGTTGCAGTTTTGGGCGATCGAGAAGGTAGCGAGTCATTGGCGGGGTGATAACTTCATCAGGCATCTCAGCCAACGTGAATCGTTCTGGGTATACGAACTTAAAGTTGGGGTCCCATTGGGGTTGAACGTTGAGTTCGACCTCAATTGTTTTATTTCAGGCCGTTAATCTTTTTGTGCTTTTGTGTATTTAGTGATTTTTTCTTTTTCTTATCTATGTATTTATTGTAAACAGGTTGGGTGGCTGTGCTAACGTCTGATTTTATTTATTTCACCGAGGGTGAGGCTTATAGTTAGGTCTCTGCCCCATTTTGGGTGGGAATAGTTGCTATGTATGAGGAATTTAGTCCTGTGTATGGGGAGTTGTACTCCATCACACTTACTGGTTGTTGCTCATTGTGTCCATTTTTTGCAACTATTAGTCTGTGGCCAGTTCTATGTACTCTATGTGGTACTGCCAGTAAGAATTGTTGTTCTATTATTCTGGCAGTTTTAAATTTCCCTTCATTTATTTTTATTTTTATTTAGTTTTTATGTCCATCTCACGTTCTTTTTATATTACTGTCAGATTGCATGTTCCTTCATGCAGTTTGTTCTCAGTAATTGATTAATCATTTCCAGTGCTATTACTTTTAATCACTTTGACTGAGCAGGATCTGTTTTGCCAGTTAGTGAGATTCGCTTCCTTTCATTGTTTACCTGTCTAAAAATGTAATTTCCACTGTATGTGTGCGGGAGGTAGCTTTGTGGATGGTCTCCTTGGTGATGCGTCACGTGACCGTACGTCCATGTAGTCATGTTACGTACTGATGGCGCCGCCCACTGTGATGAGCAGTGCGGAGGACGGCATCGGTACCAATGAGCACTTTGTGTTTGATTTCTGCTATCGACATGGTGGTGAGGAAGCGTACAACTTCATTAATGGTGGGTGAGTGTAGTAATAGGACAGTAAAGGATCTGATCTATCCCCCTCTCTGGCGCATAATATACACACCACCTGTCCCTATACATCTCTGCAGGATGCTGCACGCTGTGGATCTGCAGGTTGCTGTTAATGTGTGGATCATTATTATGATGCAGGAGTTTTTTTATAATACTGAGGAGAGTGCTGCATCTTTGTGGACGCTGCTGTGTTTGTGTTGATGTGTGTGATTACGTCACCATCATCACCTGTGATGGGCAGTCTTCTCATTTGAAGTGAGTGGGACATTTACCAGGATTTGATGCTATAAATCTAGCATTGACACACTAGCCCTTTCTATATGAGGAAGTCCTGCACCACGGACGATACACATGCGGGGGGCTTATAGTGATGTCAGGACAGCCACCTACCTGGTTATTTTATTTATATGTACTTCATGCCGTGCACTAGGTCATAGTGCCGTGTTTGTGAGTATTTCATTTATTGAAATAAATGTGCCGCTTTTATATACGGAGAGCACTATGTGTTTCCTTTATATTTTTACATGATTCATTCTCTATATGAGCGAGTTTTAGAGACCACTTATCGATTGAGGAGTCTTAAAGAAGGACCTTACGTGAAGACAACATCTTTGCCACTACCCTAGTTAAGGGACAGCGTGATTGACCTTCTGTTTGCTCAGAGGTCCATTTGTTCAGGTGAGCGGTTTGTACTTCAGGGGGAGGAGACGCTTATGTTTGGATGTATGGTGATTGATTGAAGCACCCCATTTTCCATCTAAGAAGTTCTATACCTCTATTGCCTTTTCAACACCCTCTGGCCTCATCTTGCTACAAATTGTTTTTGGACTTTTGTGATGCTATTTCTAGTTTAGCTTTTAGCGCTGCATTGCTTTTTATATGTACTCTACCTAAGGACTTTTATATTGACCTTTCAGTGTCCAGCTGCTTTTATTAGGGGTTTTTGTTTTTGCGCTGTCTGATTTACTTTTATATCATAATGTTGGGGTTAGCCCTAAGTTTGAGTAGTAGGGGTTCCAAGGTGAGCACAAAGATGAGAGGGGATAAGGGGCATCCTTGACGTGTGCTGTTCGAAATGGAGAAGGCGTCCAACAGGCGGCCGTTAACCCTAATTCTAGCTGTGGGGGGTGGAGTATAGAGCAAGGACCTAGTACCGCACATAGACCGCAGACTACCATCTATAAAAGGCATGAGAGCGAGCCTAATCCCGGGTCAGTAAGTCCAGAATGAATGCATGCCCCCATGTTTTAAACTGGGCACAGTGCGGGTACAAATTACATGTATACAGTGCAGAAAATTCACCTAAAGCCCAGCTGGCAGTGACCTTACCGAGTCTGTTACATGTACTTTACAACTGGTATATGCAGCCACTATAAAAGGTAGCGTCCATCCAAGAGCCAGGGTCTTCCTCGGGGGTTTGCGGTGTCTGTAGGGGTTGCGTGTCTTCCTGCCCATGGTATGCTGTGAGGAAGTCTGTGCAATGGTGCGAAACCGATACCCGGAGCCACGGCAGTGTAAACTTGGCAGTACCATAGAGCAGTAGTGAGTTCGGGTCATTCTTAGTGAAGTTCAGTTGTTGCAATGTATGCAGGAAGGCAGACTGAGTATGGGGAGTTATGCAGTGTTCTCGTCTATCTAGGCGGGTGGCAAATTCGTCCAGCAGGGCAGAGTGTTCACGATCAATCCTTATCTGAATGATCCTGGGGAGGATGAGGAACTGGTTGTTAAACTTAAGTGGAATAGAACGGTGTGTTAAAGTCCAGAAAACTTGCCTAAACGTGGCAACAGAGGGCTCATGGATAGAGCGAGGAAATGGTGCCTTCAGTAATCCCTTCGGGCTCTCCGATAGCGTGGCGAGTCGGAGGGGCTAGAGACATGACGTGCCCCATGGTGCGCGGTGTGATGTCTGGTACCGATGGAGATATTCTTCTGCGGAGTCCAGTGTCCTGTGCCTCCATGGGCTCTTCCTGAGGTGCGGGTCTCCTCGAGGTCTGGTGGCGGAACTCCGCGTACCAGTTAGGCACCTCCACCAGGGGGAGATCCATGGTATCACAAAATGAGCGTAGATCTCCGGGACTTTAAACAGAGCTGTGCGGCCCTGGTGGGTGGCTGAGAGGCAGAAGGGAAACTTCCATCTATACTGAATCCCTTTAGACCGCAATACGTCCAGTAACGGTTTCAGGTCTCTGCGGTGCTGCAGGGTAATGCTGGACAAGTCTGGGAAAATCTGTATGGTTGTACCGCCATGTTGTAATTGTGGCCTGCTTCAGAATGTCCCTAGAGGGATCAGTATCTCTGCCTTTGGGGCGCAGGGGCCCTGTGGATCCATTCCATGGCTATCAGCGTTTGAGGTGGTCTGCCCAGCAAACCGTTGAACATGCCAATTACCTCAGGAGAGAGATGTTCAGAGTCTATGGCCTCAGGTAGGCCTTCTGATCCTGAGGTTATGGCGGCGACCCCTGTTGTCGAGGTCCTCGACATGACGCTGGACCTCTCCGAGTTGTAGGGTATGGGTATCAATTTTCCTTGTAGCTTTGCGGAGTACATGATCGTGCTGTGTCGTGACTCGTTTCACTTCATGTACCCTGTCAGTCAGAGCGTGAATGCCCAGCCGGAGTTCCGCAATGGCGGCTGACAGGGTATCCTTAATGTCAGTGGCAATGGTCCTCAGGTCATGGATGTTAAGGGATGGCTGAGGAGGGTTATCAGTGTCCCCGGAGATCGTTTGAGCTGTTGTCTAAGGTAAAGGCAGGGGTCCTGGTTGTTGTGGGCAGGGCCAGATGAAGAACATCATGGGCCTGGTGCTGAGGATTTTGATGGGGCCTTTTATAAATAAATAAAAATGCAAACAATTTTTTGATATAACAAATTAAATTAAAGAGAGAGAGGGAGGATGAGAGAGAGAGAGAGAAAGAGAGAGGGGTGAGGGGTAAGGGAGGGAGGATGAGAGAGAGAGGATGCGCATGAGCATGCGTGGGAATGACATCAACCCAGCCCGGCCAGTTCAAGTGACCGAAGGCACAGAACCCAGAAGGAAGACCGGGTGAAGATGGAAGCACCCGGCCCCGCCGGATTGATCACAGCGCAGCACTGAAGGGCTCAGTCTGACAATTTAAGTGTACCCTAATGTGCTAATATGCTGTGCATATTAGTACATTGTGGCATAACCTACCTCAGGGCCTCTAAAAAGTAGTAATGTTAGCAACGTTTACTACTGCTTTTAAATAACAGGAGCCTCTCATGGGGCCCCCTACTGACCCGATGGCCCTTGGTCAGTGCCTAAGTGCATAGTTGCCAACATTTCAAAAATATTTTCAGGGACACTTTTTTTTTTTTTACAGGTGATGTATTTAAAGTAGTTGAGATCCCCTGTGTTCCTCTATACAGTGGGCCAGCCACCAATTGTACAGGACGACTGATCCGTGCACATTAAAGAATGAATGGGGCCATGTATCGTGAGATTTTGAGTGCAAACCTCCTCCCATCAACAAGGGCATTGAAGATGAAACGTGGCTGGGTCTTTCAGCATGACAATGATCCCAAACACACCGCCCAGGCAACAAAGGAGTGGCTTCGTAAGACGCATTGTTAAGGTCCTGGAGTGGCCTAGCCAGTCTCCAGATCTCAACCCCATAGAAAACCTTTGGAGGGAGTTGAAAGTCCGTGTTGCCCAGCGACAGCCCCAAAACATCACTGCTCTAGAGGAGATCTGCATGGAGGAATGGGCCAACATACCAGCAACAGCGTGTGACAACCTTGTGAAGACTTACCTCTGTCATTGCCAACAAAGGATATATAACAAAGTATTGAGATGAACTTTTGATATTGACCAAATACTTATTTTCCACCATAATTTGCAAATAAATTCTTTCTAAATCAGACAATGTGATTGTCTGGATTTGTTTCCACATTTTGTCTCTCATAGTTGAGGTATTCCTATGATGACAATTACAAGCCTCTCTCATCTTTTTATGTGGGATAACTTGCACAATTGGTGGCTGACTAAATACTTTTTTGCCCCACTGTACATCACAGTAGTAATCACAAAATTAGAGTACTAATAATGGGGTAAAACAAATATGAGGACTGAGGAGATTTCCTTTAGTTGAACTAACAAAAGTGTGCCCATTCTAGAGCTGGTAACATTGAGGATATTCAGTATAATTTTAAAGAACTGTTTTTGTAGGTAAGAGGCATAGGGGAGGAGTATGGACGGTATTAAAGTGGGAAGTATGTGCAGGTGAGGGAGAGGAATGTGGAGGGTCTAACAGTGGGCATTATGTACAGGAGAGGAGTGCGGAGGGCATGGCAGAAGGCACTATGTACAGGAGAGGAGTTTGAAGGGTATGACAGTGGGCAGTATGCACAGAAGAGGAGTGTGGAGGGTATGCCAGTGGGCAGTATGTACCGGAGAGGAGTGTGGAGGGGGTATGACAGTGGGCAGTATGTACAGGAGAGGAGTGTGGAGGTTATCACAGTGGGCGGTATGTACAGGAGAGGAGTGTGGATGGTATGATAGTGGGCAGTATGCACAGGAGAGGAGTGTGGAGGGTATGATGGGCCAGTATGTACAGGAGAGGAGTGTGGAGGGTATGACAGTGGGCAGTATGTACAGGAGAGGAGTGTGGTCGATATGATAGTGGACAGTATGCACAGGAGAGGAGTGTGGAGAGAATGACAGCCAGCACTATGTATAATAGAGGTGTTTATGAATGCAGGCATTATGTACAGGAGAGGAGTGTGGACGGTATGATACTGAGCAGTATGTACATGAGATGAGTGTGGAGGGCAAGACAGTGAGCAATCTGTACAGGAGAAGAGTGTGGAGGGTATGACAGTGGGCAATATGTACAGGAGAGGAATGTGGAGGGTATGACAGTGGGCACTATTGTATAGGAGAGGCGTGTGGAGGGTATGACAGTGAGCAGTATGTACAGGAGAGCAGTGTGGAGGGTACGACAGTGGGCACTATGTACAGGAGAGAAGTGTATGACAGTGGGCACTATGTACAGAAGAGGAGTGTGTAGGGTATGACAGCTGGCACTATGTATAGGAGAGAAGTGTTGAGGGTATGACAGTGAGCAATATGTACAGGAGAGAAGTGTGCCGAGTATGTACAGGTGAGGAGGATTAAGGAATCTGGGAAGGAAAAATGTAAAGGTTTGTGGAAGGATGTTTAGGGACTGCGTAGTGGTTAAGCGGCCCATACATGGATTGAAGTTACGCCAATTAAGCAGAGACCAGCCATAGTCGATCTATGTATGGGCTAGCTGGTTTTACACAATTCAATCTATTAACAGACTTGAGTACAACCAGCCTGTCAGGTTTTTCCCAAAACAATCAGTGCTGCCAGCTATAGTTAGCAACACTGATCATTGTATTCACTGGCAGAACACAATAACACTGCCGGAGTGATTCCCCCATCCACAGGTCAGCAGGTGAGAGGGTGTGTGGGGACAGGCTGGGAAGAGATACTAGTCAGTGGCTGGGTAGGCACTGGCTAGTATAAGAGCCAGATACACACAGGTTACATACGCGAGAGCAATAATTCTACCACTAGACCTCCTCTGTAACTCTAAACATGTAACCTGTAAAAAAAATTAAAGCATCGCTTAGTATACAAAAAAATCGTGCTAATTTAGGTGTTTTTTTTTTAATCAATGAAACAGTTTCTTTAAAAAAAAAAACACGTTTGAAAAATTGCTGCGCAAACACTGCCATTTTATTCCAAAGGGTGCCTGCTAAAACAATATATATAATGTTTGAGGGTTCTGAGTAATTTTCTACCAAAAAAAAATAAAAACTTATTACATGTAGGAGAGAAGTGTCAGAATTGGCCTGGGTGGCAAGGGGTTAATTACCATAAGTAATATACAAATAATTATTATAAGCACTGTGAGCTCATCTTTTCAGTCTGCTGCAGAGTGTCGGCTTGTATTTAAACTGGCCGCTCTGTATGTAGCTTCTGACAGGCTGCGCAAGCAGCCCCGTATCTCCGGAACCATAGATAGGAGCCCCATATTTTGACCAGTGGTGGGGTAGGTCTTCAGCTACATACTCCCCAAATGTGGGGTCTCTGGTCGCCGAGCTACAACCCTATCTTTTACAAGTCTATCTTTTTTTTGGCCTCTTTATCTGACCTCATGAATGCTATACCAGTCTATTTATGAACCCAGAAGGCTACAGTCTTTATCTGTGCTCTGGTGACATTTGTTGGGTAGCAAGCAAAGGATGTCAACATTGCTGCTGCTTGGTTCTCATGGGGCCACATATAGGGTGCTGCATACATTGATTGTCATAGTGCCTGGATTATTGAGCATAACAACTGCCCAAAAGATTAGTGAGTGGGCTGAAGCATAATGTCTTTTGTACTTTATAGCTGTGCTAAACATCTACGAAGTTATACAGTGGCTATTTGGAAGTAAACTATTGGAGCTGTTTATTATTTGCAGTATAAATCTGTTAATTGGGCTTTCTGTATATGGTTTAGTCCTCACAGTTTGCATCTCTTCAAGTACTGATGAGTAGAGTTGGGCGAACAGTTCGGGCTGAGCAAACGTTCATCCCAAACATCGCCTGTTTGCCAATTTGGTGAACCCCCAAATTTGCAGGGAAGCCCAGTGGGATGTTCACCCACCGAGCGCCCCACAATGCACTGCACGCTGCATTCTAGGGCCCTAATTGGATGAAGCCTTGCACCTGACTGCTGGTCAGGTGCAAGGCTTTACCAATTAGGGCACAGAGCATTGTCAGAGCCAATCAGGGCTAAGTGCTCATAGTCCCACCCCACACTATAAAACGTTCCTCCCCACAGGTAGTTTTTGTAGAGTGTTGGAGTGTACTAAATATGCTAGTACATATAACACAAAAGTAATCTAATGCAGTCGCCACATTTAAGAATTGGTAAGCTGAAATTTATAAAATTTTTCTTTGGGGGTTTAATACCAAATTAATTTCTTTGTGAAAAATACACCAGATGCTTATTCAAGGCAAAGCAACGGTGTCTCCTAATAGTCCAACACCTTCCGCAGTAGGGTATGCACACCCATCTATGCTCATGTTTCACACTTCCTCACCAGCTACCCACTATGTCCAAGCTCTCACTCTGTTGCCCCAAGTATGGGAAAAACACGTGGCATACCCTAATGTGAGTGTTCACGCACTATGAATTGCTGCTTAGCAGTAGTGTTGGGCGAACAGTTCGGGCCAAACATCGCCTGTTCAGCGAACACCCAAATTTGCAGGCCGCTAGGATGTTCACCCACCGAGCGCCCCACAGTGCACTGCGCGCTGCACAGTGCATTCTAGGGCCCTAATTGAATGAAGCCTTGCACCTGATCGCTTGTCAGGTGCAAGGCTTTGCCAATTAGGGCACAGAGCACTGTCAGAGCCCTGATTGGACAAAGTGATAATGACTTTGTCCGATCACGGCTCAGTGCTCATAGTCCCACCCCACACTATAAAAAGGTTCCTTCCCACAGGTAGCTTTTGCAGTGTGTTGGAGTGAAGATAGAGCAGGGCTCAGTTTGCCACTAGGGCGTTAGTGTGTTCACTTATTGTGACTCTAAATGTGTAAAGTGTTAGTGTTAGTATAGTGTGAGTATAGTGTGAGTATAGTGTGTCAGTATAGTATAGTGTGAGTATAGCGTGTCAGTAAAGTGTGAGTATAGTGTAGTGTGTCAGTATGGTGGGAGTGTAGTGTGCTAGTGTAGTGCAGTGTTTAACACAGCATTACATAAAATTTAATGCTGTATACATTGCTACATATCCCATTTTTTTCTTTTCTTGGTTGCTGCATGTTTTTTTGGTCGCTGCATGTTTTTTTTTGTTTGTTTTTTGTATCCCCTGCCTGCCCCCTTTTTTTTTTTAATTGTCAGGCGCAGCTTTTCTGCCCATCCTATCCAGCCACAGCATGCAGAGGAGGTGGCGGACTGGCTTACTAACTCATCCACCTCATCCTTCATGACCCAAGCTGACACTATATTTACGTTACTTTAAATTTCGCGCCGTGCGGGGCGCACGCGCGCCCCTGCCGCGAGCTCCATGACCGTGCCCGCGGGACCCGCGGACTTGATGTCCTCCGGTGTCCCGCGATCGTGTCACGGAGCAGCAGAACAGGGAGAAGCCAGTGTAAACAAGGCATCTCCCTGTTCTGCCTAGTGACAGGACACTGATCGTCTGCTCCCTCTCATCGGGAGCAGTGATCAGTGTCATGTCACAGTAAGCCCCGCCCCCACACAGTTAGAATAACGCCCTAGGACACACTTAACCCCTTCCTAGCCCCCTAGTGGTTAACCCATTCCCTGCCAGTCACATTTATACAGTAATCAGTGCATTTTTATAGCACCGATTGCTGTACAAATGTGAATGGTTCCAAAATGGCGTCAAATGTGTCCGCCATAATGTCGCAGTCACGATAAAAATCGCTAATCGCCGCCATTACTAGTAAAAAAACAAAATTATTAAGAAAAATGCCATAAAACGATCCCCTATTTTGTAGACGCTATAACTTTTGTGCAAATTTTTTTTTAACAAAAATATTTTTGTCGAAGAATACGTATCGGCCTAAATTGGGAAAAAAATAGCTTTTTTTAAAAAAAAAATGGGGGTATTTATTATAGCAAAAAGTACAAAATATTGCTTTTTTTTCCAAAATTGTCGCTCTATTTTTGTTTATAGCGCAAAAAATAAAAATCACAGATGTGATCAAATACCACCAAAAGAAAGCTCTATTTGTGGGGAAAAAAAGGACGTCAATTTTGTTTGGGAGCCACATCGCACTTGTCAGTTAAAGCGACGCAGTGCCGAATTGCAAAAAGTGGCCCGGTCATTTGGCAGCCAAATCCTCCAGGGCTGAAGTGGTTAATTCAAAAAAGTGTATTGGTTAAAAAAAAATTGCGGCCATAGATTTTGGAACAAACAATAGCCCCATTTTTTTTTTTATTGTGAAACAATGTTAAGCCGAGTAAATTGATACCCAAAATGTCACGCTTCAAAATTGCGCCCATTCTACAGATTGCATGTTTTGAGTTACAGAGGAGGTCTAGGGCTGGAATTATTGCTCTTGCTCTAATAATCACGGCGATACCTCACGTGTGGTTTGAACACCGTTTACATATGCGGGCACTACTCACGTATGCGTTCGCTTCTGCACGCAAGCTCGGTGGGACAGGACACATTAAAAAATAAATGTTCTTATTTATTTTACCTTTTATTCTTTATTTTTACACTGTTCTTTAAAAAATAAATGGTTTCACTTTTATTCCTATTGCAAGGAATGAAAAAATCCAGTGTAAAAGTGAAAAAGGATGATAGTACCTCTTAAATATGAGATCAAAAAGACCTCAGATCTCATATTCACACTAAAATGCAATAAAATAAAATAAAAATATTAATTTAAAAAAAAAATAATAATAATATGTCCCTTTAAGAGCTATGGGCGGAAGTGACGTTTACCTGTAATGGTATGGAGCCGGGTGGGGGCCATCTTCCCCTCCATACCACACAGGGAGAAGGACATGATCACCAATGCCGGTGGCTCCGGTAAGCGGCGGAGGGAACCGAAGCACGGCCGGTGGGGGTGGGTGTCCCATTTACACCACCGATAAAAGTGATCTTGCGGCGAATCTGCCACTGAGACCACTTTTATCTGAAAGCAGACCGCCCGCTGAAGAAGTGGATACCGGGGTTATGGCAGTTAGCTGCTGCCATAACAACGATATTCCACTTCAAATCGCCGACGTATAACGACGGCGGGCAGTTAAATAGTTAAAGGAATTTTTCATTTTTATCACTGCTCCTTTAACCACTTCAATACAGGGCACTTTTACCCCCTTCCTGCCCAAGCCATTTTTCAGGGCTGTCACACTTTGAATGACAATTGCGCAGTCATTCAACACTGTACCCAAAATAATTTTTTCCCCACAAATAGAGCTTTCTTTTGGTAGAATTTGATCACCTCTGCGGTTTTTATTTCTTACGCTATAAACAAAAGAAGAGGGACAAGTTTGAAAAAAAACACAATATTTTTTACTATAATAAATATCCATTTTTTTTTTAAACAAATTTTTTCCTCAGTTTAGGCCTGATATGTATTCTACATATTTTTGGTAAAAAAATTGCAATAAGCGTATGTTGATTGGTTTGCGCAAAAGTTATAGCGGCTACAAAATAGAGGATAGGTTTATAGGATTTTTATTATTTTTTTTTTTTTTTACTAGTAATGGCAGCGATTTTTATCGTGAATTGCGATATTGCGACACACATCGGACACTTTTGCCACGTTTTTTGGGACCATTCACATTAATACAGCGATCCCTGCTATAAAAATGCATGGATTACTGGTTTAAATATGACTGACAGGGAAGGGGTTAACAGTAGGGGGCGATCAAGGGGTTAAATGTGTTTCCTAGGGAGTGATTCTTACTGTGGGGGGAGGGGACTGACTGGGGGAGGGGACTGACTGGGGGAGGTGACCGATCTGTGTCCCTATGTACAAGGGACACACCATCGGCCTCCTCTCCCTGACAGGACGTTTACACACACAGATCCACAGTCCTGCTCAGTTACTGGGCAATCGCGGGTGCCCGGCGGCCATCGCAGCCGCCGGGCACGCGCACGGGTCATCAGTGATGCAGCGTGTGCGCCCCCTAGTGGCTCAGGAAGGCACAAACTCATATGACGTCCGCTCAGAACGAGAGGGTCTTCGTCCCTCTGTCATTTGAAGGTGGGCGGTAGACAAGTGGTTAAAAACTTTTGAAAACATTTTTTTGCATTGGTACAAGTGTTGGCAGCACCCAGGCCCCAATACCCTTTTTATGGCCAATAACTTGCATACAAGCCTTCAAAATGGGGACTTTTGATTTTTCAAGTTCGGTTCCATAGACTTTAATTGGGTTCGCAATTCGGGTCCAAACTTTTGCAATGTTTGGGAGTTCTGGTGCAAACCAAACTGGAGGGGGGGGGGCGGGCGTTCGGCCCATCTCTACTGATGAGCCTTACATACTTTAACCACTTGAGACCCGCGCTATAGCCGAAAGACGGCTGCAGTGCGGCTCTCAAGTGCCGGGTGGACGTCCCCAAATCGCAGATCGCCACCATTACTAGTAAAAAAAAAAAATATAATAAAAATGTCATAATTCTATCCCCTATTTTGTAGGCGCTAAAACTTTTGCGCAAACCAATCACTATACGCTTATTGCAATTTTTTTTACCAAAAATAAATAGAAGAATACGTATTGGCCTAAACTGAGAATTTTTTTTTTGTTTTTAAATTGGGATTTTATTATAACAAAGTAAAAAAATATTGTTTTTTTTCGAAATTTTCTGTCTTTTTTTGTTTATAGCGCAAAAAATAAAAACTGCAGAGGTGATCAAATACCACCAAAAGAAAGCTCTATTTGTGGGAAAAAAATTATAAAAATATCATTTGGGTACAGTGTTGTATGACCGCGCAATTGTCATTCAAAGTGCGTCAGCGCTGAAAGCTGAAAATTGGACTGGGTACAAAGGGCGTTTAAAGTGGAAGTAAACCCATCCATAAAACAGTTACCTTTCCGGCATGTGCCGGAAATGTAACACTCCCATTGGTTGTGCTCTCAACCAAACTGTCAAACCATCCAATGGCTGGTGTCCTAACTGATCACATGTGCAGCATCATGGCAGTTGTAGATTAAATAGAGGCCAAGATGGCAGCTTCCTTGGCTAAAAAACGATAGGAGGGTTTACTTCCACTTTAAGTGCCCAGTAAGGAAGTGGTTAAATGATTAACCATTGTTCAAAATTTGGGGCACTAGCATAATTATTTTGCCACAACATTTTTAACCACTTATAGCATATATTGATTGGTTTGCACAAAATTTATAGCGTCTACAAACTATAGTATTTACTAGAATTTTTTATTTATTTTTTTACTAGCAATGGTGGAGATCAGCAGTTTATAGCTGGACTGCAATATTGCGTCGCAAAATCAGACACCGACACGTTTGACACTTTGTATTCGTGTCCTGGTTCCTACAATGATCAGTGCTAAAAATATGCACAGTCACTGTACTAATGACACTGTCTGGGAAGGGGTTAAATATTTAGGGCAATCAAAGGGTTAAATGTGGGTGTTCCGCCAATCACAGACGTCTGCTGGGAAACTGAGGATGAGAGAACGTTCGTGATAGGCGGAGTGTGTCTGATGAGAATCGCCTATCACGGAAGGAACAGGAAGAGACCGCGGAATTTGAACAATGGACGCCGCAGCTTCTTTACAGGTACTATTTCCAATGTAAAAATTTCGCTGACTCGAGTATAAGCCGAGGGGGGGGACTTTAAGCCCAAAAAAAAAGGCCGGAAAAACTCGGCTTATACGCGAGTATATACGGTACCCTTTGTCGTGCATTCCTCCTGAAAAGTAGCAGTGCACTTCCTGTGCCATGAGTTTTATCTTTTTTGTGGATCTGTGCTAACTGCACCTTTCCTGCTGCTTTATAGTTTCCTGCCAGTCATAAGATCATCAGGGCAGCACCTAAATGAGGAAACAAAGTCCTGCCTCTACTAAGATGGCCATCTCAGCACAGTGTGGAACAAAGGCAAGGTAAGCCAGTAACAGGGAAGAGGGTCAGCTTCATGGAGTCTATAGGCAATATTGGTGACTAGACATTTTCCCTCTGCTGGCCATTTCTGGACAAAGCTTTCATAGTTCAGGTCCACAGCAATGGGGAAAAGATCATCTGTAGGGAGCCTATGGGCAATACTGGTAACTAGACCCTTGTCCTTTGACTTTTATTTTTGGGGCATAGCTTCCATAATTAAAGTCCTCATTAAATGAAGGTTTCTAATAATATAAAAACAATAGTTTCTTTGCGTTTTTTTCTTTTTATTATATTGATCAAATTCCCATATACAGTTTACTGCATGATATCCCATAAAGAAGTCAGACAAACAATGTTATAAATAAACACTTTTAGAACAGAGAAAAGGACAACTAAAATAATAAAGATGAATAATTCTTCACCTTAATAATACATAACGTATATCTAAAGTCAACATATTTTGTCAGCTAGCATAGTGTAGGGGAGGGGTAAAACCACAGCCTGTTTTGCCATTTGTGTTTCATTAGGGAGATTTTACTTCCTTTCTTGTCCTGTAGGCTCAGCAGGAATGGAGGGGGGATATCATTTCAATATGAGGGAAGTCCCCCTTTAGACAGTTGTCACAGAAGCAAATATCCCCATTGAAAAATGTCCTCACTATCTCTGTTCTGGGTTGGGATAACTCATAATTTTGGATTTATCCTTACTTGCATTACTGGTGATACTGGTAATCTGGAAAATTAGAAAGAGTGAATCTCCCTAACAGGAAACAAAGACAAAAACAAAATCCTTACAGTGGTTGTAACGCCTCACCACTCTATCCAACTCGACAAAAAATCTTTTGTTATACTGTAGTTCTCTTTCAAATAAGATATGTTCGTTAATCTTAGCAAGTATTACAGTTACCTTTTAAGCATAAATGCACACAATTATCAACACAAAACAAAATAAATACCACTGCAAAGCAGTTTCAAAAAGCTTAACAGCGATCTACAGTACACCTAAATTTTAAAAACTAGCGATTAGACACAAACAATCAAGAACTAAGAGGGAACACCAAGTTCTTGATTGTTTGTGTCTAATCGCTAGTTTTTAAAATCTAGGTGTAGATCGCTGTTAAGCTTTTTGAAACTGCTTTGCAGTGGTATTTATTTTGTTTTAGAACACCTTTCTGACTGTTATTGCGGTCTATGTCTCTGTTATAGAGATTCACTCTGTTGACTGTCATCATGGAGACTGAAAGAAACTTCCAAATTTTGAGTAATCATCAGAACAGCAATATAGGGAAATATTTCAATTGGGGTACTCACTTTGATGGACCTGATAATGATCAGGAATTGCCTTCACTTTGGAGAGATTTTCTCACACTCCTTGTTGTGGCAATGGGACAGCAGTTGAAGGGAAATCCACTCACAGGAACACAGATAGCAAAAAGTCATCTCTTACTCTATCCAAAATTAAAAAAAGTATTGCCCTCACTTTTGCAAGAGGGGTTTGAAGCAGATCAAATACAAGAGTCAACTGCAAGTGTCATTGAATTCTGAATGATCTCAGAAGTATGTCAAACTGATGCCATAGGCACTATCATTTTGAACTTCACTACAGCTACTGTTCTACAAAACTGCAGAGAATGAAAGGCACCTTGCTATAACCAATAATGTAGTAATACTGCATGCGAAAAAAAAATTTTTTAGGCCCATTACATTTATCCCTAATATTTTCTCTTTTCTAATAAACAATGATACACATAAACTTGCATCTTATACAGCATAGATATACCGGTACTTCAAGTACAATATAAACTACAAAGTGTCAGTAAAACTTTTATTTTCTTCTTTGGAAACTCCGGCAGTTAAATACTTGAGACGATGGTATCTTTTCAGTAGTTTTCAGGTTCATGTAGGTGAATCCTAAAAATATTAGAAAAAAGTCAGTCAGTGCACGGTTTAACACATGAGCTGATTTTCCTAAGATCCAAACAGAAATCAGCGTCCATCCCTTTTCACTGCAATGGCCCTAAAAAAGACATGTTATGGCTGTCCCTGATATGTATAGCCAAATGCTATGCTGTGTTTTCAGACCAGTGTTTAGAATCCACAACTGCAAGAACTGATGTGTTGAGATTAGGTGCAACTATAGAACGGGCATCACTAAATGGTGGACCGCGGGCCAAATGCGGACCGCCTCACTCTCCTATGCGGCCCGCCGTGGTACCGCCATTTAGCAGCCTTTTCGACAGAGTAAGCCGGGACAGTTCTGGATGGAGGGTGGAGCTGCTGGAGGTAAACAAGCAGGTGATTGGCTGCTAGGATGATGGCATTAGCAACCATTCACCATCTTGCAACACTCGCCCTCCATCCGAGACATGCAGTGCCTCCCTCTGATCTTCGGTTTGTGCAAGGTAAGTGAGGGAGGGGGCAAAGTTACAGGGAGTGCGGACACTAGTCTGGAAAGTTGAAAAGGAGGAAAGTGTGTGCTGACTCGCTGAGGACATTAAAGTGAAAGTGGAGTTGTAGTGGGCTGAGGACATCAGGGTGGGGGGGCTGAGCGGACTGTGATGTATGGGGGAGATGTGGATATTACAGTGGGGGAGACTGTATTGAATTATAGTTGCTACCATACAATGGAATGTACTGTAACATCATCTCTACTAGTTCATTGGGAATTTACTACAAGAAAAAAAAAAAAACACATAAATTTGCAGTTAAAATTTTGAATTGAATTGCTTTTGCTGTATATTTGGAAAGTTTACCTTGCTGCCAATGTAAAAAAATATGTGTCTACCCTTTCTATGGGATGTTGTGGTGGTAATTTGTGAAGAACACCTAGTTCATAGCCTGCCAAAATGTGTTTGTGGTGCTGCTCTATAATAAAGATGTGGACATTACAGTGGGGGAGATGTGGACATTACAGTGGGGGAGATGTGGACATTACAGTGGGGGAGATGTGGACATTACGGGGGGGTGGGAGATGTGGACATTACGGGGGGGGAGATGTGGACATTACGGGGGGGAGATGTGGACATTACGGGGGGGGATATGTGTATATTACGGGCTGGGGGGGGGGGATGTGCATATTATGGGGGGGGGGGAATTGTTTATATTACAGTGGTGGAGATGTGGATATTACGGGGGGATGTGGATATTACAGGGGGGAGAGATGTGGATATTACAGGGGGGGAGATGTGGATATTACAGTGGGGGAGATGTGGACATTACCGTGGGGGAGATGTGGACATTACCGTGGGGGAGATGTGGACATTACCGTGGGGGAGATGTGGACATTACCGTGGGGGAGATGTGGACATTACCGTGGGGGAGATGTGGACATTACCGTGGGGGAGATGTGGACATTACCGTGGGGGAGATGTGGACATTACCGTGGGGGAGATGTGGACATTACCGTGGGGGAGATGTGGACATTACCGTGGGGGAGATGTGGACATTACCGTGGGGGAGATGTGGACATTACCGTGGGGGAGATGTGGACATTACCGTGGGGGAGATGTGGACATTACCGTGGGGGAGATGTGGACATTACCGTGGGGGAGATGTGGACATTACCGTGGGGGAGATGTGGACATTACCGTGGGGGAGATGTGGACATTACAGTGGCGGAGATGTGGACATTACAGTAGGGGAGATGTGGATATTACAATGGAGGAAGACAGTACTGGCAGGGGGGTTGGTGTAAAGGAAGTGTGAGAACATTACTGTGGAGGGGGGGTGATATAAAAGGAGAACCTGAAGACACTCATCAAGAGGAAGAGGACTCTGATGTGCATTGGGGACTGAGGATGCTGATGCAAGAATGGGTTCAGATATGTACATGTGCATTAGGTGCACATGTCGTGGGTAGGTCAGCCCATTTTAACGGGCTGCACTACCCACAAGAAACACGGTGAAAGACGTCATTGACGTCTTTTCCAAAATAGTGCGTCAGCAACATGCGGTTTGGCACATGTGAAAAGGCGCCACGGGGAACGACATGATGTTCGGACCTCTGCTGAAAGAAAATTTTGCTGACCGGACCTTAGTGAATTTTAATTCATTACCCCTGCTATAGAACATTAGAAGTCAATGAGTGATACAAATGACTATAAACTACCAAACCCAGAAATATTGTTTGTCTTTTTGTCTTAGAAAAAAAAAATATGCATGACTACTGTTCATCTGATAACTAGTTATGAAATATGTATAAAACATATCCAAGAAATTGAAAAGAAAATATATAATGTAACTGCTTCACCAGTTAGCTATCCAAAATTAATGATATTTAGGACTAGGACATCAAGGGCTATTACCCCATTCCAGTCCCCCCCAAAGCTGGCCATACACTATGCAAATTTCATCTGGTTCCTGATGGATCTGTCAACATTTTCTATGTGGGTGGCCCTCCTCCTGCCCGACATTCCTAAATTAAATGGAAAATTAAAAAAAAAGGAGATTGATTTATTATTAACTACCCATGTGTGGGTGCTATCCAGTCATAAAAAAATTGCCCGCTTTTTAACGTTTCTCAAAATCTTTCATTTTATTTTACCCAACATAGATAAGTTATAGAATCTAGTGTTTGAAAGGTACTAGCTGTGCATCCCCATAATACAGCCAATAGTTAGGAACCATTTTTCAAAGCAGTCATATATATACAAGATTACGTCAAACAAGTTTTTGATCAATTCTTTTAATCAACCAAGGAAACCCGATTGTTCTGCAATTTACAAATGCGATAGGGATGACTAAAATATAAAATAAATGTTTTCAAGAAAGGCAAAGAATATAGTCATAATCCCACCAAGCCATGAAGTTCAGCAAATGGACCATGCTTCTAACATCTTAGAAACTGCCTAAATTATTGTGACCAATCAGCAAAATATAAAGCAGTCAGCTGTAAGTTTTATTTCTACATAGGAATACATATAGCCCTCAACATTATGTTGCCTCAACCAGATAAAGGAGGAGGTGTGCGTGATATACAATAAATTAAGATTTAAAACTAAGAACATGCTGAAAAAATTGAGAATATGGATTAGGTATTAGGCCATGGGAACAGGGGATTGTACACATTTACAGTATAATTCCAGTAAAACTTTTTAATTAATAAACTGGAATAGAGGGGGAAAAAGTTAGCATGTACATCTGTGTGTTACCATTGTAAGAATACCTCATTACAATAGCCCTGGTGTCCACCACCAACTATAATTGGCAATTTAAAAGTAAAAGTATACACAAAGCATATCAAGGCCATGTGCTATACCATTTGTATAGTTATCCACTAAAAGCAAGTTAAAACTATTACACATTGGATATAATTGAAAATGTTGAAAAAATAGGATTTTTGACTTACAAGTAAAACCTGTTTGGAATACTGTACAGGCTCTTTAATCATTATGATGTGATTATATTCAACTACCTTCAGGTGATTGAACGCTGGCAAAAAAAAAAGCTGCATGGACATGTCTCTATATATCCCCTTCTCATTTTCCCCCCAACAGGCACACAGAAACCAATGGGTCAAGAAGGTCTGACAAATTCAAAGAGCAGCTTGTAACACCTTACACATGAAACTGGCATCAGAGAAGTCCAGATGGCAGCATTGCAAGAGATGGCTGAAAAGCTCAGAGGCAATATGTGGCCTAACCGCCTGATTTAACCCTGTAAATGGTGCACCACTGCGCTGCAATCACATGCATTGCACGCGGTTGTGGGGCTGTCCCAAAGGCGTGCACTGGTCACTCTCAGTGGCAGTAACGTCCGCCACATGTAATATGCTGATACATTTTTACAGTGTCTGTGGCATGTGTATAGTCCTGAGTGGCTGCATGTCCAGCGTCAGTTGGGTGGTAAAACTGCCTGCTTTTATTGCCCCTAACCACACGTATAAATAAAGCCTTAAGCCCCATACACACTATCAGTTTTTCTGCAGGTTTTTGTCTTCAGGTTTACCAAAACCATCTAATATGAGGTCAAACCTTAAGAGTTTCAATTCGTATGCAATCAGGCAGGCCCTTGCACTACATGGTTTTTGTAAACCTGAAGACAAAAACCTGCAGAAAAACTGATAGTGTGTATGGGGCTTGACATATCTGGTAGAGTGTGCTTTACAAAGGAAGTGAGGAACCCTATCCTTAAGACTGCATCTCTGGCGATAACTTGTCTGACCTACCTAGCAATAGTGGAACATGAGGCATGGAGAAACGTGCAACACTAAGAAAAGCTCCTTACAGAATAAGCGCAGAGGCCCTCCGGGCAGAGGTGATAGCAACACCAAATGCCCCCTTACACCCATGGTGTCACCAAAGCATTCACTGCAAATGGCTAAGGGTCAGTTAAAAAACCTTTCCAGTTTGTTGTTGATCCTGGGCACCAGCAAATCAACATCCTGTGTCCCCCATCTATGGCAGAGGGTTTGAAACTACTAAGAATGAAGAGCCCACCCCCCAAATCTAAATGCTGATGACTGAGAAATTTTTCAACAGTTTTCAATGCCTGGGATGTGAACGGCGGACAGGGTTAGAACATGCAGTTCTACTTGAGATACATAACAAGGGCATCCGTATATTCTTAAACTCCCCCCTGTTGGGGCTATATGTGGACACAGTGTCTCCATTTCCTTTCTTGCACCATAAACACACTTGTTTTTTTGTTATGAGAACCTTCCACAACTGTGGATGAAACGGCTTCCCTAACTCCAGTGCTGGGTTGGAAATCCACCATGCAACAATTAGTGAATCTGGGGATACTTCACAGTCTCAAAGGCGGCATGAGACCCAAGACCCTCATAAACATGGATAAAGAGCTTCCAGGCAAGAGAGCAAATGGACAGAAGTGTGTTTTGAGGCAAGAAGATCCTGGACAAGGCTAGCGTCCGTGTCTAAAAATGATATATGGGATATACTGCGCTGTGCAATAAGTGAACACAAAAATTAGCTGCTGAGACAAAGCAAAACTGGTGAATATGAAAAAGTGTAGCGCTTATTTTTGTAAAAGAGTCAGTTACCAACACATATAAAATGTTGCAAACATGCATATATATTAATTTCAGTGACACCAAGTGACTGAGTGTGATCCGTGAAAAAAATAAATATATGTAACAAATAAATCAGAATGAAGCAGTCCTCTATTGTGACCGCACACAAATGACAGTCCAAAAGTGTAGAAAAAACTGCAAGGTTAAAATAAAGAGTCCCACATGGATTTGACCCTCTCTGTGAAGGGATAGAGACACCACCACCGATATAAGGAGGAGGCTTACCAGATGGTATTGACTTGGTAAGGTGTATACCACCCAAGTCAAAACAGGCTTAAATAATCAGTCAGCAAGATGTATCCAGCTGGTCCTGAATCTGCACATCAGTCGGCACCGCAAATTTCCGTAAACACCAGGAAATGTAAATACATGTAGTCTTGTTGGAGCCAGAGATACGGTAACCACATAACATGCGTAATGGGAAAAAAACTCAGTGTGATACCGTACAAGAAAGTATTTATTAAAAAAGATAAAAAAATGAACACTCACATTTGGAAGAACATCATAGGCATATCACAAAATGCAAGAGCTATGTGTGTGAATGGGTCCTAGGGTGGGTCATATCCATGTGGGACTCTTTATTTTAACCTTGCAGTTTTTTCTACACTTTTGGACTGTCATTTGTGCGTGGTCACAATAGAGGACTGCTTCATTCTGATTTATTTGTTACATATATTTTTTTTTTCACGGATCACACTCAGTCACTTGGTGTCACTGAAATTAATATATATGTTTGTTTGCAACATTTGATATGTGTTGGTAACTGACTCTTTTACAAAAATAAGCGCTACACTTTTTCATATAGCGTCTGTGTCCAGCATCAGGTCCCAGTAGTCTCATCTGTGAGATTGGTCCAGCGATGACTTCAGACTCCAAAGATTGAGGATTCAACTGAAGCTCTGCAGAGTCTGCACCATCTGTTGGATGTTGGCTAACAAGAACAGGGAAGACTGGTTCCAAAATCAAAGTAAACACTCTCGTGAAGACCCAAAAGGGAAGAATAACAAATTGGTAATGCTGATCATGAACTGCAAAATAGTTGCATAGTTAGTCAGGTTGAAAAATGTCCATCTAGTTCAAAAAATAAAAAAATACAATCCCATATACACAATCCTTCACCCACAGTTTATCCAGGAAGGAAAAGGTGAAAAACCCCAGCAAAGCATGCTCCAATTTGCTACAGCAGGGGAAAAAAATGCATGATCCTCAGAAAGGCAATCCGATTTTTCCCTGAATCAACTTTACCTATAAATGTTAGTACCCAGTTATATTCTGTACATTTAGGAACAAATCCAGGCCCTTTTTTAAAGCAATCTACTGAGCTTGCCAGAACCACCTCTGGAGGGAGTCTATTCCACATTTTCACAGCTCTGAGCCCTCGTACACACGGCCGAGATTCTCGTTGAAAAAAACATGTATTTTTTTTCGACGAGATTCTTGGACAAGAAACTTGTCCCGGCCGAGTGTACACACGCTCGTTTCAAAGAACCCGCGGTTCTTTGAATGGAGCGTACGCGGAGACGTCATCGACTACGACGAGCATGCGCTCGTCACATTCGATGCCGTCGCCGCCATCTTGGTATACCCTACGTATGCCTAGGAAGCTACCGCGCATGCGTCAAATTCATTTCGAACATGCGCGGGCTTCCGGGAGGACAGTGTACACACACTCACTTTTCTCGTCGAGAAACATGCCGAGGAGAATCTCGACGAGAAAATAGAGAGCAGGTTCTCTATTTTCTCGTCGCTGTTTCTTGTCAGTTTTCTCGACGAGAAACCCGATAGCCGCGTACACACGACCGATTTACTCGGCAAGACCTCTCTGCCAGCAAGTTTCTTGCTGGTTCTTGCCGAGAAAATCGGCCGTGTGTACGAGGCCTTACTGTGAAAAAACCTTTCCGTATTTGGAGTAGAGGTCGACCGATATGGGTTTTTCTCTGGCCGATGCCGATATTTAGAAGTCGCTGGGGCCGATGGCCGATATATGATGCCGATTTTTTTGGGCCGATATGTTAGGCCGATTTTTTTAGATTTTATGAGATGAAGGGGAAAAAAAAAAAAATAACAGTTGGACCCCTTTCACACTGGGGCGTTTTTCAGGCACTTTTGGGCTAAAAATAGCACCTGTAAAAATGGCTGCAAAACAGCTCCCCTGCAGTCTCAGTGTGAAAGCCTGAGTGCTTTCACACTGAGGCGGTGCGCTGGCAGGACGTTAAAAAAAAGCAGCATCTTTGGAGCGGTGTATACCGCTCCTCCACCACTACTGCCCATTGAAATGAATGGGCACTGCTGCCGCAGCGCCTGCAAAGCGCTTCTGCAGCGGTGCTACACGGGCGCATTTAACCTCTTCATCGGCCGCTAGCTGGGTTATAAGCTCCCCACTAGCAGCCGAATATCGCCACTAAAATGATGGTAAAGCGCAGCTAAAACTAGCTGCGTTTTATCGCCAACGCCTGCCCGCTCTCCAGTGTGAAAGCAGCGGAGTTCCGGCAAAAAAAAAAAATATTAATCAATGCTGACTTTTAATATATGGACACTTACTTGTCCTGGGCGCCCGCGATGTCGGCACCCGAAGCCGATCTCTCTCTCGGCTCTCGGGTGCTGCCGCCGCCATCTTCGGTAAGGGAAGCAGGCACAAAAACAGGTAATCAAAACTTTGACGAAAAAAAAAAGTTTTTAGTTTTATTTAATATTCATTAAAGTGTATTTTTTCCCAAAAAATTGCGTTTGAAAGACCGCTGCGCAAATACCGTGTGACATAAAATATTGCAACAACCGCCATTTTATTCCCTAGGGTCTCTGCTAAAAAAAAATATATAATGTTTGGGGGTTCCAAGTGATTTTCTAGCAGAAAATACAGGATTTTTACTTGTAAGCTACAAGTGTCAGAAAAGATTTAGCCTTTAAATGGTTAAAATGAGAACTTCTACACACGGAGTTCAGTTCATTGATAAGAAGAAACATTTGTAACTCTTTTCTCTAACTTGGCAGGCTGCCCAGTGATGAGTCACTCCACCTCGGAAACTTCAGGCAACTTGCATTGACTTCTATGAAAGATGTTATTTGCAAGCCGTGCTGAAGTTTTTTTTTATATCGGCTTTTGTTTTCAGAATAATCGGCCGATGCCGATTAATTAAAAAGTGCCAAAAATCGGCCGACCGATATATCGGTCAACCTCTAATTTGGAGCTTAAATCTTTTTCCTCTAGATGTAAAGTGTGCCCCCTTGTCGTCTGTGATGACCTTAAAGTGAATAACTCAACACTCAATTTCCCTATATGGACCACTTATGTATTTGTATATTTGTACCACTGATGAGGCAGAAAGATGGGAAGGTGCAGGTAAGCATCCAAAACGTCTATTAAGGCCAGAAAATTTCATCAACATTGTGATTTCCATGCAGAACTGTTGAATCCATATTAACGAGTTGTGACTCTTCAGATCTAGAATGGGACGGACTTCTCTGCTTGGTTTGGAAAACACAAAAAGGTTTTGAGTGGAAACCTTGAAAGAATTCTCCTGTTGGTACAGGGGTAATGACCCCTTGAGACAGACGCTCCTGGACAGATCTGTCCACTGTGAGGGAGAAGGGGAAAAGAAAAGTTTGAAAGCATGAAGCAGGGAGGAAGCAGAGCTCAAAACTCCAGTTTCCAGCCCCTGGAAATGACACTCTGTGTCCAGGCATTTGAGATTTAATGGTAGCAGGAGGCTGACATGGTCATCAGATGTCCCTCCCACTCTGAGAAGTGAGGGTGCCCCATCACTGGTAAATGGCCTTAGAACCAGCCTTGGCAGGTTTGGAGAGCCATGTCTTCCCACAAAAGTATGTTACAGTCTTGACATTGCCTTACCTCAGAAGTAGATTTTCTACTGGTAGAGGTGCAAGACTTCTTCTTCTGGGAAGGAAGGTACGCCTAACCACTGTGATCTCCTAGATGTACTTATCCAAGTAGGGACCAGGAATTCTCCTTTCAAGAGTAACTAGTCAAGGCTTTTCTTGCACCAGAGTGCAGTTGACCAGCATTAAAGCCAGAGAATCCTGCGCATGTGGATGGAGAGAAGACTCATCCAGGAAATCTAAGTGTATGGCCAAGGGCCATAAGGTGTAAGGCCAATGTGGTGCCTATCTTTAAAAAGGGATCAAAGTCTTTACCAATTAACTATAGACCTGTCACTTTAACTTCAATAGTTGGGAAGATACTGGAGAGTTTAATAAAAAAACACATATATGAGTTCTTGCTATAAAAAAATATTTTAACCGCTTCTGGACCAGCCGCTGCAGATTTACTGCGGCAGGTTGGCTCCCCTGGGCAAAACGACATTACCCTACGTCGCTTTGCCTTTTGGTCACTAGGGGGCGTGCACGCCCGTAGCGATGTAAGCACATTGTTTCCCTGGAAGCCCAGGTTCTGAATCTAGGGAAGGAACTGTCAGCACTGGGAAGACCCTCCACACTAAAGGAGAGCTGGATACGTACCCGGCAGGTGATGGCAGGGGCCAGCACAGAGGTGGGTGGAGACAAAGAGGTGCAGGCACTAGAAAATAGTAGATGGGTGACAGTCAGGAAGGGTAGAGGGCGAAGTGCCAGGGAGGCCGATCCAGGGCTGGAGCATCCCAATAAGTATGCTCCATTGAGTGACATTGGTGAAACCAGTCAGGGACCAGCACTGCTGGAGCTGAGGGACTCTCCTAGCTGCCGGGGGAAGAACTCCTCCAGTGAGCGTGGGGGGGGGGAAGCGAAGGGAAAGGAAAGACAGATTCTGGTGGTAGGGGACTCAATTCTTAGAAGGACAGAAAGGGCAATCTGTAACAAAGACCTGAAGCGCCGAACTGTATGTTGTCTACCGGGTGCTCGGGTTCGGCACATCACTGATCTGGTGGACAGATTACTGGGAGGGGCTGGGGAAGACCCAGCTGTCATGGTGCACGTTGGCACCAATGACAAAGTCAGAGGCAGATGGAGTGTCCTAAAGAACGATTTTAGGGACTTGGGAGCTAAATTGTGGAAAAGGACCTCCAAGGTAGTATTCTCAGGAATACTACCGATACATCGAGCCAAACCAGAAAGGCAGAGGGAGATTAGGGAAGTGAACAAGTGGCCAAGTGGCTGAACAGCTGGTGTAGTAAGGAGGGGGTTTGGGTTCCTGGAGGACTGGGCCGACTTCTCAGTCGATAACCAGTACTATAGAAGGGACGGACTGCACCTAAATGAGGAGGGTGCAGATCAGCTGGGAATAAGGACGGCCAAAAAGTTAGAGGGGTTTTTAAACTAGGCGACGGGGGAGAGGGTCCAGAGATAGTAAGAGTCAGCGGGGAGCATATTCTAGAGGGTAGTATTAGGGGCATTAGTGGTAGGGTAACCAAAGCACATAAACCCAAGGTAAGTATAGTAGCAGGTCCTAGTTGCAATCTGGGAACACCCAAGAGGATAGTATGTGACCGGTCAAAATATATTAATGCATTAAAGTGTCTGTTCACCAATGCCAGAAGTCTGCCAAGCAAAATAGGTGAGTTGGAAGCTCTGGTGCATGAGGAGAGCTATGATGTAATCGGTATTGCTGAAACTTGGCTTCATTCCTCACATGACTGGGCTATTAATATTCCTGGCTATGCACTCTTTCGGAAAGACAGGGTAAAAAGGAAAGGTGGTGGGGTCTGTCTCTATGTGAGAAGTGATCTCAAAGCGAGTGTGAAAGAGGACCTGGTGGATGAAGAGTGGGATGAGTCTGAAGCATTATGGGTGGAACTGCATACAGATGTGCGTAGTTCAAAGCTAATCATTGGAGTTTGTTATAGACCACCCAATGTTAATGAGGAGGTGGAGACTCAGCTCCTTGCACAGATGGAAAGGGCTGCTAGGGCTGGGGCGGTGATAATAATGGGGGATTTTAAGTACCCAGAAATTGACTGGAGTAATGGAACTGCTGGGACAGTTAAAGGGCAAAAATTTCTAAACCTATTGCAGGACAATTTTATGGTCCAGTTTATTGAGGCCCCAACTAGGAATGATGCTCTGTTGGACCTGGTAATCTCAAACCATGCAGAGCGTATTACTAATGTTCAGATAATGGAACACCTGGGTAGCAGTGACCATAACATGATTTCATTTGATGTTAGTTGTAAGCAAAAATCACATACGGGAAAGATAAAAACACTTAATTTCAAGAGAGCAAATTTTCCAAGGATGAGCGCTGCTCTCCAGGACTTATGCCACGTACACACAATCGTGATTCACGGCGGTGAAAACACCGCCGTGAATCACGACAGGAAAAACGAGGGAACGGCTTGTTCCCCCACACACGGCCGTTTTTCCCGTCATTTTTTCTCTTGGCGAGAAAAACGACCGTGTGTAGACTCCGCGGCAGTGTTTCCCTATGGGAAAACTGCCGCGGAAAAAAATGACAGGAATCACGACGAGAAAAATGAGAGCATGTTCTAATTTTTTTCGTCGTGATTAATGCCGTTTTTCCCGTCGGGAAAACGGCAAGAAGCCCACAGACGATCGTTTTTCTCGACCAAAAGGAAAAAATTTCATTTTTCCCGACGGGAAAAATGATCGTGTGTACGCGGCATAAGACTGGGAGGGAATATTGGCATCAATGGGCACAGAACAGAAATGGGAATTCTTCAAAAAGACTGTTTGTGAACTCACTGCAAAGTATATTCCCATGGGCAATAAGTTTAAAAGGCTAAAAATAAAACCTATGTGGCTCACTGCCAAAGTTAAAAAAGCTATAAACTATAAGAAAAGAGCTTTTAAAAAATATAAAAATGAGGGAACACTAGTGTCATTTAAATGTTACAAAGAATATAACAGGATATGTAAAAAGGAAATCAAGGATGCAAAAATTCAAAATGAACGACAGATTGCAAAAGATAGTAGGACAAACCCCAAAAAATTCTTCAAATATATTAATAGTAAAAAGGTCAAGTCTGAGCATGTAGGCCCTTTACAAAATAATCTAGAGTGGGTGACTGGGGACAAAGAGAAGGCTAATTTATTAAATACTTTCTTCAGTTCTGTGTATACAAAGGAGCATGACACAGCCCCAAATCCACAATGGCTCAAAAGTGATATGGTCCAGAAATATTTAGATGGAATAAAGGTGGATAAAGCACCTGGACCAGATGGCATACACCCACGGATCCTAAAAGAATTGAGCTCTGTAATTTCAAAGCCATTGTATTTAATTTTTAGGGACTCATTAATGACAGGAATAGTACCACTGTACCACTGGATTGGCGCAGGGCCAATGTGGTGCCTATATTTAAAAAGGGAATTAAGTCTTTACCAAGTAACTATAGACCTGTTAGTTTAACTTCTATAGTTGGGAAGATACTGGAGAGATTAATAAAAGACCACATAGATGAGTTCTTGCTGGAAAAAAACTATTTAAGCAACAGACCGCATGGATTCATGAAAGACAGAAGTTGTCAAATAAACCTGATTTCTTTTTATGAAGAGGTAAGTAAGACCTTGGATTTTGCAAAAGCGTTCGATACAGTTCCCCACTCACGGCTCATGTGCAAGGTAAAGTCTACAGGATTGGAAATATCAGTTTGTAAATAGATAGAAAACTGGCTAAAAGACAGAATTCAGAGAGTAGTGGTTAAGGATTCTTACTCTGAATGGTCCAAGGTTATCAGTGGTGTACCCCAAGGTTCAGTGCTGGGACCCTTACTTTTTAATATGTTTATAAATGATATTGGGTCTGAGATCAAAAGTAAAATTTCTGTCTTTGCAGATGACACCAAGCTATGCAGTGGAATAACATCCTTACAGGATGTCTCCAATTTACAAGCCGACCTCAATGTTCTGTCTAATTGGGCGACTATGTGGCAGATGAGGTTTAATGTTGATAAATGTAAAGTTATGCACTTGGGGGCTAAGAATATGAATGTATCATACATACTAGGGGGAGTACAACTGGGGGGATCCGTAGTGGAGAAGGATCTGGGGGTTTTGGTAGATCATAAGCTCAATAATGGCATGCAATGCCAAGCTGCGGTTTCCAAAGCAAGCAAAGTCCTTTCTTGTATTAAGAGAGGTATGGTCTCCAGAGTGAGAGATATCATTTTGCCCCTGTGCAAATCATTAGTAAGACCTCATCTGGAATATGCAGTTCAGTTTTGGGCCCCAGTTCTCAAAAAGGATATTGGGGAACTGGAGAAAGTGCAGAGAAGGGCAACAAAACTGATAAGAGGCATGGAGGAGCTCAGCTATGAGGAAAGATTAGAGGAACTGAATTTATTCACTCTTGAGAAGAGGAGATTAAGGGGGGATATGATCAACATGTACAAATATATAAGGGGTCCATATAGTGAACTTGGTGTGAAGTTATTCACTTTACGGTCAACTCAAAGGACAAGGGGGCACTCTTTGCGTCTAGAGGAAAAGAGATTTCACCTCCAAATACGGAAAGGTTTCTTCACAGTAAGAGCTGTGAAAATGTGGAATAGACTCCCTGCAGAGGTGGTTCTGGCCAGCTCAGTAGATTGCTTTAAGAAGGGCCTGGATTATTTTTTAAATGTACATAATATAACTGGGTACTGACATTTATAGGTAAAGTTGATCCGGGGAATATCCGATTGCCTCTCGGGGGATCAGGAAGGAATTTTTCCCCCTGCTGTAGCAAATTGGATCATGCTCTGCTGTTTTTTTTTTGCCTTCCTCTGGATCAACTGTTTTTTTTTTTTATGGTTGAACTGGATGGACTTGTGTCTTTTTTCAACCTGTGTAACTATGTAACTAACTATGTAACTATGAAGACCGCTGGCACCCCCGATCGCTTGTGACAGAGCGAGAACCGGGATCTGTGTGTGTAAACACACAGATCCTGGTTCTCTCAAGGGAGAGGAGACAGATCGTGTGTTCATACCGATTATAAACAACGATCTGTCATCTCTCTTAGTCACGGCTAACCCCTTGATCGCCCCCTAGTGTTAACCCCTTCACTGCCAGTGACATTTATACAGTAATCAGTGCATTTTTATAGCATAATAGTATAATTGTCACTGGTCCCAAAAATGTGTCAAAAGTGTCCGATGTGTCTGCTGCAATATCGCAGTCCCGAAAAAAAAAAAAAAAAAATCGCTGATCACCACCATTACAAACTGAGGACATATTTTTTTTAAAATTGGGATATTTATTATAGCAAAAAGTAAAAGATGAGTGACATTTTTGAAAAAAAAACACAACATCTTTTGTTTATAGCGCAAAAATTTAAACTGCGTAATTGTCAGTTAAAGCGACGCAGTGACGAATTGCAAAAAATGGGCTGGTCATTGAGCAGCCAAATTTTCCGGGCTGAAGTGGTTAAGTAACAGACCGCAAGGATTCATGAAAGATGGAAAATGTCAAACAAATCTGATTTCTTTTTATGAGGAGGTGAGCAAAGTTTTTGACAAAAGAGTAACTGTGGACGTAGTATATTTAGATTTTTGCCAAAGCATTTGACACAGTTCCCTACATACGAATGTGTAAGGTAACGTCTACAGTCTTGGAAAAATCAGTTTGTAAATGGATAGAAAACTGTCTAAAAGACTGAATTCAGAGAGTAGTGGTTGATGATTCATACGCTGAATGGTCTAAGGCTATTAGTGGTGTACCCCAATGTTCAGTGTTGGGACCCATACTTTTTAATCTATTTATAAATGATATAAGGCCTGGGATTAAAAGTACAATTTCAGTGTTTGCGGATGACACCAAGCTATGCGGTAGAAAAACGTCCTTACAGGATGTCTCCAACTTACAAGCCGATCTCAATGCACGGTTTAATTGGGCAACTAGGCGGTAAATGAGGTTTAACCCCTTCGTGCCGAGCGTACGCATATATGCGGCCTCGGCTTTAAGGGGTTATACCGGGACGATGCCTGCAGCTGCAGGAATCATCCCGGTACCGTTTTGTAGAGCGGGCGATCGGCTTTCCAGGGATAAAAGCCGCTCGTTTGTTATCCCGGAGGAGCGGGAGGGGACATCCCCCCTCTCCCGCTGCCTCCCGTCCCACCGGGAGACCCGATACACGATCCACCTCTTCCTGCGTCTAGACAGAGTCTCCAGTATGTAAACACGGAAGCGAAGTCACTTCCGGCTGCCAATGGTGCCAGTTTTAAAAAAAATACAGTATTCAGAATCGCAGTTTTTAGCGATCTGAATACTTTGAAGTGCAAAGGAGAGATTTGGGGTCTTTTAGACCTCCGATCTCTCCATAAAGAGTACCTGTCACTACCTATTACTGTCACAAGGGATGTTTACATTCCTTGTGAAAGCAATAAAAGTGATCAAATTATTATTTATTTTTTTAAAAACACAATTAAAAAAAAAAAAAAATATATATATATATATATATATATATATATATATATATATATATATTTTTTAACCATTTAACGACCGCTCACTGTGTATATACGTCGGCAGAATGGCACCGACAGGCACAATCACGTAGAGTGTACGCGATTGACTTTGTACAGTTGGGGGGTCCAATCGGACCCCCCTTCTGTACAGTGAGCGGTGGCTAAGTGTCCGGGAGCGTTCCGGGATGAGGGGGCAGCCATTTGTTTCTGGCCACCCCCTCGCGATCGCTCCCGGCGAATGGAAATGCCCCCTCTGTCTGTGTCAGACAGAGGGAGCAGGAGGAAGTGATGTCATCTCTGGTGCGGCGCTCACATATACCGAGCGCCGTACAAGAGAAGATATCAGGTCAGTGCACACAACACTACACTGACACCAGGACACATAGGGACATAAATTGCCCCCCCCAGACACCCCAGATCACCCCCCCCAGCCCCCAGTCACAGTGTCACTGATTGCAGTGACCATTTATTTAGTGATCACTGCAATCAGTGACATTTGTGACTGTAAAAGTGTCACCAAAGTTTAGTCTTAGGTCCAGTGTAGCCCCCTAACCCCCCCTAATAAAGGTTTAACCCCCTGATCACCCCCCAGATAACCCTTTCACCCCCTATCACCACTGTCGCTTAGCGATCATTTTTCTGATCGCTGTCTTAGCGTCAGTGATGCAGATCGGTAGCCGGTAATTTTTTTTAGGTTCGCCGCAGGTTTTTATAGCGTCAGGTACCCCAATATATTATCTAATAAAGGTTTAACCCCCTTGATCGCCCCCCAGGTAACCCTTTCACCCCCTATCACCACTGTCGCTAAGCAATTGTTTTTCTAAACGCTGTCTTAGTGTCGGTGATGCAGATCGTAGTCAGTATTTTTTTTTAGGTTCGCTGCATGTTTTTATAGCGTCAGGTACCCCAATATATTATCTAATAAAGGTTTAACCCCCTTGATCGCCCCCCCAGGTAACCCTTTCACCCCCATCACCACTGTCGCTAAGCAATCGTTTTTCTAAACGCTGTCTTAGTGTCGGTGATGCAGATCGGTAGCTGGTAATTTTTTTTAGGTTCGCCGCAGGTTTTTATAGCGTCAGGTACCCCCATATATTATCTAATAAAGGTTTTAACCCCCTGATTGCCCCTAGTTAACCCTTTCACCAGTGATCACCATATAAGTGTTACGGGTGACGCTGGTTAGTTAGTTTGCTTTTTATAGTGTCAGGGCACCCGCCGTGTATATAACCCAATAAAGGTTTAACCCCCTGATCGCCCGGCGGGTGATATCAATTAGGTTTTAGCGTCAGAGAGGGTCTGAGTCACACCCCAGGCAGCGTCAGGTTAGTGCCAGTAACGCTAACACCCACGCGTGAAGCATACACCCCCCTTAGTGGTATAGTATCTGAACAGATCAATATCTGATCTGATCAGATCTATACTAGCGTCCCCAGCAGTTTAGGGTTCCCAAAAACGCAGTGTTAGCGGGATCAGCCCAGATACCTGCTGGCACCTGCGTTTTGCCCCTCCGTCCAGCCCAGGCCACCCAAGTGCAGTATCGATCGATCACTGTCACTTACAAAACAAAAACCCACATAACTGCAGCGTTCGCAGAGACAGGCCTGATCCCTGCGACTCCAGTGCTGTAGGAGGTGATTTCACCACCACAGTTAAAAAAAAAAAGCAAATATGCCGAAGCATTGGGGCAGCAGGGGCGGAGGAGCGATTTTGCTCCTAATGCCGCGTACATACGGTCGAAATTCCGACGGAGGCTTGCCCGTGGAAAAGTCCGACCATGTGTGTGCGGCATAACTTTTTTGCGGGAGGATGCCCCCATGCTTCGGCATATATAAATGGTGCGTGTATGCCCATCATTGGAAGTGGGTGGATGAAGGGCGGTATTCTAATGGTGGGCATACCCACCGATCAATCTCTTTTTTCGTTCAGCCAACTGGCTGCATGAAATAAAAAGATTACAATACATGTCCAACAAGGACCAGCAACGTACTGGTATGTTGCTGGACTTTGAATGTTTATACCAGAATGATGCCTGCGGGTTTAGGTATCATCTTGGTATCATTCTTTTCAGCCTGCGGCCGGCTTTCATGTAAAAGCAATCCTAGCGGCTAATTAGCCTCTGGACTGCTTTTACAAGCAGTGGGAGGGAATGCCCCCCCGGATATAAAAAGCGCCATTGGGAAATTGGGAAAGCATTTTATCACACCGATCTTGGTGTGGTCAGATGGTTTGAGGGCAGAGGAAAAAATCTAGGGTCTAGAAGACCCCAGTTTTTTAAAAAAAAGAGTACCTGTCACTACCTATTGCTATCATAGGGGATATTTACATTCCCTGAGATAACAATAAAAATGATAAAAAAAAAAATACTTGGAAGGAACTATTTAAAAATAAAATAAAAAAGCAAAATTAATAATAAAAAAAAAAAAAAAAAAAAAAAAGCACCCCTGTCCTGCCCTGCTCTTGCCCAATGGCGAACGCAAGCGTCGGTCTGGCGTCATATGTAAACAGCAATTGCACCATGCATGTGAGGTATCACCGCGAAGGTCAGATCGAGGGCAATCATTTTAGCAGTCGACCTCCTCTGTAAATCTACTGGGGTAACCTGTAAAGGCTTTTAAAAATGTATGTAGTTTGTCGCCAATGCGCGTTTGTGCGAAATTTTAAAGCATGTCGTGTTTGGTATCTATGTACTCGGCCTAAGATCATCTTTTTTATTTCATCAAACATTTGGGCAATATAGTGTGTTTTAGTGCATTAAAATTAAAAAAAGTGTATTTTTTAACCCAAAAAATGCGTTTGAAAAATCGCTGCGCAAATACTGTGTAGAAAAAAAAAATGCAACACCCACCATTTTAATCTGTAGGGCCTTTGCTTTAAAAATATATATAATGTTTGGGGGTTCAACATAATTTTCTTGCAAAAAAAAAAATGTTTTCATGTAAACAAAAAGTGTCAAAAATAGGATTTTTATAACAGCTTACCTGTAAAATCCTTTTCTTGGAGTACATCACGGGACACAGAGCGACATAGTCATTACTAATGGGTTATATAGATACCGTCAGGTGCTGGCACTGGCAACTTCCAAAACCGGAAGTACCCTCCCCTATATAAGCCCCTCCCATCCGGGAGCACCTCAGTTTTGTAGCAAAGCAATAAGTGTCCCTAAAGAGGGGCGGGAGCTCTGTGTCCCGTGATGTACTCCAAGAAAAGGATTTTACAGGTAAGCTGTTATAAAAATCCTATTTTCTTTCTCGTACATCACGGGACACAGAGCGACATAGTCATTACTAATGGGATGTCCTAAAGCAATGCCAAATGAGGGGGGGATACACCATATATAAGCTGAGCGCTATCAGACATGAGGATCTTTTGCGGCCTGCAACACACTGCGCCCAAAGGCGACATCCTCCTGACTTCTAACGTCCACCTGGTAGGACCTAGTAAACGTGTGTACCGAAGACCATGTTGCGGCCTTACAGATTTGAGCCAGGGAGGCCTGGTGATGCACTGCCCATGAAGTTCCAACTGCTCTCGTGGAGTGCGCTCTAACTTTGAACGGAGGCGGTCTCCTTCTCAAGCCATAAGCTTGCATAATGACCTGTCGAATCCACTTGGCTAAAGTAGACTTTGACGCTGCCTGACCCTTTCTGGGGCCTTCCGGCAGAATAAACAAAGTATCCGTTCTGCGAATCTGAGCAGTGGCTTTTAGATAAGCTTTAACTGCTCTTACTACATCCAAAGAATGCAATAACTTTTCCTCTACCGAAGTAGGTTTGGGGAAAAAAGAAGGAAGAACCACATCTTGGTTCAAATGAAACCTCGATACCACCTTAGGAAGAAAGGCTGGATGAGGACGTAACACTACTCTGTCCTTATGGATAACCAGATATGGCTCCTTACAGGACATAGCTGCTAATTCCGATACTCTTTTTAGCCGAACAAATGGCTACTAGAAAAATCAATTTCCTGGTGAGAAGCACCAAGGAAATATGCTGTAATGGTTCAAATGGTTGTTTCTGTAGAACCGACAGAACCAAGTTTAGATCCCATGGACATATGGGAATATTAACCGGAGGCCTAATACGCATCACTCCTTGTATAAAGGCTTTGACTAGTGAATGCGAAGCCAAGGGCCTTTGAAAAAATATTGACAAGGCCGAAATCTGACCCTTGATAGTACTCAAGGCAAGCTTCCTATCTACAGCCCACTGTAGGAAGTCCAGAATCCTACCTATTACGTACTTATGTGGATGCCATTTCTTGGCCTCACACCACGCGATGTACGCCTTCCAGATTCTATAGTAGATCTGCCTGGATACCGGCTTCCTGGCATTGATCATGGTAGATACCACAGCATTAGAGAGCCCTCTCTTTTTTAGAATGTGGGCTTCAATAGCCAGGCCGTCAAACCTAGGGCTGGTAAGGAAGGGTGGTATATCGGTCCTTGCGAAAGCCGGACGACGTGGGAGAGTCCAAGGACTCCCCACTGAAATTTTACAATCTCCGCGTACCACGCTCTTCGGGGCCACGCTGGAGCCACCGGAATCACTGGTTTCTTTTCTACCCTGATTCTGCGGAGTAATCGAGGTAACCATTGTGGCGGTGTGAATGCATATATCAGCTTGAACTGATCCCCAGGGAACACTAGGGCATCCGAGCCGCAAGCTAGGGGATCCCTTGTCCGAGAGACAAACCTATCCCCCTTTGCGTTGAATCTGGATGCTAGAAGATCTACATCCGATGTTCCCCACCGCTGACATATTGTCCAGAAAACCTCGGGGTGAAGGGACCCTTCCTCTGGGCCTAATTGCTGGCGACTTAGAAAGTCCGCCTTCCAATTCTCCACTCCTGGAATGAATACCGCAGATATGGCTGGGACATATTTTTCCTGCCCATTTCAGGATGTAATTTACTTCCCTCTGGGCTGCACGACTCCTGGTGCCCCCCTGATGATTGATATATGCCACTGCTGTGGCATTGTCTGATTGAATTCTGACAGGGGACCCTTGGAGTTTGGATGTCCATGCTACTAGGGCATACCGGGCTGCTCGTATCTCTAAGAGATTGATGGGCAGGGCCTTTTCTGCATCCGACCATCTGCCCTGGAGAGACTATTGCTCCAGTACTGCTCCCCAGCCTATAAGGCTGGCATCTGTAGTGACCACCTTCCAAGAAATCGGACTGAAGGATTTCCTTTTTTCCAGATTCTGGGGAACCCACCACCAACGGAGGCTCTTCCGAACGGAAGGGGACAAGGACATTGTAAGTCTAGGGCCTGAACTTTTTTGTTCCAGGCTGACAGTATGGCCCCTTGCAAATTCCTTGAATGGAATTGACCGTAGGGTACTGCTTCGAATGATGCCACCATTTTTCCCAGCAGCCTCATATACAGGCGTATGGACGGCTGTCTTTTTTGTACCCACTAAGTGGATCAAATCTTTCAAAGACAACACCTTTCCTCGAGGCAAGAATATTTTTCTCTGGCCTGAATCCAACCTTAGCCCCAAGTATTCCAGACTTTTGACTGGTTTTTAGGGCTGACTTGTCTCGGTTGATAATCCAACCGTGAGATTCCAGATACTTGATCGTCTTGTGAACGACCACGTCTAGTTTTTTCACTGAGTGGTCTATCAGCAACAAGTCATCCAGATATGCCATTATCATTACACCTTGTGTTCTTAGATTGGCCAATAAAGGGCCAGAATTTTTGTAAACACTCGTGGTGCTGTGGCCAAACCGAAGGGTAAGGCTCTGAACTGAAAATGGCGCCCTTCTACTGCAAAGCGTAGAAATTTTTGGTGGACTGGAAAGATGGGAATGTGCAAATAAGCATCTTTGATGTCGATCGTGGCTAACCAATCCTCCCCTTGTAGGGCAGTGGCTACCGATCGGATCGACTCCATCGGAAAGTCCTGATATACAGGAATTTGTATAGCCCTTTTAGAATTAATATGGGCCTCCCGACCGCGTTTGCTTCGGGACTGTAAAGAGGTTTGAGTAAAACTCGAACCCTCATTCTTCCAGGGGAACCTCCATAATTACTCCTTGGAGCAATAGTTGTTCTAGTGCCAACAGGAGGGACTCTCTCTTCCGGGGATCCCTTGGCACGTTTGACCTCAAAAATGGGAAGGAGGAGAGTCTTTTAACTCCAAACTGTATCCCAAACCTACTGCGGAGAGCACCTATCTGTCTTGATCGTGTCCCGCCAGGTCTCTTGCGAACAACTGGAGTCCTCCCCCCACCCGACTGAGTGGGGGCTTCAATGAATTTAACTTTGGGGGAGGTTTTGTACCTCCCCTGACCCAGGGTTTCTCATTACCCTGCTACTGTCCCTGTTTTTTACCCCCGGGATTTGACCGAGGAGGCCGTCGGAACTGTTACACAGCCGATGCCCCAGGGACTGGAGAAGCAGGCCTCTTAAAGAGGGACCTCTAACTCTGCTTTTAACCGGTAAGAGCGTATTTTTACCGCTGGAAATTTTCTGGATATATTTGTCCAGGTTTTCCCTGAATAAGCGTTCACCATGAAATGGGACGCTAACCAGCCATTCTTTACAGGGAGCTTCAGCAGACCAGTTTTTGAGCCATAGGAGCCTACGCATATGTACTATAGACAGCGTAAGGCGGGAAGCCTGATGGACTGAATCCTCTATGGCGTCAACCGCAAAGCCTAAGGCTCTAGGTAGATCAGCTAGGGCAAAGCCTGCTGATCTGTCAAGTCCCTCAAGACCTGTTTCAACTGATCCTTCACTGCTTAGCAGACCCCAATAGCTGCTACTGCTGGTTGTATCACCAAGCAGATTTTCATAAGGACTCCAATCTTTTATCTATTGGGTTCTTGAACATTTGGACATTATCCACTGGACATGTCAGTGATTTATACATACAAGAGATGGCTGCGTCCACTGTAGGGACCTTCCATTTTTTTTTTTTCTTTTTTTTTTTTTTTGATGAACTTATCCTCCATGGGATAGACCACCGGAAATCTCTTGGGGGAATAAATATTTTCTCAGGACGTTCCCAATCCTGGTAAATGAGCCCTTTCAGTAAAGGGTGAAGTGGAAAAGAACAGACAGTCTGGGGGCTTCTAGCGACCCCAACGAGGATACAGTAGTGGTTGATGGTTCCGCAAGGTGCATTTTTAAATGCTGATCGGACCATGTTAATCAGAGACTGAACCCATAATCTTTCAGCTTAAGATGCTGAGAAAAGGTTCCCCCACTGTTGATTCCTCTATAACAGAATCAACCTCATCCTGATCCCCTTCAGGCAGGTCGATCCCTGTATGGGACTGTTGCTCTGCTAACAGGCACTCTGAAGGAGGAGACGGAGATCGGGCGTGCTTTCCCTGACAGGGAGGCAGCGATAAATGTTGACAATCTCTCTCTAATCCTCCCAGAGCTGAGGAAAATCCTCCTCTGTCACATACACAGGAGCAGGTGAACTGAGGACAGCCACAGTACCAAGTACCCTGCGGGGTCTCTACGGTCACTTACCTCTGAACTTCAGGGGAGACTGGTGCAGCAGGAGTATGCCCAAGATCCTCCGAGCCCGATGAGACCCCCTTCGCTTCCTGGAAGATTCAGTTCCGGAGCTTCTGGACGGCATATTCCTAAGCCTAAAGCTGAGGTATTCCAGCCGTAATACACCACTTTTACTGAGAATAGTCTAGCACAATTGCTGCTATATCACAGTTGGTGTCTACTAATGTGCCTTTCTAGGGGATGCCTGTATCAACCGCTTGCTGTATGCCTTTAAATGTTGCCAGCTCTGTCTCTGTACTTCATAGCCAGCTCACTACAATATTGTGGTTTTTTTAAACTGCTGGGACGCCCGCACATGCGCAGAAGCGCTGCGGCGCGCACAGAGCGTCATCCTCCAGGCTCCGCCCCCTTTCCCGGCTCACCTCTATATATAGAGGCGCGTGCACGCGCACGCGCGCGGGCACGTGCGCCTTCGGCGCTAATTTCAAATATGGAAACAAGGGACAGGAGCCAGGGCCCCTCTTTGCCGCAGGCCGGGGGATGGACGAGCACTGCAACATGGCAGAGGAAACAGTTTCCTATAAGAGAACTCACCATCTGCCTGGACTTTGCTCTGCTGAGAAGAAGCTAGTCCACATGACAAGAAAACATTCCACAGCGGCCTCTAGTGGACAAACACAGGTACCGCAGTCTAATATATTAAATATATATAAAAAAAAAATTTTTTTTCTTGACCACCATTAAAAATTATTACATTTTTTTAGTAGTTACAGGCATGCACAGAATTTTGCGGGAATACCATTAGGTAACAGACAGAAAGACAAATTAGGCTTGGGGGTCCCCCAATAGAACCAAGTTCCTGGGGGCCCCCACTTACCTGTTCCCCGCCGCAGGACTTTGTTTGGTCCACAAAAGCCCAAACTTCACCTATCACGGCAGGCATTGTAATCAAACCTTCAGGGACCGGGTTCCCAAGGATTCCACTCCCCTGGACCTGTATAGCACCCTGCACAGAAAACATCTTGGTCGTGGGTATGACCAGAGCTCTGGATCCCAGGGTCCAGCTCTCCTAAGAGAAGCATTACAGGCAAAACCTTGCTCTTCTCTGCAAGGCCCGGGTACCGACCGTTTAGCTATGAAGCTTTTTTGGTCGGATCCGGAATAGCTTACTGAGGCCCAAAAGAACCTGTACGCAAGCTCAGTGAAAAACACATGTTTCTTCTTGGCCAACACCTTAGACACTGGCAAAAAACTGAGGTGCTCCCGGATGGGAGGGGCTTATATAGGGGAGGGTACTTCCGGTTTTGGAAGTTGCCAGTGCCAGCACCTGACGGTATCTATATAACCCATTAGTAATGACTATGTCGCTCTGTGTCCCGTGATGTACGAGAAAGAAAAGGGCTTTGTCTTCAAGTGGTTAGAAGAGTGGATGTTAGCTTCCTAATGTTGTGTATAAAATGCCAGAACAGTTCAAAACCCCCCCAAATGACCCCATTTTGGAAAGTAGACACCCCAAGCTATATACTGAGAGGCATGTCGAGTCCATGGAATATTTTATATGTTGACATAAGTTGCGGAAAAACAACAATTTTTTTTTTTTTTTTGCACAAAGTTGTCACTAAATGATATATTGCTCAAACATGCCATGGGCATATGTGGAATTACACCCCAAAATACATTCTGTTGCTTCTCCTGAGTACGGGGATACCACATGTGTGAGACTTTTTGGGAGCCTAGCCATGTACGGGACCCCAAAAACCAAGCACCGCCTTCAGGCTTTCTAAGGGTGTAAATTTTTGATTTCACTTCTCACTGCCTATCACAGTTTCGGAGGCCATGGAATGCCCAGATAGCACAAAACCCCCCCAAATGACCCCATTTTGGAAAGTAGACACCCCAAGCTATTTGCTGAGAGGTATTGTGAGTATTTTGCAGATCTCGCTTTTTGTCACAAAGTTTTGAAAATTGAAAAAAAATATATATATATATATTTTCTTTCTTCATTTTCAAAAACAAATGAGAGCTGTAAAATACTCGCCATTCCTCTCAGCAAATAGCTTGGGGTGTCTATATTCCAAAATGGGGTCATTTGGGGGGGTTTTGTGCGATTTTGGCATTTTATGGCCTTCGAAACTGTGATAGGTAGTGAGGAGTGAAATCAAAAATTTGTGCCTAGAAATCCTGAAGGCGGTGCTTGGTTTTCGGGGTCCCGTACGCGGCTAGGCTCCTAAAAAGTCCCACACATGTGGTATCCCCGTACTCAGGAGAAGCAGAAAAATGTATTTTGGGGTGTAATTCCACATATAACCATGGCATGTGTGAGCAATATATCATTTAGTGACAACTTTTTGTAATTTTTTTTTTTTTTTTGTCATTATTCAATCACTTGGGACAAAAAAAATTATATTCAATGGGCTCAACAGGCCTCTCAGCAATTTCCTTGGGGTGTGTACTTTCTAAAATGGGGTCATTTGGGGGGGTTTTGTGCTATTTTGGCATTTTATGGCCTTCGAAACTGTGATAGGTAGTGAGGAGTGAAATCAAAAATTTGCGCCCTTAGAAATCCTGAAGGCGGTGCTTGGTTTCCGGGGTCCCGTACGCGGCTAGGCTCCCAAAAAGTCCCACACATGTGGTATCCCCGTACTCAGGAGAAGCAGCAAAATGTATTTTGGGGTGAAATTCCACATATAACCATGGCATGTGTGAGCAATATATCATTTAGTGACAACTTTTTGTATTTTTTTTTTTTTTTTTAGTCATTATTCAATCACTTGGGACAAAAAAATAAAAAATTCAATGGGCTCAACATGCCTCTCAGCAATTTCCTTGGGGTGTCTACTTTCCAAAATGGGGTCATTTGGGGGGGTTTTGTACTGCCCTGTCATTTTAGCACCTCAAGAAATGAGATAGGCAGTCATAAATTTAAAGCTGTGTAAATTTCAGAAAATGTACCCTAGTTTGTAAACTCTATAACTTTTGCGCAAACCAATAAATATACGCTTATTGACATTTTTTTTACTAAAAACATGTGGCTGAATACATTTTGGCCTAAATGTATGACTACAATTGAGTTTATTCGATTTTTCTTATAACAAAAAGTAGAAAATATCATTTTTTTTCAAAATTTTCGGTCTTTTTCCGTTTATATCGCAAAAAATAAAAATCGCAGAGGCAATCAAATACCATTAAAAGAAAGCTCTATTTGTGGGAAGAAAAGGACGCAAATTTTGTTTGGGTACAACATTGCATGTCCGCACAATTTACAGTTAAAGCAGCGCAGTGCAAAATTCTGAATTCACCTCTGGTCCTCTAGCTACCAAATGGTCCGGGGCTTAAGTGGTTAAAGCGCCCACGTCCCCGCGAAGCAAAGAAAACGTGCCCGCATATGTAAACGGTGGTAAAATCACACATGTGAGGTATCGCCACAATCGTCAGAGCGAGAGCAATAATTCTAGCACTAGACCTTCTCTGTATCTCTAACCTGGTAACTGTAAAATAAATTAAAGCGTTGCCTATGGAGATTTTTAGTTTGTCGCCATTCCACGAATGTGCGCAATTTTAAAGCGTGACATGTTTGGTATCTATTTAGTCTGCGTAACATCATCTTTCACATTATACAAAAAAATTGGGCTAACTTTACTGTTTAGTTTTTTTTAAATCATGAAAGTGTCTTTTCCCCAAAAAAATTGCGTTTAAAAGACCGCTGCGCAAATACTGTGTGACAAAATATTGCAACAGTTGCCATTTTATTCTCTAGATTCTCTGCTAAAAAAATATATATGTTTGGGGGTTCCAAGTAATTTTCTAGCAAAGAATACGGATTTTAACTTGTAAACACCAAATGTCAGAAATAGGCTTAGTCATGAAAGGGTTAAGGATGATAAATGTAATGTTTTGCACTTGGGGGCTAGAATCATGCATGCATCTTACATACTAGGAGAACATCTGGGGGAGTCAATGTTGGAGAAGGATTTGGGTGTTCTGGTAGATCATAGGCTTAATAATAGCATGCAACGCCAAGCTGCAGTTTCCAAAGCGAGAAAATCCTTTCTTGCATTAAAAGAGGCATGGACTGCAGGGAGAGAGACATAATTGTGCCCCTTTGTAAATCATTAGTAAGACCTCTTTTGGAATATGCAGTTCAGTTTTGGGCACCAGTTCATAAAAAGGATATTGGGGATCTGGCAAGAGGCATGTAGGAGCTCAGCTATGAGGAAAGATTAGAGGAACTGAATTTATTCTCTTTTGAGAAGAGTAGATTAAGGGGAGATATGATCAACACGTATAAATGTATAAGTGGACCATATAGTTAACTTGGTGTTGAGTTATTCACTTTAAGGTCATCACAGAGGACAAGGGGATTGCATCTCCAAATATGGAAAGGCCTTTTCACAGTAAGAGCTGTGAAAATGTGGAATAGACTCCCTCGAGAAATGGTTCTGCCCAGCTCAGTAGATTGTTTAACCACTTCCCTACTGGGCACTTAAACCCCCTTCCTGCCCAAGCCATTTTTCAGCGCTTTCACACTTTGAATGACAATTGCGCGGTCGTGCGACGCTGTACCCTAACAAAATTTGCGTCCTTTTTTCCCCACAAATAGAGCTTTCTTTTGGTGGTACTTGATCACCTCTGCAGTTTTTTTTTTTTTTTTTGCGCTATAAACAAAAGAAGAGGGACAAGTGTGAAAAAAAACACAATATTTTTTACTTTTTGCTATAATAAATATCCATTTTTTTATTTTAATTTTTTTCTCAGTTTAGACCGATACGTATTCTTCTACATATTTTTGGTAAAAAAAAAAAAAAAAAACGCAATAAGCGTATATTGATTGGTTTGCGCAAAAGTTATAGCGTCTACAAAATAGGAGATAGATTTATAGCATTTTTATTTTATTTTTTTACTAGTAATGGCGGCGATCAGCGATTTTTATCGTGACTGCGATATTGCGGTGGACAAATCGGACACATTTTTGGGACCATTCACATTTATACAGCGATCTGTGCTATAAAAATGCATTGATTACTGTATAAACATGACTGGCAAGGAAGGGGTTAACACTAGGGGGCGAGGAATGGGTTAAATGTGTTCCCTATTAGTGATTCTTACTGTGGGGGGAGGGGACTGACTGGGGGAGGTGACCGAGGGTTGTCCCTATGTACAAGGGACACACCATCGGTCTCCTCTCCCTGACAGGACGACGTGGATCTGTGTGTTTACACACACAGATCCACGGTCCTGCTCGGTTAGGTGTACGTTTAATAAACCATGATAAGCGGAGATCATGATGATCACCGCTTATCTCAGAGCATTGCCGTTTTAATATACTGAGATGAGTACTGGAGAACTATTCTCCTCCTCTCTTCTCAGTGCACAGAACGGCTGCATTCACTGCAACACAAACGGCCAAGTTAATATCCAGTGATGCCACTTTATCTCTGTGCTTCTCTTTCAAGTTCTCCTTTATTGCTTCTCCAGCCCAGAGGTGGAGATAGCAGGAAGAAAGAGGAGATCTCCGCCAGTGAATAGCTTAAAAGTGAAAGTAAAATCTTTCTCAACTGCAGTTAAACATACATCAACAGCAGGCAGGTTAGAATTACATTAACTATACAATTGCACACACAGATAGATAGATAGATAGATAGATAGATAGATATATATATATATATATATATATATATATCTATCTATCTATCTATCTATCTGTGGGTGTGTGTGTGTGTGTGTATTTATTTATATCTGTGTGTGTGTGTGTATATATATATATATATATATATATATATATATATACACACACAGATATACATATATAAAATATATATATATATATATATATATATATATATATATATATATATGTATATGATCTGTGTGTGTGTGTGTGTATATATATATATATCTCCTTCGAGTCCTTCACATTTGTGTATTACAGTAAGGTGACCAGATTTTTTAAATGAAATCCGGGGACATTTTTTTTTTTTTACTAGTATTGGCGGCAATCAGCGACTCTCAGCCCGTCGCCGCCGCCCGCCTCACAGCCTGTCAAGTCTTGCTCTCCGGGCCCCGGCTACTACTGGGTGGGGAGCGTAGGAAAATCACTCCGCCAGGGAAGGAAAGGCAATCAGGAGAAGCGGGTCTAATACCTGACACCTGATTGGCTGAAGGCACAGGCGCTCCAATTGGAAGCCTAGCAGGAAGGAAGAAGAGATAAATGGAGGACACAGGAGCCGCCGCCTGACCCGCTGCTCATCCCACAGCTCGCCGCTGTCACCCGCTGCCTGATCCCCCACCAAGATGGGGTAAGTGCCGGGCAGTCAGTGAGCAGACGGGGGGTCACAGTGGCTGCATTTGACAGGCACAGTGGTGGCATTTGACGGGCACAGTGGCTGCAATTGATGGGCACAGTGGCTGCAATTGATGGGCACAGTGGCAGGCAGGCGGCTGGCCGGGACTTGAGCCAAGGCAGAAGAACATGCGAGCGGACCTGAATGGGCACCCAAAACTGAAGAAATATTCCCTCCGCTCCGACCAGCACATGACCATCAGAAAGGGACACAGATAATGGAATAGTAGGAGCGGTGGAGTGGGGGGGGGGGGGGTGTAATTCGGATTATTTTTTTTATGTAGCGGGGGTCTAAATTTAGGGGAAGCATCTGGGTGGTAGTTTGACCCAGATGCAGCAATTGTTAGGGAATTGGGACTGTTTTATTCGTGGAGGATTCCAGTGGTGTGCAGTTCCCTTCGGCCTGGGGGTGGCGCTGTCGCCCTAGGCCGGGGGTTGAACCACTACTGTAGTGCTCTGCCCTTTTTGTCCCCTTTTGGCAGTAGTACAGCGGGGTGGGGAACCTGCTGTGCCTGCCGGGAGAGGAGATAAAGGGGAGGGATGCCCTCGACAAGAGGTCCAGTCGAGTCCAGCCGAGTCCAGTGGGAGAGCAGAGCCGCGCCCAGGCACCTCCAGCCTGGGTACTGGCGTCCCGGAGTTCCGGGGGCCAGTCGCCTTTGGCCTGGCCGGAGCGAGCGATGGAGTCCATCCCAGGCACCTTAAGCCTGGGGTGAGGTACTACTGCAAAGGCCTGGGGCCCAGTAACTTCGACTGGGTTCCGCAAGGGTGGAGGAGTCCGAGGGGCCCTAAGGTGTTGGGACCCGTATCTGAGGCGAGGAGGCCAGGGAGTGTAACCCTTCCGAATAGCCCGGTACAGCATTAATCCGGTGACGGCGGGGCCTCTGGTAACTCCCTTGGAGGGATGTCTTCCCCCTGACAGGGGCTGCAACGTAGCAAAGGTAACTCCAGTTCCTGTTCTCTAGAGTCGCTGGAAGAGACTCTGAAGCTAAAAGTACGTTTTACAGCCACCGTGCTTAGCAACCGTTGGTGATACCACAACGGTTTAGATTTCTTTGAGGATTGTGCCTTGACCTACTCCCCACCAATACTGAACTGTTCTATGGGTCTCAAACTGTCTGCTCGCAAAGGACTATTTATTTTGCCGTTATGGAATAAATAAGTGTTGGACCTGTGTGAAAAACGCCATATATACTGTACACACACACACACACACCCATACATACATATATATAGATCTCTAAAAACATAACATGATAACATGGGGATATACACCACAGGCTGGACTGGGCTTATGTCAGGGCTGTGGCAGGGAGAGAGCAAGCAGTAGTGGAATAGGGCAGCCATGAGGTGGGTGGTGTGCTCTGCTTTTCCTAACATTCACCTGGCATGGATTAATGGCCATCACTCCTCAGGACTCTCTGCAGGGGGCACCCTGGAGGTACTATCTGTGTGCCTCCAGAGTGCCCCCTTACTTCCTCCAGAGTGCTCCCTTACTTCCGCCCCTTACTTTCTCCAGAGTGCCCCTTTGTACAGTACTACTAAGGGGGCACTCTGGAGGGGGATGTAAGGGGGCACTCTGGAGGGGGATGTAAGGGGGCACTCTGGAGGGGGATGTAAGGGGGCACTCTGGAGGGGGATGTAAGGGGGCACTCTGGAGGGGGATGTAAGGGGGCACTCTGGAGGGGGATGTAAGGGGGCACTCTGGAGGGGGATGTAAGGGGGCACTCTGGAGGGGGATGTAAGGGGGCACTCTGGAGGGGGATGTAAGGGGGCACTCTGGAGGGGGATGTAAGGGGGCACTCTGGAGGGGGATGTAAGGGGGCACTCTGGAGGGGGATGTAAGGGGGCACTCTGGAGGGGGATGTAAGGGGGCACTCTGGAGGGGGATGTAAGGGGGCACTCTGGAGGGGGATGTAAGGGGGCACTCTGGAGGGGGATGTAAGGGGGCACTCTGGAGGGGGATGTAAGGGGGCACTCTGGAGGGGGATGTAAGGGGGCACTCTGGAGGGGGATGTAAGGGGGCACTCTGGAGGGGGATGTAAGGGGGCACTCTGGAGGGGGATGTAAGGGGGCACTCTGGAGGGGGATGTAAGGGGGCACTCTGGAGGGGGATGTAAGGGGGCACTCTGGAGGGGGATGTAAGGGGACACTCTGGAGGGGGATGTAAGGGGACACTCTGGAGGGGGATGTAAGGGGACACTCTGGAGGGGGATGTAAGGGGACACTCTGGAGGGGGATGTAAGGGGACACTCTGGAGGGGGATGTAAGGGGACACTCTGGAGGGGGATGTAAGGGGACACTCTGGAGGGGGATGTAAGGGGACACTCTGGAGGGGGATGTAAGGGGACACTCTGGAGGGGGATGTAAGGGGACACTCTGGAGGGGGATGTAAGGGGACACTCTGGAGGGGGATGTAAGGGGACACTCTGGAGGGGGATGTAAGGGGACACTCTGGAGGGGGATGTAAGGGGACACTCTGGAGGGGGATGTAAGGGGACACTCTGGAGGGGGATGTAAGGGGACACTCTGGAGGGGGATGTAAGGGGACACTCTGGAGGGGGATGTAAGGGGACACTCTGGAGGGGGACGTAAGGGGACACTCTGGAGGGGGACGTAAGGGGACACTCTGGAGGGGGACGTAAGGGGACACTCTGGAGGGGGACGTAAGGGGACACTCTGGAGGGGGACGTAAGGGGACACTCTGGAGGGGGACGTAAGGGGACACTCTGGAGGGGGACGTAAGGGGACACTCTGGAGGGGGACGTAAGGGGACACTCTGGAGGGGGACGTAAGGGGACACTCTGGAGGGGGACGTAAGGGGACACTCTGGAGGGGGACGTAAGGGGACACTCTGGAGGGGGACGTAAGGGGACACTCTGGAGGGGGACGTAAGGGGACACTCTGGAGGGGGACGTAAGGGGACACTCTGGAGGGGGACGTAAGGGGACACTCTGGAGGGGGACGTAAGGGGACACTCTGGAGGGGGACGTAAGGGGACACTCTGGAGGGGGACGTAAGGGGACACTCTGGAGGGGGACGTAAGGGGACACTCTGGAGGGGGACGTAAGGGGACACTCTGGAGGGGGATCGTAAGGGGACACTCTGGAGGGGGATCGTAAGGGGACACTCTGGAGGGGGATCGTAAGGGGACACTCTGGAGGGGGATCGTAAGGGGACACTCTGGAGGGGGATCGTAAGGGGACACTCTGGAGGGGGTCGTAAGGGGACACTCTGGAGGGGGTCGTAAGGGGACACTCTGGAGGGGGTCGTAAGGGGACACTCTGGAGGGGGTCGTAAGGGGACACTCTGGAGGGGGTCGTAAGGGGACACTCTGGAGGGGGATCGTAAGGGGACACTCTGGAGGGGGATCGTAAGGGGACACTCTGGAGGGGGATCGTAAGGGGACACTCTGGAGGGGGTCGTAAGGGGACACTCTGGAGGGGGTCGTAAGGGGACACTCTGGAGGGGGTCGTAAGGGGACACTCTGGAGGGGGTCGTAAGGGGACACTCTGGAGGGGGTCGTAAGGGGACACTCTGGAGGGGGTCGTAAGGGGACACTCTGGAGGGGGTCGTAAGGGGACACTCTGGAGGGGGTCGTAAGGGGACACTCTGGAGGGGGTCGTAAGGGGACACTCTGGAGGGGGACGTAAGGGGACACTCTGGAGGGGGACGTAAGGGGACACTCTGGAGGGGGACGTAAGGGGACAATCTGGAGGGGGACGTAAGGGGACACTCTGGAGGGGGACGTAAGGGGACACTCTGGAGGGGGACGTAAGGGGACACTCTGGAGGGGGATGTAAGGGGACACTCTGGAGGGGGATGTAAGGGGACACTCTGGAGGGGGATGTAAGGGGACACTCTGGAGGGGGATGTAAGGGGACACTCTGGAGGGGGATGTAAGGGGACACTCTGGAGGAGGATGTAAGGGGGCACTCTGGAGGAGGATGTAAGGGGGCACTCTGGAGGACCAGAGTGCCCCGTTACATCAGCCCTTACAACCTCCAGGGTGCCCCCTTAGTGCCTCCAGAGTGCCCCCTTACATCCTTCGGAGTGCCCCACCACCAAGGTCATATAGCAGTGGCTGATAGACTATCAGGAGGTGGTATTGCACTCCTCTTCCTCCTCTCTCCACTAACTACCCCCGCCATACACTCCCCACTCCTCTCCTGTACATATTACCCACCTCCATACACTCCACACTCCTCTCCTGTACATTTTACCCACCGCCATACACTCCATACTCCTCTCCTGTACATACTACCCACCGCCATACACTCCACACTCCTCTCCTGTACATACTACCCACCGCCATACACTCCACACTCCTCTCCTGTACATACTACCCACCTCCATACACTCCGCACTCCTCTCCTGTACATATTACCCCCCGCCATACATTCCACACTCCTCTCCTGTACATAGTACTCACCACCATACACTCTGCACTCCCTATTTAACATTACCATATTCTGCACTATACAAGTCATCTCAGACTCTCTTTAACAACACCCCCTTTAAGCCAATATTTAGCGCAATTTAAGTCATGTCCACTGTTCACCACTACGCTCTGCGCGCCATATTTTGTGTGTAAGAAAATTTTGTGTGTAAGAAAATTTTGCAAATCTCTTTTTTTTCTGACCCTCCATCTTGCTTCCTATCTTATACCCTCAAATGCTTAATAGTTTAACTTAACTTTTACAGGATTGTACCCAGTGGCAGCTGGTGCTCAATTTTTTTTTGGGGGGGCGAAAACAAGCGAACAAAAAAAAAAAAAAAACATCAATTGCAGCCTCACTGTGTCCAAACGTAGCCACTGTGCCCATCAATTGTCGCCACTGTGCCCATCAATTGTCGACACTGTGCCCAGCAATTGTCGCCACTATGCAGCCACTGTGCCATGCCATCAAACGCAGCCACTGTGCAATCAATTGTCACCACTGTTTTTTTATTTTAAACCTAACATTTGGTTTAGCTCATGGACTATTCTAATTTTATTATACAGGGGTTTCTCTTTATTTAAAATTATTTATTTTCATTTAATAAATAAATAAATATATATATATATATATATATATATATTTAAATATTTTATATTTAATTATTAATTTCATATTTTTACTGTTATGCTTTTTTTTATATTATTTTGAACTATTTAATATATATATTGTTTTTATATGAATGGTGCATATCTGCATGACAAATACAGTACAATCATTTCAGAATACACCATTCACATAAATATGCACATGTGTTATGCTTATGTATTAATCATTATAATGTTTTGCAGTTATGGGGTGTCTGTTTATTGGGTAGGGGGATAACTTTATTATTAAGTTAATATGTTCAGTGTATGTGGAGTTCTGATACTGAAATCTCCCGAAGTATCGCGAGATTACAGCAACAGAAGCCGTTTGGGATTCTCAAAGCATTTGTAGATCACTTCTATTCACAGTGGGAGAAGTGATCTACACTGTATATTAAACTACCACTAGGGGGAGAACAGATATCTCAGAGAAGACCCGTGAACTCAGCAGCAGTGAAATATCACGGTATATTAAACATACACCTTACTGGGCAATCGTGGGTGCCCGGCCCCAGTGACGCGGTGGGTGCCCAGAATAACAGTGTCTTCCTGCCGCCATTTGACAACTGGTTAAAGAAAGGCCTAGATTCTTTCCTAGATACACATAATATAACTGGATACTAATATTTATAGGTAAAGTTGATCCAGGGAACATCCAATTGCCTCTTGGGGGGGATCAGGAAGGACTTTTTTCCCCAGATGTAGCAAATTGCATCATGCTTTATTTTTTTCTGCCTTACTCTGGATCAACTGTGGGTATAGGATTGTATATATAGGATTGTATATTTATTTCCCCTTCTATTGCTTGAACTAGATGGACTTGTGTCTTTTTTTTTAATCAGACTAAGTATGATTATAAAGTATCTACAAAGCCATTCACACAATAGCATACAGCCATAGGTAAAAAGTCTAACGGGCTTTGGACAGAGGCATCTGTAAGGATGGAACTAGGATTCCATGTCATGCACATAATCCACACAACAATAGTCTAACAGGCTGCCAGAGATGCAACCATAGGTTACACATGGCAGGGCTTGTCAAGGAAAAGAGATCTTGAAAGAAAGCTTCTAACCTCTATCTACTAGGTTGTAAATACAGGATTAACCTTCACAGGGGATGTGAGGGATTTGTTGGGACAAGATATAGCAGAATCTAGCACATGAAGCACCCACTTATGTAGGAAATGGAACACTGTTGGGTAAAGCAATTCTGAGGGGTAAAATTTTTCTCTGAGAGAGGCCAGTCCTCATACAGGACAGGCACTACCGGGAAGGTTTTTGATGTTTAGGTAATTTAGGGGACCCCAACTGAATACCTTAGGGTGAGCAGCCTCGGGCAGCTCCAAAGCTAAGAACAGTGTCAATAAGGGTAGTTATGGTATCCTTTAGCATGGATGAAATCTGTTACATGTGTGTCATCCTGATCTGATTCCTCAAAGAGATAATCCTCAAAGTGCCAGGTCCTCCTTCAATAGTCTTTCTCGAGGTTGAAATCAAAGAGTGATTTAGAAGGGGAGGCTAAAGGGCATGGATTTTTGACTCCCACTGTACAGGAAATCTGTCAGCAAATTCTGAAATTGTGGCTGAGGAAGCGGGTGCGGCAGATGGGCCAACAAAATGGCCAGAGGAAAGCAGAGAGCCAGTGGAGGCAACCTTCAGAGAAGAGGGTAACAGGGTCCTGAATAGATACACTGCTGTCCTAAACAGAGCTAAAAGCAGAGCCTGAGCTAGCAAGTCCATCTGACCCTTTCAGTTTGCTTGTGCACATCTTTCTCAGAGGGGTACCTACAACCACCTCCACAGTGGAAAGTAAGCAGTGGAATACCTCAATGGTAACCATTGGTAGGCTTCAGTAGGCTGGGTAGTGTGATACCAGCTGCTATAATGAGCCGAAAAAGAGCAAGAAATCCCGCCTGCAAATGAAACGAGGCAGCGATGATAGCTGCATAAATCCCAATTGGAATGAGGCAATGCGGGTGCAGTACAAGCTCAAGTGGACAGGTGCAGTAACACAGACTCACAAGGCGCCACTCAGGACCTCTGGAGAATGAAAAAGTTCTACCTTGCATTGGAGCTGCGCCTGAACTTCAAGGGTTAACTGCTCATTTTGTTTTTTTGCTTACCTTACCTTACCTCCAATTCAGCAGTGGACTGTCCCTCACTGTTGCATGATTACCCAGCAGGGTGTGTGTAATTTTTACATAGTTGGTAAGGTTGAAAAAAAGCCACCAGTCCAACCGGTGTGTAAGTGTGCTTGTGTTTATGTCACCAGTACATTGTAAATCCCTGTATGTTGTGTACATTGTATATCCCTGTAATTGAAGAATGCATATCAAAACCTTCATCTGGAAGGAGGATTCATGTATACCTCCTGACGGTGAGATATGGGAACAGATGAGCTTTGCTTCTGACCACCTAATGATGGGAAGATTAAAGTGCCTAATTGCCTTGCCTGCATCAAAAGGCCAACTTTACCTGAAATGCTGACCTTGGTCAAGAAGTTTGATGGTGATTTAGCAGTGCCACCTAGTGGAGACATTTTCCTTAAAAGGGCATGTGTGAGGCGCCTTTTGCAGGAATCTTCAGTTGTCTAAGCTTTAAGCCAAAGGATTCTGCACGTGAATAACTAATAGAGCCATTCTGGAAATTTGTCTCAGGGCATGTTTTCGGGAATCCACACAAAAAAGCAAAAGCAGAAGGCAATTACTCTAGTTGCTCTGAAACAGTAATATCCATGTTCATTGTCCTAGTCCAGGTAGCTGCAGTTTGATATACTGAAAGCGAGAAATGGCTGCAGGGCTGGGCCTGCGGCAGCAAACAGAGCCTTTAGGAGCATCTCATACTTTCTATCTAAAGAATTTTTGAAAGAAGGAACATTTTAAGTAGGGACAGTGAGATGTTTGTTTAATACGGAGACAGGAGAATCAACAGGAATCGCCCACTTTTTTGCAATAATTTTTCACCTGATAGAGATGGTCGAATATTTTAGTGACCCAGTCCTCAGACTGCACATTCTACCGGTTTTCATGAACAGGAAATGTTTTGCAGAATTTGGTGGGTTCCTTTGCACCCAAAGGTGCTTAGCGAGATGGAGGAGTGCCAGACTGCACAACCCCAAGGCTCTTCTAACCAGGGCAATGAGGTTTCAACGTTAGCAAGCATGTTGTGTGAAGCTCCCTCTTCAATATTAACAGCAGTGTGGGAAAAAAAAATCTTCTGCAGCTTCCTCCATAACTGCCTCAATAGCTCCTTCATTCCCATCTGTGTCTGCGTCCTCTGGGACCAGCATATCAAGATCTGACTCAGGTTGAGTAATGGAAGTAGGAGAATAGGGGGGCATTTTTGAGCCCTGGACAAATAACTCTGTAGTAAACCTGTCCTGCTGTGATGCAAAAGATGCATCGTCACTCTGAGGTTGAGTGGCATGTGAGCCTTGGGCAGAGCTGTTCACCTGTAATTTTAAATGGTCTCCCTTTCGCTTTGTTGCCGCTAAAGCTACAGGTGATGGTATTTCCTTGAGAGCTACTCCCAGAGTAGAGTGCGGGAAATAGAGTAACCAGAGTATACAATAACCCAGGTGTAGACCATCCTGTATTAAATGTCTGTCGATAAGGCAGGAGGAAGTGCCTGAGCACCTTATAAGGGCTCTAGGAGGAAGTGGCGTTAAAGTGTGCGACCAGTGGTGTGACGTAACAGGTCTTTCACCTTCCCCCCTTATGTTGGTCACACCTCAGAGGCTTAAATTTTAGCACCAAGTTTTAAAAGTTTGCACTGTAAAAGTGAATGCATTCCAAACATAGCCCCATTTTTTGAATAATGGTCATTACCCATCAATGACACTGGACTGAATATAAAGTCCAAGCTTTACACATCGAGCCCCATCTCGATCCAGCGATGTGCATGAGAGCAGCGTCTCTTCCTCTCCTCATTGGCTCACACAGCAGCTGGAGCCATTGGCTTCTGCTGCTGTCAATCACAGCCAGTGAGCCAACGAGGAGATGGGGGGGGGGGGCTGAGCGGCGCGCTGTGTGTGTGAATGGACAATGTCCATCCTTAGAAGCACGGCTCATGCCGCCATGGCTAGAGGCTTGGTATTGAGGGCACTTGGCAGGGGGAAGGAGCCAGGACCGCTGATGGGGGAGCCAAAAATAAATAATTGCACAGAGCAGGTAAGTATAACCTGTTTGTTATTTAAAAAAAATCACTTTAACTCAAGAGATTCCTCTACAATCATCAAAAGGAAAGTTTTTCACTCAAAGTAGATCTTTCCCCCCTTTTGCTAAAATTCACATTAGCCTGCGTCTCTACATGTTGATGTTAAATCTTCTAACCCCTTTTTTTTCCCCGTTTCTTTTTTAAGTTCTTTGATTTACGGTACTTACCTTTTTGCATCCACTTTCTGGTTTTCCTGAAGGAACTGATGATGGCTGCAAAGATGCCCCTTGGGAAGGTGCCTTCAGGGAGCTCTCATACCTAATCTGTGAGATCTCACAAGATAAAATGTGTGGCATTATTTGCCTCATCTTTCTACAAAGTATTGATTCAGAGGGGCTGAATACAAATGCACACCACACTTTTCAGCTATTTATAAAAAAAAAAAAAAAATGTAAAACCATTTATAAATTTTCTTTTCACTTCATGTTGGTCTATTACAAAAAATCCCAATACAATACATTTACGTTTTTGTTCGTAACATGACAAAATGTGGAAAATTTCAAGGGGTATGAATACTTTTTCAAGGCACTGTACTTTCAAAATCGTGGCACGGGGAGCAGGGACACCGGCAGCACAGAGGCAGCCTAAAAACAATTGAAGGGGAAGGAGATGCAGCTTAAAATATGTAGGCGCACTTGTTTAAGTAAATTGTAACAGATTTTAGCTGTTTTCTGTGGGGGGGGGGGGGTGTCCTCTTTAATCTTAAATCTAACTAGAGTGTAGATGTGCTGCACTACCCTTAAAGTGATTGTAAAGCCAGGTGTTTTACCTTAATGAAGTCTCTGCATTAGGATAAAAAACATTGTGCAATCAGCTAGCCCCTCTAAATATTACCTGAGCCCGATATCGATCCAGCTCTGGTCTTACTCATCACAGGAGTAGAGCAGTAGCGGGAGTCATTGGCTCCTGCCACTGTCAAGCAAATCCTGTGAGGAGGGAGCGGGGGGTGGGGCTGAGCTGTGCTGTGAGAGAGTCAATAGACGCACACACATCCTGGCTCTAAGCCCCCACAAGCACACCCATAGCAAGTGGCCAGGATGCCGGAGAGGGAGGTTTGGGGCTGCTTTGTGCAAAACTATTTCACAGAGCAAGCAAGTATGACCATTTAAAAAAAATGTACATTTATATTAACTTTAATCATGATAATTTTCATTCTGACCAACCTGTCAAGAAATAAATGTGGAAAAAGGGTCTATTTAGGTCGATCAAAAAACATATAAAATATTTTTACTAGTTACCCTCTCTTTAGTCTAAAAGTCAAGAAACTTGAATTAGAGAATAAACACTGGGGGCAGGAATTGATGAAAGTTTAGGCTTTACGGCCCTATCAATATGAAACCAGGGTAAGATCCATGGCTGGCAATTTATGGTGCAGAAGCAATTTAAGAAGCCTAGTAGTTTCTTATGAACAAAGACAGAGTTTTTATGCATATCTTATATTGACTACCTCTGCTGTTCATGTCTTCATAAAACAGGATTTGCCATTATCATATCAAAGGGTATGAACTTTTACTAATACTAAAGTTCTTGAAAAACTGCAGCCAGATTGTCATATTTTTGGTGTGATGTGGTTGTCAATGTTTTTTTTTTTTACTTTCAAGTTAATACAATAAAACATGGAGTCAGGATAATTTTGCTGCTTATGATCACAACAGCTCACTCAAGCAGAGGTTTGAAGTCAGAGAAAGTTAGGCCATCATGCTGTAATTCAAGTCAAGGCCAAACATTGACCGACATGTGTTCATTGAGAATAACACTTTAAATGAACCACAGGGATTAAACATTGATTGTTAATTCAATTACAACTCTTTTACAGTTGTGTCATTTGCAAATATAAATTAGCAAAGCAAAATATGCATTCCTTTGTGAAATTAACCAAGAAATTTACTAACTCTACTAAATTATGAAACAAAACGTTCACAAACAACTAAAAAAAAATAGCTTACTGTGTAGTGTGTTCCAAAGTAGCTGTTCACCTTTTCTGTGTTTAAAAGCAAGACCAAGTTTATTATGACATACTCCTCTGTCTCATTCATCCAGTTAAGTTCAGCATGCAGCTTCCCTACTGAGTCTTTGTATTCCAAGTAAAAGCTTTGTCCCATGAAGTCATAAAGGGTCTCTGAGCATTTGCTTTCTTGTAGCTGTACTGGAGCACAGAAGCACCAGTATGGAGTTTCTAAGTCATCCAAAACAGTGACATCCATCATGAAACAGTTCTGTAGAAGAAAACAATTTTCTGTAATAATAGTATATATTCGTATACATAACAAAAATAGGGTGGAAAAAGTTAAAGTTTGGGGCCAAGTAACTGTAAATAAAGATATTGAATTATCTACCTAGACCTATAAAACATATGGATATTCAGCATTACCTAAAATAAAAATAAAACCAAGAACAAAAATATAAAGTTATTGCAGTATAACATTTTGTTATGTGGTGGCTGTGTTAGTAATACACTTCTTGTTCCAGGGTGACAATGCCCATTTATCCTACTGTATTTGCTTTCAAAAATATAATTTAAATTCTTAATTTTTATCAATTTTCAAAATGCAAAGTGAGCGAGCAGAAGAAAAATCTAAATCAAAATCAATATTTGGTGTGACTACCCTTTGGCTTCAAACCAGCATCAATTCTTACACTTGCACAAAGTCAGAGATTTTGTAGGATTAGATGCAGGTGTATGATTAAACCAATTATACCAAGCAGGTGCTGATGATCATCAATTTCATATGTAGGCTGAAACACAGTCATTAACTGAAATAGAAACCATTGCGTAGAAGACTTAAAAGTGGGTGAGGAAAAGCCAAACTGTGCTGAGGTTATTGAAGACAGTTTCATGTCACAGGACATACACTATGGTAAGACTGAGCACAGCAACAAGACACAAGGTAGTTATACTGTATCAGCAAGGTCTCTCCAAGGCAAAGCATAGAAGACTGGGGTTTCAAAATGTGCCACTCAAGCTCCTTTGATGACGTACAAATGGGCAACGTTGAGGACCGTAGACGCAGTGGTTGGCAATACAGCAGACACATCATGCTTACTTCCCTTTTGACATCGGAAAATGTCCATCAAAGCCATCAGCACAGAACAGTTAGAAAAGAGGGTACACCCATCTACTGTCCTGAGAAGTATGGCCAGAAGTCGTCTTCATGGAAAAATTGTGGCTATAAATCCATACTGCTGACGTGAAAAAAAGGCTAAGCTACTCCTTCATGCATATAAACATATGAACTAGGGTGCAGAACGATGGCAACAGGTGCTCTGGACTGATTAGTCAAAATGTTAAATGTTTGGCTAAGTCAAAATACCTTTTAACTTACTCGTACAGTAGAAGAGACAGAAATTGTATTCATACACCATGAGGCAGGCGTCCCTAAGCAATAAATATAAAGAGCAACAACTAGGCAAACAGAACTATGCTAATGGACACATAAAAACAACAGGGCTCAAAGACCCAAGCTCAGAGCAGTGCCGCAAGAACCCTGTGGCCAAAAGCTGCATCTGCAGAATATTGGACATCCACCTAGTAACATTTTGAGAAAGTATGAACTAAAAAATATGCTGGTCAACTCTTTGTGCTAGCAGCTCCACCTCCTAAGCGCTCGTTAATTTTTATTAGTAGTAAAAAAAAAATTAACCTTGCTTAGCGGGCTTTCGCCCTCTTCTCAAGATTCTGCTGTGGGAGGGTTTAACCCTTCCTGACTTTACCCTCCAGGATGGGCATACCCTTGCAAGGATTTTCCAAGACTGGGCTGTGGGCCATGCAGACCACAACTCTAGACATGTAGAGCACCCTGCAGCTAACTCTTTAAACTACGTGCCAAGTGAAGTACCCACAACAGGTTTCAGTTCTGGAAGCAACATTACAGGCCGATTCCAAGTTTTTCATGCGATGTGGCCCTGGTTTGTTCCCTCAAGGTGCTGATGAGTGGTCAAAGAATCCATAAGTTGCAGAAAAGCAGCAGTATCTATGGTGCAGCCAAGTTTCAACAGAATGAGCCAACATAAAAAAAATATCCAGGGAAAGAAAAAAAAACCTCCATCTTTCAGTGGATGCATATAACCCAGTTGTAAGTATTTAAAGAAGTCTGTGTCTTGCACTGTCCAATGCGAAAAAAACTACTTTTTTTTAGCTACTCTGAAAGCCACAATTAACCAATTCACAGTTTCAAATGCAAGGCTCACAAGTTGCACTTAGTTCTTCCTCCACACAGTTTGTGTAGGTCTTTCTCACAGGTGCGGCTAGAGTCATTGCAAGTATGAGACGGGAGCGCTTGTTCTGGTAAAACTAGCGTTCGTAATGGAGATAGCACATTCGTCACGCTGTAACCGACTGAAAAGCACGAGGCTGAAAAGCGCGAATCGTCTCTCAACAAACTTTACTAACATGAAGGGTGGCGCAATCCGAATGGAACTTCCCCTTTATAGTGCAGTCGTACGTGTTGTACGTCACCGCGCTTTACTCAAACATTTTTTTCCCACGATAGTGTGTAAGCAAGGCAGGCTTGAGAGGAAACACGAAAAATCACGTCGAGAAAAATTCAGTTTTTTTCAATGACATTAAAAACGATCATGTGTACGCGGCATAAGAAATTCAGGTACACCTCCATGTTTATTTTACATTCACTGCTGAGCATGACTTTTTTTAATTACAATCATACAAATGCTTACTGAAACACCAGCTGTTTCAAAACAATAACTGCAGTCATTGTTTAGGCAATAGCCTAATTATTTGAGCTATCGTAAATTTAAACAGAAAAAACGTTATTACTGAATGTTATTTTTGAAACACCAAAATGTTCTCCATGATGGATCAATAAACGATTAGAATAAACGACATTTACCTTATGGAAATTTTTTTGCATACCTTGCATAATACCATGCACCTACTGGATAAAAAATGGAACCTATGGTTCAAATATTCAGACTACCTTTTAGATCCATATTAGAATCCCCTTTTTACATCCAATTCTTTTATACACAAAAATAACCCTGCATTTCAAAATACTACGGAATCATTTATTCTCTATATGTAATAGATGTTGTCATAAATAAATAAAGGCGGTTACTCTGTCATAAATCATTATAATTATTGATTGAAAATACTGTAATTCTCTGATGTCATGACATAATGTTTGTACCATTATTTTGTACACAATAAAAAAAAAAAGTTTGTAAACAAAAAAAATAAAAATAAACGATAGAACAAGCAGTCATTTACAATAAACATGCATTACATCTTTTTTTTTTTACCTGCAACTAGTATTCATCATTTAGAAAACTGAGTCATTATGTATCTGTCTATGTGGTTTAAGACCTAGAATAAGAGCATTAGAAGAAAAAATATATTTCTCTGAACAGATGGAGAGCCTGATAGATATGACAAGAGAAACATTTTAAAAGGATTTTTACCTGTATACTGCCACTAAATGTGATGGTCTCCCACATAAAATCTACTTTGCCCACAAGAGGGGCATGCTGTCTGTTGTTTTTAAAACCAATGGCTGTAATTCTTACATTACCATTTCTTATGTAATCTGCAAAACATAAAATAAATCCGGTTATCGATTTGTTTTTAAACTTACCAAGTAGTAACTTACGAAAGTAAACCAATTAGTATGCTACAGATTTGCTAAACCCCAATATGAAATATGTCAAAGATACCAAATAAACAAATAAAAATCACAGTATGTACTTAAGGAAAATTACGTAAAGTTAAGCAACGTTAAAGAAGCCACACATGATGCATAAACAGGAACAAAGTTTTACTTTTCATTTTTTTTCTGGATAGAGTAGGGAAGGGTTACATCCCCTATCAGATTTTTTTTTTTTTGCGGTCTATGTTCTGCTGGGGAGATTTCCCTTTACTTCCTGTCCAAGAAACACAACAAAAAGGGAGAGGAATCCTCTCAGAAATTAAGTGAGATATTAAAAGATTTCCCTTTACCGCTTGCTCTTATGACATCTCTAATGCCGCGTACACACGACCGTTTTTAATGTCATTGAAAAAAACGTTTTTCTCAACGTGATTCTTCTCAAGCCTGCCTTGACTACACACCATTGTGAAAAAAAAACGCTTGAGCAAAGCGCGGTGATGTACAACACGTTCGACAACACGTACGACGGCATTATGAAGGGGAAGTTCCATTCGGATGGCGCCACCCTCGTGTTAGTAAAGTTTGGTGAGAGACGATTCGTGCTTTTCAGCCTCGTGCTCTTCAGTCCACAGCGTGACGAATGTGCTATCTCCATTCTGAACACTAGTTTTACCAGAACGAGCGCTCCCATCTCATAACTTGCTTCTGAGCATGCACGTTTTTTTCCCGTCATTAAAGCGTACACACGGACGTTTTTCACGACGAGTAAATAGACGACGTGAAAAACGACGAGAAGTTAAATTTTTAATGGGCATTTTTCTCGTCGAGAAAAATGCTCTGGAGCCTACACACAATCGTTTTTAATGACCAATTTAAAGAATGGCATTTTTCTCGTCATGAAAAACGGTCGTGGGTACGTGGCATAAAGGTAAATCTGTCCAGTGTAGACACAGACAGAAATAAAAACTTGACCAAGAGACTATACCATGTTTGAGCCAAGACAAGACAAAAAAAAAAAGAAGCTTTGCCTTAACCACTTCCCGACCGCGTCATGGACAAAAGACGTCCACAGAGTGGTCGAGTTATCCTGAGCTCACATCCCTGGGACGTCCTCGTGCATTCGCGCTTCCCGCGCGCCCCCTGGTGCGCGCTCGCAGAAGTGTCCATGCTCGCTGAGTTCACGGCTCCCACTGCAACAAGGATCGCGGTGAAGAGCCAATGATAGCGGCTCTTTACCACCTGATCGCTCCCTCCAATGAGGGAGCGATCAGAATGTAAACAAACTGGGGTCAAACAGAGGTCCAGCTCTCTTCTCTCCTCACACCGATACAGCGTGTGAGGAGAGGAGAGATCCTTTTAACAGTGAGTGTCTCATATATATTCAGCAGTGCCCTTAAGTGCCACACAGTGCCACACAGTGCCACACAAGTGCCAATCTGTGCCCCACACTACCCATCAGCGCCCCTACAGCTCCCCTACAGTACCCATCTGTGTAAGCAGTGCCACAAAAATACTCATCAGTGCCACTACAGTGCCCATCAGTGCCACCAGAGTACCCATCAGTGCCACTAGTGTCCATCAGTGCCACCACAAGGCTGATCAGTGCCACCACAAGGCTGATCAGTGTCACTACAAGGCTGATCAGTGTCACTACAAGGCTGATCAGTGTCACTACAAAGCTCATCAGTGCCACCAGTGCTCATCAGTGCCACCTCTGCCACTTCAGTGCCCATCGGTGCTGCCAGTGCTCCACCAGTGCCACTACAGTGCCCAGTGCCACTACAGTGCCTTATCGGTGCCATCAGTACCACATCAGCGCCACTATAGTGCTCATCTGCACCCTCATCAGTTACCAGCAGTGCATCCTCATCAGAACCCAGAAGCACCCTCCTCAGAACCCAGCAGCACCCTCATCAGAACCCAGCAGTGCAGCCTCATTAGACCAGCCTCATCAGCACCCATCAGTGCAGCCATATCTGTTCCAGTTTTCCTACCACAGTTTGTCACCACAGCCCACAGTCACCAGTATGGCGAAAAAAATGTTTTCCGCTGAGGAGGCATACCAACAGCTTTGCTTGACTGACGAGAGCAGCGACGAGCTCTCTGAGTCTGATTCTGGTTCAGAATATGAACCTGTTATAAGCAGTGGGTCTTCTACAGATTCAGAGGAAGAGGAAAGTGTGCCCAGGAAACAAAGGCGTTCTGACATGGATCAGCAGGCTACCACAAGTAGCGCTGTGGCATCAACCAGCAGCTCAGTGCCATCCACCAGTAGCACAGTGCCATCCACAAGAAATGAAGTACCACTACAGCAAAGGCCAAGAACTAGCGGGGTGTCATCTCAGCCCCAAAGGGTTAGGACCCATGCCAGCCTTCCCTACGCCCTTGAAAACCCTCTGTGGCTTCCCCCCAATTCAGGAGCAGCAAACATCCCCCCTTTCACCGCCCAGCCAGGTGTTCAGGTGAACACAGAGAATTTTGCCCCTATTGATTTTTTTAATTTAATTTTTACCCAAGACCTATTATCCTCCATCGTGACCCAGTGCAACCTCTTTGCACAACAATTCATAACTAACAACCCTGATTCAAGTTATGCCCGTCCCTATGTGTGGAGAGAATTGACAGTGGAGGAATTTAAATTATTTTTAGGCCTAACGTTCAACATGGGGCTCTCAAAAAAAAATGAAGTATACTCCTATTGGTCCTCCAAACCCATCCAGCACATGCCAGTCTTTTCATCCATTATGTCAAGATCCAGATACCTCATGATAATGCGCTTTCTCCATTACAATGACAATACCCAGTGCCCTCCCCGAAATGACCCATCACATGACAAATTATTTAAAATTCGGCCACTTCTAAATTTTTTCTCTGAGAAATTCCCCCAGTTATATATCCCCGACCAAAATATATCCGTGGATGAGTCATTGGTCCACTTCACAGGCAGGCTTGGCATCAAGCAGTTTATTCCAAGCAAAAGGACCCGATATGGGGTTAAAATCTACAAGCTATGTGACCGGGTCACTGGCTACATTTACGCCTTCCTGGTGTATGAAGGGAAGGACTCCCAACTGCATCCCCCTGAATGTCCTGAGTACATCGGTGCCAGCGGAAAGGTTGTTTGGGAGCTTATATATCCACTCCTTGAAAAGGGTTACCACCTTTATGTGGATAATTACTATACCAGCATCCCCCTCTTCCGCAACCTTTACCGGAAGGGCACTCCAGCGTGTGGTACAGTGCGAGCCAACAGGAAGGGTTTCCAGCAAAGACTCGTTACTGAAAGACTACGAAAAGGGGAGACGGTGTCTTTGCGGAATGAAGAGCTATTGGCTATCAGGTGGAGGGACAAAAGAAATGTCCACATGCTCTCAACGATACATAACGACACCTACGTGGAAATCCCCAAAAGAAACGGCCCTATCCAAAAACCAGCATGTGTTCATGATTATAATTTGTTCATGGGGGGAGTCGATTTTAATGATCAGATGATTGAACCCTATCTTCCCACAAGAAAAAGCCGCTATTGGTATAAAAAGGTCTCCATATATCTTTTCAGTATGGCCCTTTACAATACTTATGTCGTTTACCGTAAATCTACAAGGACCCCCTTATCTTATTTTCAGTACCAAGAAGAAATTATCAAAGCCCTTTTGTACCCTGAAGACCCACCAGAAAGCATTCGCTCAGATTCAGTGAGCAGACTCCATGAATGCCACTTTCCTGATAAACTCCCCCCCCCCATGAAACAGGCCGAAAACGTCAGAAGAGATGCCGGGTATGCTCCAAAGAAGGAACTAGAAGAGACACTGTGTATTATTGTCCCGATTGTCCTTCCCAACCAGGCCTTTGTTTTGGTCGATGTTTCCGTCGTTACCATACTTTTCTACATTATTAGGAAAGTATGGTAAACCTAATTGTCATTTACCGCCACACCCCTTATGCCAATGTACATACCGCTGCCTTCTCCGGAACTGACCCTGACCTGCTAAACGACCACGCCTCTGCCTAACGCTAAACTGTACCTACCTCTGCCTGCCCTGGAACTGACCCTGGCCTGTTATACGACCACGCTTCTGCCTAACCCTAAACTGCACCTACCTCTGCCTGCTCTGGAACTGACCCTGGCTTGTTATACGACCACGCTTCTGCCTAACCCTAAACTGTACCTACCTCTGCCTGCTCTGGAACTGACCCTGGACTGTTTGACCACATTTTTTGCCTGCCTCTTGGATTGATCTTTTACCCTGCTATGCTAATGGGGACACAGGGGTCTCACATATGTGAGGGGCTCCAGAATTGTTTTTCTGGATGAAGAAAACTAATTTTTTAGTTTTCTCATTCCCGGATTAGGGTCTGGAGACTCGGAGGCTTCAAAGAGATTTGGGTGGGAGAAGCCTCTACCCCTGCCCCCATTCTTTCCTGGCCTGCTACTTGGACCATGTTCCTGCTTACTACCAGGACCAATATTTTGGCACTGCTGGCAATGTCTCTACTTGCACTGACCTTGGACTGTATATGGACAGTATCTCTTCCTGTACTGACTATGGACAATATTCCTGCCTGCTGCCTGGACAATTACATTCACTGACGCTGACCACGTCCCTGCCTGCTGCCTGGATCAGGGCTCTCCTTCTGTGGACAATTGCACTACTAAAACCACAGGTAATCTTTTGTTTACCATTTACTTCTTCTGTTCTACTACCTTCTACTTCTTTTGTTTACCATTTAGTTCAGGGTGTAATTCTTGGTATGTACATGCTATATGCTAGAAATATGAAGGGCCTTCAAAAATGTGATAGATTGTAAGGAAATTAGATGCGTAATTTATGTCCCTAGGTCACCTGATGGTGCTTCCTGGATATTGGGCCTCTATGTGGCCAGGCTGTGTAAAAGTCTCACATATGTGGTACCGCCATACTCAGGAGGAGTAGGAGAATATATTTTGGGGTGTAATTTTTGCTATGTACATGCTATGTGTTGGAAATATCTTATAAATGGACAACTTTGTGTAAAAAAAAATGCGTTTTCATTTTTTTTCCACATTTTCCAAAAACTTCTGGAAAAAAATGAACAGTTCAAAATACTCATAATGCCTCATAGATTATACGTTGGGGTGTTTGCTTTCCAAAATGGGGTCACTTTGTTGGCGTTTCCATTGTCCTGGTGCTCCAGGGCCTTCAAAAGTGTAATAGGTGGTTGAGAGATTAGATGTGTAATTTATGCTCCTAGAACGCCTGAAGGGGCTACTTCAATGTTGGGCCTCTGTATGTGGGCAGGCTGTATAAAAGTCTCACACATGTGGTACCGCCATACTCAGGAGGAGTAGCAGAATATATTTTGTGGTGTTATTTGTGGAATGTACATGCCATGTGAGAGAAATAACCTGTTATAATGACAATTTGGTGTGAAAAAAAATAAAAATAAAAAAAATCTTCATTTTGCAAAGAATTGTGAGAAAAAATGACAACCTCAAAAAACTAACTATGCCTCTTACTAACTACCTTGGAATGTCTACTTTCCAAAACAGGGTCATTTGGGGGGTAATTGTTATTTTCTGGCTTGTTAGGGTCTCAAGAAATGAGATAGGCTGTCAGTACATCAGGTGTAATCAAATTGATACATTTTCAGTGATTGGCACCATAGCTTGTAGACCCTATAACTTTCACCCAGACTAAATAATATCCACTAATTTCGGTTATTTTTACCAAAGATATGTAGCAGTATACATTTTTTCCCAAATTTATGAAGAAAAATTACTTATTTGCAAAATTTTATAATAGAAATTAAGAAAAATTCATTTTTTTACAAAATTTTCGGTCTTTTTTCATTTATAGCACAAAAAAAAAAAACCCAGAGGCAATCAAATACCACCAAAAGAAAGCTCTATTTGTGTGAAAAAAAGGACGAAAATTTCATATGGGTACAGTGTTGCATGACTGAGTAATTGTCATTCAAAATGTGAGAGCACCGAAAGCTGAAAATTCGTCTGGTTAGGAAGGGGGTTTAAGTGCCCAGTTGTCAAGTGGTTAAAGAACTATATTGGATTGGGGAGATTTCCCTTCACTTTCTGTCCCATAGCCAAAACAGGAAGTGAGAGGAAATCCCTGCAAATTGAGGGAATCTCTTGCACCCCCCCAGGTCACCAGAACTAATTAGACAATTTCCTCTCTATTACTTTTCTGGGCACAACCCAAAATTTGTGGCTTCATTTACTCATTTACATTCCCTCTCAATTATAAATGGTAAACAGGACAAATAGAAAGGGTGAATCTTCCTAATGGGGGCACAGACAGCAATAAAAACCTAATGGGTGGTGTAATCCATCTCCACTCGGTCCAAAGCAAAAACAATTGCCTTTAGTTATACATTAACCACTTGCCATTTTTGCCTAAATTTATGAGGAAATTTGATTTTATTGGATGTGTTTTCCCCTCCTCTCACTCCCCCCCCCATTTTTTTGGGGGGTGGGGGGGTGGGTGGGTTGCTCGGGACCTCTTATTTTCTGTTCCCTCTGTTTCCTAGAAGCCCGGAGAACAAAGAGTATGTGCTGCGGTGTAGATAGATCTATTTTTAGGCGCATGTTTAGAGGTTGGATTATTTTATGTACCTATACATGTATTATTGTATGTGTTTGTGAATGTATTTATGTGTATCTGAGAATGTTTTGTATTTCTTAAGATATGAATTGCAAATTATTTTGCAAAGTATGTAAAAGTTTTTATGTGAAAAACAATAAAAAATAATTTTAATTAAAATGTTTTCTAACAGAAATTAGAAAACATATTTTTTTTTTTCTCTAAGTTTTCAGTATTTTTTCACTTGTATAATAAAAAAAAAACAGTGGTGATCAAATACCACCAAATAAAGTTCTATTTGGGTGAAAAAAAATTATATAAATTTCATTTGCATATAGTGTTACATGACGGAGCAATTACCAATTAAAGTAGCACAGTGCTGAATAGCAAAAAACACCCTGCTCGTGAAGGGGATAAAACCTTCTGGAGCTTAAAGTGGTTGTAAACCCACTTTTGCAACTTGCACCTACAGGTAAGCCTAGATTAAGGCTTACCTGTAGGTGCAAGAAATATCTCCTAAACCTACACGGTTTAGGAGATATTTACTAAAATCACAGGCGCCGCCGTCTACGGCGCATTCACGCCGTAGATAATGGCGCATTCATGGGGTTAATCCCATTCACAAATTCGGCTAAGTCCCAGCAACGCTTGGGCTTAGCCGAATTTGACGGCTCCCGCGCGCATGCGCGGAGTCACGTCTTCGCCGCTCCGGCCAATCACAGCGCCGGAGCGGCGCTGTGATTGGCTGGAGCGGCGATACCCGGAAGTAACATTCCGGCTATCGCTGCAGCGATGGCTGCGGCTGGAGAGAGGGACACGGATGGCTTCTGGGGCCCCGATCTAAGGTAAGTGGTACATAATGAGCTAGTATGCTAGTCATACTCGCTCATTATAGCTTTGTCTTGCAGATGGGCTAAAAAGAAAAAAAAGTTATATGGGTTTACAACCACTTTAAGTGGTTAACTTACAATTTAATATTTTTACTATTTAAATCTTTAGCTTCTGTTTAAGTTTCTGGAAGCTGTGGACACCATTCTAATTGAAAGGGCACTGCACTTGGAATTACAGATCTGTACTTGCCACTGAAAACACCCAAGTAATGCACAGGATAATTTTTCTTAGGAATGCAGCGAAGAAAAGGCACAGTCAGGCTATACTATATAACTATCAAGCCCCCAAAGGTCAGTAAGATGTAAAGCAGTGTAGTACAGAGGTCAGTAGTATTTAGGGCAGTGAACATAGGCCAGTATACAGATGTCAGTAGTATGTAGGGCAGTGTACAGTGGTCCGTAGTACTTAGGGCAGTGTACAGAGGTCAGTAATATGTAAGGCAGTGTACAGAGGTCAGTAGTATGTAAGGCAGTGTACAGAGGTCAGTAGTATGTAGGGCAGTGTACAGAGGTCATTGGTATGTAGGGCAGTGTACAGAGGTCAGTAGTATGTAGGGTAGTGTACAGAGGTCAGTAGTAAGCAGGGCATTGTACAGAGATCAGTAAGATGTAGGGCAGTGCACAGATGTCAGTAAGATCTATTGCAGAGTACAGCAGTCAGTAGAATGTAGGGCAGTGAAATAAATAGGGGGTGGCTTTGTATTTCCCCTATTCATTATAAATATGTATTATCTTTACTCCTATAGTTAGCTATTCTATTAAAGCTCTGATAAGTTTAATGGTGGTGATATAATAACAATGTTGGCTATAGAAATAAACATGATGCGCAAATAAGCAAAGGTCCCATTTATTTACAAAGAAAACAGAAATGCTAACATGAAAACACTAAAAGAATATTACAGAGCATATAAAACAAAAAGAACATAGATCATACTTTACGCAAGGTCGTCCTCAGTATTCGTTGTCTCTCGGTTGGGCTCAATGGGAAAAAAAAGAGCCTCATCATTTGCTCTCATTTTTTAAAGCGCACTCAGACACAACCCACGCAAACACCCTTTTCCAGCCTGTGTAGTCCTCTGTCCAATGAGAAGCTATAAGAGGCTGTTCTTCCTAATAACCAAGAAGTACATTATTCCCCCGAATATCTTCCAGGAAGCATGCTGTTGTCTCCACCAGGTGGCACTGCTATATCACCATCAAACTTCTTGACCCAGGTCAGCATTCCAGCAACAGCTGGCCTTTTGATGTTTCGATTGCATACAAGGCAATTAGGCACTTTATTCTTCCCATCACCAGGTGGTCTGAAGCAGAGCTCTCCTATTTTCATACGCCACCGCCATGCATGACTCCTTTTTCCATATGAAAATTCTGATAAGCACTCTTCAGTTGCATACACCCTGCTGGGTAAACCTGCTTTACTGGCATCACAGACTACCTCCAACAGTTTACAGGCTTAGGTGTAACCAAATTTCAACCGTCCAGAAATATCTGACATAAAAAAAAATGTTGCCTTCCAACAGGCAGCATACAGAAATCAGTAGGGTCTGGAGGGCGCGGTGCAGGGGGGGTCTGGAGGGCGCGGTGCAGGGGGGGTCTGGAGGGCGCGGTGCAGGGGGGGTCTGGAGGGCGCGGTGCAGGGGGGTCTGGAGGGCGCGGTGCAGGGGGGGTCTGGAGGGCGCGGTGCAGGGGGGGTCTGGAGAGCGCGGTGCAGGGGGGTCTGGAGGGCGCGGTGCAGGGGGGTCTGGAGGGCGTGGCACAGGAGAGCTGGGCACATAGAGGGGGTCTGGAGGACCGGGCACGTGGTGGAGGTCTGGAGGGCACGGTATGGGGGAGGTCTAGAGGGCACAATACGGGGGAGGGGTTCTGGAGGGCACGGCACAGGGGAGGGGTTCTGGAGGGCACGGCACAGGGGAGGGGGTCTGGAGGGCACGGCACAGGGGAGGGGGTCTGGAGGGCACGGCACAGGGGAGGGGGTCTGGAGGGCACGGCACAGGGGAGGGGGTCTGGAGGGCACAGCACAGGGGAGGGGGTCTGGAGGGCACGGCACAGGGGAGGGGGTCTGGAGGGCACGGCACACGGGAGGGGGTCTGGAGGGCACGGCACACGGGAGGGGGTCTGGAGGGCACGGCACACGGGAGGGGGTCTGGAGGGCACGGCACACGGGAGGGGGTCTGGAGGGCACGGCACACGGGAGGGGGTCTGGAGGGCACGGCACACGGGAGGGGGTCTGGAGGGCACGGCACACGGGAGGGGGTCTGGAGGGCACGGCACACGGGAGGGGGTCTGGAGGGCACGGCACACGGGAGGGGGTCTGGAGGGCACGGCACACGGGAGGGGGTCTGGAGGGCACGGCACACGGGAGGGGGTCTGGAGGGCACGGCACACGGGAGGGGGTCTGGAGGGCACGGCACACGGGAGGGGGTCTGGAGGGCACGGCACACGGGAGGGGGTCTGGAGGGCACGGCACACGGGAGGGGGTCTGGAGGGCACGGCACACGGGAGGGGGTCTGGAGGGCACGGCACAGGGGAGGGGGTCTGGAGGGCACGGCACAGGGGAGGGGGTCTGGAGGGCACGGCACAGGGGAGGGGGAATGGAGGGCACGGCACAGGGGAGGGGGTCTGGAGGGCACGGCACACGGGAGGGGGTCTGGAGGGCACGGCACACGGGAGGGGGTCTGGAGGGCACGGCACACGGGAGGGGGTCTGGAGGGCACGGCACACGGGAGGGGGTCTGGAGGGCACGGCACACGGGAGGGGGTCTGGAGGGCACGGCACAGGGGAGGGGGAATGGAGGGCACGGCACAGGGGAGGGGGAATGGAGGGCACGGCACACGGGAGGGGGTCTGGAGGGCACGGCACACGGGAGGGGGTCTGGAGGGCACGGCACACGGGAGGGGGTCTGGAGGGCACGGCACACGGGAGGGGGTCTGGAGGGCACGGCACACGGGAGGGGGTCTGGAGGGCACGGCACACGGGAGGGGGTCTGGAGGGCACGGCACACGGGAGGGGGTCTGGAGGGCACGGCACACGGGAGGGGGTCTGGAGGGCACGGCACACGGGAGGGGGTCTGGAGGGCACGGCACACGGGAGGGGGTCTGGAGGGCACGGCACACGGGAGGGGGTCTGGAGGGCACGGCACACGGGAGGGGGTCTGGAGGGCACGGCACACGGGAGGGGGTCTGGAGGGCACGGCACACGGGAGGGGGTCTGGAGGGCACGGCACACGGGAGGGGGTCTGGAGGGCACGGCACACGGGAGGGGGTCTGGAGGGCACGGCACACGGGAGGGGGTCTGGAGGGCACGGCACAGGGGAGGGGGAATGGAGGGCACGGCACAGGGGAGGGGGAATGGAGGGCACGGCACAGGGGAGGGGGAATGGAGGGCACGGCACAGGGGAGGGGGAATGGAGGGCACGGCACAGGGGAGGGGGAATGGAGGGTACGGCACAGGGGAGGGGGAATGGAGGGCACGACAGATGGGGGGAATGGAGGGCACAGCACGGGGGGTCTGGAGGGATACAGGGGGGTTTGGAGGGTGCAGAGCAGGAGGGCATGGTGTAGGGGGTTTGGAGGGCACAGTACTGAAGGGTCAGAAGTGCTGCTGTGGCACAGCTACCTGTTCTGGTGCTCTAATCCTCGCTGATCCTCCTCTCTGATCACATGATGTCACCCACTTGAAAGAACTTCAGAGGAAGGCCAGCAGGGATCAGCGCACTGCACTCAGGGCTACAAGAGCCCAAACTAGCCGACAGTGAACCCTATGCGGCAGTGAACCGTCCCGCAGCTGCACATGAAAGGAGCATCTTGGGTAAGAGGGAATGCCTCTGCCTAGAACTAGCTATGCTTCCAGGTTTGAGAGCTCAGGCAGCAAGACGCCTTAGTTCTTTCTTTCTCACGCTGCTCTGTCAATCTGTGTGGGGAGGAGGAGGAAAAACACTGGAAGGTGGGCAGGAACTGGATGATGATCTACAGGTCACCTGCCCGCAGGTAGATCACAATCGATGGATTGTCGACCCCCGACCTAGAGAATAAAATAGTGGGCGTTGCATTTTTTACGTTGCACGGTATTTGTGCAGCGATTTTTCAAATGCAATTTTTTTTGAAGAAATACACTTAAATGAAATTTAGTGAACAAAAACACAATATAATGACCAATCTTTTGGAAAAATATTAAATATGATGCGTGTCTAGTAAATACCAATCATGTCATGCTTTAAAATTGCGCACGCCCACGGAAGGGTGACAAACCACAGTACATTAAGTTATACATTGGCGACACTATAAAAGTCTTTACGAGTTACCAGTTAAGAGTTACTCGGGAGGTCTGGTGCTAGAATTATTGCTCTCACTCTGAAGTTTGCAGCGATACCTCACATGTGTGGTACGATCACCGTTTACATATGCATGCAGAACTGATGCGTGCATTCACCTTTGCGCATGAGCATGAGGGACGGGGGTGCTTACATTTTTTTAAAAAATTTTAATTTATTTTTACACTGTGCCTTTTAAAAAAAAAATAAACCTGTTTATTGTTTTCACAGGGGATCAACGACACCCCTTGTGATAGCATGGGCCATTACAGGTACTCTTTATGGAGAGATCTGGGGTCTAATAGACCCCAGATCTTAACTTTGGCCTCTAAAGATCAAGATCAGTTTGATCTGCTGCTTCACAAGTCGGTAATGTCTTGTAAAACAAAGAAACCAAAACCGGAAGTGACAACATCCTGATGTCACAGTGGGAGGAACATCAGTTCCTTTCACTGTGTCTGGGGAAGCCGATACCACCGGCCGCACCTCTAGGCGGTACCCCCTTCCACCACCTGTGAAAGTAATCCAGCGGCTGTATAACCACTAGGATTACTTTCACACTGTGCATAAATTGCCAGATCTAAAAAAAAACAATGCCAGGATAAGGACTGTAGCTGCAGACATGATCCCTATATAACTGCTTCAATACGAGGTTGTATACAGTGGGTACTCTTTGTTATATTGCAGCCATTTGCTAAAATAATTTAAGTTCATTTTGTGTCCTCATTAATGTACACACAGCACCCAATATTGACAGAAAAACACAGAATTGTTGTCATTTTTGCAGATTTAATAAAAAAGAAAAACTGAAATATCACATGGTCCCAAGTATTCAGACCCTTTGCTGTGACACTCATATATTTAACTGATCATCCTTGAGATGGTTCTACACCTTCATTTGAGTCCAGCTGTGTTTGATTATACTGATTGGACTTGATTAGGAAAGCCACACACCTGTCTATATAAGACCTTAGGCCGGGTTCACACTTGTCTGACAAACGCTCCGACATTGGGAGCTCATGTCGCATGACGTGTGAAAATCAATGTTTCCCTATGGGAGCCGTCTTAACTGGTCCGACACAAGTTGGTCCGACTTTGAAAATGCTCCCTATACTACTTTGGTCCGACTTTGATCCTACTTCAGCCCATTGACTATCATTGAAGTCGGATCAAAGTCGGACCGCAGTCTTGCATGATCCGACTTTGGCATGCGACTTGTGCTCTGCTGATCTTGAGGGGGAACTCCACGCCAAATTTTAAATAAAAAAACCGGCATGGGTTCCCCTCCATGAGCATACCAGGCCCTTCGGTCTTGTATGGAGTTTAAGGGGAACCCTCTAAGCCAAAAAAAGGCGTGGGGGGTCCCCCCAAAATCCAAACCAGACCCTTATCCGAGCGTGCAACCTGGCAGGTCGCAGGAAAAGAGGGGGGGACGAGAGAGCGGCCCCCCTTCCCTCCTGAACCGTACAAGGCCGCATGCCCTCAACATGGGGGGCTTGGTGCTTTGGGGCAGGGGGGGCGACCTGCGGCCCCCCCCACCCCAAAGCACCCTGCCCCATGTTGATGAGGACAGGGCCTCTTCCCGACAACCCTGGCCGTTGGTTTTCGGGGTCTGCGGGCGGGGGCTTATCGGAATCCGGGAGCCCCCTTTAATAAGGGGGCCCCCAGATCCCAGCCCCCCACCCTATGTGAATGAGTATGTGAAAGACCCCCGGAGCTGTGTAATAAATTACTTTAAAAACCTGTGTAGTGTTTTTTTATTGACATTTTTTTCCAACAGGTGAATGGGTAGGGGTACGATGTACCCCCTACTCATTTGCATAGGGTGGGGGGCCGGGATCTGGGGGCCCCCTTATTAAAGGGGGCTTCCGGATTCCGATAAGTCCCCGCCCGCAGACCCCTGACAACCAACGGCCAGGGTTGTCGGGAAGAGACCCTGTCCTCATCAACATGGGGGCAGGGTGCCCCAAAGCACCAAACCCCCATGTAAGGGCATGCGGCCTGGTACGGTTCAGGAGGGAGGGGGGCGCTCTCTCGTCCCCCCCCCCCTCTTCTCCTGTGGCCTGCCAGGTTGCGTGCTCGGGTAAGGGTCTGGTTTGGATTTTGGGGGGACCCCACACTGTTTTTTTGGCTTAGGAGGTTCCCCTTAAAATCCATACCAGACAGAAGGGCCTGGTATTGCTCCTGTAGGGGGAACCCATGCCGTTTTTTTATTTAAAATTTGGCGTGGAGTTCTCCCTCAAGATTCATAACAAACACAGTGCCTGGTATTGGTGGGGATCCAAGTCGGATCCCCGTTCATTGAAAGTCGGACATATGTCGGCTTCATGTCGCAGGGCAAAGTCGGATCCAAAGTAGGACGGCTGTCGTGTCGCACAAGTGTGAACCCAGCCTTACAGCTCACAGTGCATGTCAGAGCAAATGAGAATCATGGAGGTCAAAAGGAACTGCCTGAAGAGCTCAGAGACAGAATTGTGGCAAGGCACAGATCTGGCCAAGGTTACAAAAAAAATTCTGCTGCACTTAAGGTTCCTAAGAGCACAGTGGCCTCCATAATCCTTAAATGGAAGACGTTTGGGATGACCAGAAGCCTTCCTAGAGCTGGACGTCCGGCCAAACTGAGCTATCGGGGTAGAAGAGCCTTGGTGAGAGAGGTAAAGAAGAACCCAAAGATCACTGTGGCTGAGCTCCAGAGATGCAGTCGGGAGATGGGAGAAAGTTGTAGAAAGTCAACCATCACTGCAGCCCTCCACCAGTCGGTGCTTTATGGCAGAGTGGCCGACGGAAGCCTCTGTGCAAGACACATGAAAGCCTGCATGGAGTTTTCTATAAAAACACCTGAAGGACTCCAAGATTGTGAGAAATAAGATCCTCTGGTCTGATGAGACCAAGATAGAACTTTTTGGCCTTAATTCTAAGTGGTATGTGTGGAGAAAACCAGGCACTGCTCATCACCTGTCCAATACAGTCCCAAGAGTAAAGCATGGTGGTGGCAGCATCATGCTGTGGGGGTGTTTTTAAGCTGCAGGGACAGGACGACTGGTTGCAATCGAGGGAAAGATGAATGCGGCCAAGTACAGGGATATTCTGGACGAAAACCTTCTCCAGAGTGCTCAGGACCTCAGACTGGGCTGAAGGTTTACCTTCCAACAAGACAATGACCCTAAGCACACAGCTAAAATAACGAAGGAGTGGCTTCACAACAACTCCGTGACTGTTCTTGAACGGCCCAGCCAGAGCCCTGACTTAAACCTAATTGAGCATCTCTGGAGAGACCTAAAAATGGCTGTCCACCAACGTTTACCATCCAACCTGACAGAACTGGAGAAGATCTGCAAGGAGGAATGGCAGAGGATCCCCAAATCCAGGTGTGAAAAACTTGTTGCATCTTTCCCAAAAAAGACTCATGGCTGTATTAGATCAAAAGGGTGCTTCTACTAAATACTGAGCAAAGGGTCTGAATACTTAGGACCATGTGATATTTCAGTTTTTCTTTTTTAATAAATCTGCAAAAATTTCAACAATTCTGTGTTTTCTGTCAATATGGGATGCTGTGTGTACATTAATGAGGAAAAAAATGAACTTAAATGATTTTAGCAAATGGCTGCAATATAACAAAGAGTGAAAAATTGGAGGGGGTCTGAATACTTTCCGTACCCACTGTATATGCGTATGGCGGTAATGAAGCCGTCAAACCCACTGCACAGATATCAATCTGTCAGAAATATAGGGGTTGATTTACTAAACGCATATTGGCTGTTTTTCCTTAGCTTAGTGAATGCGGTGAAAACTCACTTTGCAAAAAATGCCAAATCACTTTCAAGAAAAAAAAAAAAGCAAAAGGAAAAAAAATATATTAAAAAAATTTGATGTCGGCTTTTCCTATCATTGTGAAGCAGAATTCACCAAGCGTTGGATTGTTCACCCACTAATATGGAACGTGAGCTGGGATTAGAACGTCGTGAGACCAAACAGTGCAGGACACAGAAATCAATTTTTAGACCATATGTTATATGCTGCTCCCCTTACGCAATTGTCAAAAACCTTGCTGGGACTATCCCCCGGTGAATTCCTATAACCCTGCCCACTCCGTGAGACTCCATTTTTTAGCAAGCAATAAGGACAGAAAAGAGGGGATGGACCTGTGTCCTGTACTGTACTCCTAGAAATTTACAGGAACAAATATTTCTTATATCTTAAAGGGGTTGTAAAGCCTCGTGTTTTTTCACCTTAATGCATCCTATGCATTAAGGTGAAAAAACACCTTAAAGTGTCCGCCCCCCCCCCGAGCCCTTGTTTTACTTACCTGAGCCCCGAACTTCCGTGGGCGCGATCCCACGTCGTTCTCCCCACGGCTTCTCGGCTCTTCATTGGATAGATTGATAGCAGCGCATTGGCTCCCGCTGCTGTCAATCAAATCCAATGACGCGGCCGCCGGGGGGCGGGGCCGAGTCATACACTCAGCGGCTATGTACGTCAAGTGTATGACACGGGAGCACGCCTGCAAGGAAACCCCCTTAGGAGAGAGCTTCCCAGAGGGGGTTATCTATTGCGGAGAGGAGCCGCAAGAGCCGCCGTGGGACCCCAGAAGAGGACGATCGGGGTGACTCTGTGCAAAACGAACTGCACAGTGGAGGTAAGTATGACATGTTTGTTATTTATTTTTTTAAACGTGAACCTATAGTATCACTTTAAATTGTGCAGTACAAGAAAAAGGAATTGATTCTTAGAACACTTGAAATTCCACGCAATAATTCAAGGGGAGGGCAACAAAACGGCTAAAACAGCGGCAACAAGCCCAAGAGAAAAAAAAAGGAAACAACTGACAGCAGAGGCACCTTGCAACCAAAGCACACAACAGCAGAGGATCAAACAGCCGCCTGGCAAACAAACAGTTTTGAGAAATGTGAAAAGAGAATCAGGTGGTAGACCTGCAACATGCTAGATGCTGTTAAAAACCCAAGAACCTGGACATCTCTGGGGAAATGGGTTTAGATAGGGAAGGAGGTACTCGTTCCTCGAGGGCAGAAGCCCTAGAGAAAATAAAAGTAAATTGACCACCCAGCCGGATGGAAGAGAAGGAAGGAAAACCCATAGAGGAACCACCCTTTTAACTGCCAAGTACGCCGTACAGACTCTGCTGAACAATTCTATAGCCCTGGTTAGCGAATTACAACCCGCTGATCAGAGTTATTAACCCCTAATGCGTCTGCCCCCCCACCCATGCAGCAGCTTCCCTGCCTACAGCCACTCCACCTCCCGCCAATCCTATTCTTCTAAAACTGTCCCCTCCACTCTCCTCTACTATCCCCTTTACCCCCTAGCACTGATTACCCCCCTCCACCCAATCTGATCCCCCCCAAACACCATCCCCCATAGGCATCATCATCATTAGCCGGCATACCTCCAATGCCACTCCCATTGGCTTCAGGTGCTGCGTGGGGCTTGGGGGGGAGTGGTGTGGGTGGGGGTGAAGTTGGGGCTTGGGGGGGGGTTTGGTTTATGTGTGTTGTTTACCAACCCCCCCCACCCATAGTACAGTGGATATAGGCAGCACCGCTGACAGCTCATCACTGTAACCGCAAGAGTTACCATGTATCAAACTGTAATTTTATGAATGAATAGAATCTCTATACAGATTCCATTCATTCATGTAAAGTGCTACAGAGAAAGGGACCATCTTCAGTCCCTTTCTCTGTCTCAAAAAAAGATATGGGTGTCTGTTTAGACCTCTGATATCTCACCAAACACCCCCCCCCCCCAAAAAAAAAGAACTGTAAAAAAATGTAAAAAGCTAAATAAAAAAATATAAAAAAGCACAAACATAGCAAAAGAAAAAAACAGGTCCGCCCGCACTCACCCCTCTATGGTGACGGTCCCCCCCCACCCTTCTATGGTGACGCCCCCCCACGCGCACTCACTCCTTCATGGCTTCCTCAGCTCCTCCTCCCGGCCAACCCAGTCCATCCCGATTGGCCAGGAAGAGAAGCCGGAAGACAATAGTGAATATTAATTCGCTATTGTCACAAGTGGGTGGGGTTCGGGGTGCAATGCTCTGCACCCCGAGCCCAAACTTTTTCAAGCCAATTAGAGCCTCAGGCTCTAATCATGCAGCTTGTAAAAAAAAAACATACAAATGCCCCTGATGGACCGCCTGCTCCTGATAAGACCTGTTTCACATGGAGCGGACTGTGTCAAGCAGATCCGCCTGCTCAGCGGAGGATCTGTCTGCTGATCCCCGCTGAGCAGGCGGATGACAGGTCCGTGTCTGCAGATGCAGAGCGGGCACGGACACAGCCTATTCTCTATGGGGTGGTCGGATGGAAATGGACCGCCTGTCCATTTCCATCCGATCTAATCTGCTAGATGGATGGGGAATGGGATCCCCATCTGTCAGTTTTTAGCGGACTGAACTGGATCAGATGCAGGCGTGTTTAAATGGACACATGCCCATTTACATTAGCCTCTCTATAGAGAACAATGGGTGGTCCGATTGGGCCCGCCTGAAATACGGACAGGCAGACCCGATCGGTCTGCTTGTGTGAAAGGGGCCTAAGGCCTTGTTGTGTTTCCTTGTGTGTCTTATCTTGATAAGCTCTTGTACAAGGAGTGGGAAGACCCACTGAGGGTTTTTTGCAGCCCCAAAAATTTTGGGGCAGTTCGATACCCCATGAGGAGAGTTCCTGAAAAAATGGACCTCTCCCCCGATAGTGGGACCCCCCTGTGTCCAGACTTAACAAGTTACCACGATTCTAGTGGAAGGGGCTTCTGTCTTCAGGGACACTCGCTACCTATACACAGTGGGGGGCTCAGCGGTACGTCCAGCATTGGTTGGGGTTTTTCTGATGGCTCAGACACTGAATGAGTACGCAAAAAGGCTACTCCAGGGGTTAAAGACCCGGGAGACTCCTCCTAACGAGGTAGCTCTGGCCGACCAGTTGGTACAGGGCCTTGAGTCTGTCTGCGAGTCAGACATGGATACTATTCCCTTGCTGTCTTGAGCCTCCGTTTTATGCAGTGGCGTTACGCCGCCTGATCTAGCTAAGGTGCTGGTCTGCGGACCAATCTCCCTTTTAAGGTGACAGACTTTTGGGGCCTCTCTGGATGACATCTTTTAAGAGGCCACAGGAGGTAAGAGCACATTGCTTCTGCAAACCAAAAAAGGTAAGGAGCCACACCATAAGGCTAGGGTCCTCCTTCACTGCACACAAGCGGTTCTTTGGTCCGCTTAGTGCGGCAAGTAAACGACCCCAGGCCGATAAAGCGCCTGCTGAGGGACAGAAGCGTCCCTGGGTTTGCAAGCCCAACCTTGCTTGCCTATCGAACACATTTTTTTCCCCTCTTAACCGCCAGCTTCAGCCGACTTGTCGGGAAGCCCTACATGGGGCGGTTACAAGACCTGCTGATACGCAGGGTGGGCCTTTCTGTCTTAGTACAGGAACGGGTTTACTCATATAAGCTATGAGTAAACACTGAACAAGTGTGAAACGCGTCAGCTGTCCTGGTTTATGCTGGTTCTTGTAGTGCCTGTCTTTCTTCAATAAACATACGTTGGATTGGAGTGCGGCTGTCCTCACCATTTTTGTTTTCATTGCTATGTGCATTGCCGGCACCTTTGGTCTCTGAGAGAGAAACATCTTTCCAAAACGTAATCTGCCTGGAGCGTAAATTTTTGGTCTACACAAGGAAACACCTTAGCAGTGCGGGCCGGTTTACAGAACCCAAAGGGGACCGATGTCTCTGCTGCTTTAGCAGCATTCTCCCATTTTAGCGTATCCCGCATTGCCGTGATAAGGTCAGATACCAAAGCATTTTTGCGCTCAGACCTGGACTTGGAGTCATTCTCACTGTCTGACCGGTCACGGTCTGCAGTCTCTGATGCATCAGAATCCGTGCCATGAGCCACAGCCGGGCCTGGTTCTGCATCAGAATTATCCCCAGAAGATGGCGGGGGATGGGGGCGATTTCCACCCCCCGTGTTCCCATGCGCCACTTCTACCTTGGCAACAAAGCCTCCAGGGGCACCAGCTGCCAACTCAGGTGATTCAGGGGGAAAAACCTCTGCTTCAGATGCCATGCTGACCTATGCGCTGTCACCCACAGGGACTCCAGGCAAGGTATCAATAGGCCACCCTCCTAGCTACTACAGAGATGCAGATCTCCCAGAGGACACACCACCCTTGGAATGGTACCGCTATCGCTGCCGTGTGCTCCGCCTGTGATGCTATCCCACAGGTGCCTGTCAGTCTGATGCTCATCAGCGTTCCCTGTGTGAATTTGCGCCAGTGAAATGCACCCTAGAGGCTGAAGACTTCCGCAAAATGGCCACCAAGCGGCCATATGAAAACAATGTGGGCCCTAAGAAAATGGCCACCGAGCCGACAGTAGAGGCAAAAAACGGCCGCAGGCCGCAAAAAGATGGCTGCCGGGCGGCGGTAATTACATACAGGCGTAAACCACAAGAAACATGGCCGCCGAACAGTCGATAGAGGCCAAAGCGGGTGCGAACCACAAGAAAATGGCCGCCGAGCAGCGATATATACATATTGGCGCGAACCACAAGAAAATGGCCGCCAGACAGTCACTAGAGGCCAACAGGCATGGACCACCCCAAAATGGCCGCCGACAGCATGGAGGGAGAAAGGCACACACAGGTAAGCAAAATGACATTTTTTAAACGACAACTACAGCGCAGCCCCGCTCCAGAATGAGCCCCCCAGGTGACCCCCAGCACCCAGCAACCTTAGCTCAGAGCCCAGGGAGGAGAGAAGGCAGGGAGAGAGGAAAGAAAGGGGCCACAACCACTTACTTGATCTACAGGGGAACTACTTACCTTTCCTGCGTGGATCATGCTGGAAGACATTCCGGACAGATCATCATCCTCGCACGGAGGTGACTGTCGGCCAGGCATGCTGTGATTGAACCCTAGGGAACGATCGTATGCATGCCCTGGAGCACAAGCTCACCGGACAGGCTATTGCGACTTGGCCATAAGGTCAGCCGAAGCTGAGCGGTCCGATGCAAGCCCTGGAGCGTAGGCTCACCAGCCAACTGTAGAGCGACGGGCATGTCGTGGAAAACCCAGCGCGTAGCTAGGGTTGGCACACACTCGATGGCCGAAACTGGGGGGGACTACAAGGATCGAGGATCCAGCCTGTCACCCAGTCGCCAGTTGATCGAAGATCGCAGGAAACAAAAAATAAACATAGAAATGTTTTCCCCCGGATCAGTGGGCCCGAAGGGAGCCATGTCCTTCTCCTTGCTAGACAGAAAAAAACTGATCTGCGAGGTGCAGAGAGAGGGATTATACCCAGAGGGTCCGCCCCCCTGGCCGGTGCTGTAGAAGGTATGATGTAACACTTTTTACAAGTTTTTTCTGCCTAGTCACTCCTAAAGATAGGATAATACCCACTTGTCAATAGGAAGCTGTGTCAGTCCATGAACGAAAGAGTAATATTGTTTTGATAAACATTTGTGCAAATATCGCACTGCCTTAAAAATCATTAGCACCTTCTTTTTATTCTATTGGTCATGTGCTTTGCATGGTTTGGGGGGTCTTTTACAAATACTGAAAACTGTAAGTGAAAAATGAATTTTTTGAGAAATTTTTGGGTACGTTCGATTTTCACCATTTTGCAAAAAGGCGCAATTCAAAATTTACAAATATTTGTTATTTAATAACTCCTTATAGGTTAAAATTTTATATTTAGTAGGGATTTAGCAGGAATTTTGTAACATTAGCTGTGTTTTTATCTGCTATTAAGGGTTTTAGTTTATTTTTTACGAATATATTGGTTTGATAAACATTTGCGCAAATACCGTGGGGTCTAAAAAATCAGTAGCACCTTCTTTTTATTCTAGAGGTCATATGCTTTAAGAAAATAAATGGTTTTGGGGGTCTTTCACAAATTCTGAAAGCTGTAAGGGAAAAATTAAAACCAGATTTTTAAAGAAATTTGGATATTTACATTTTTGCGTACGTTCGATTTTCACTATTTTGCAAAAAGGTGCTTTCAGAAAATATATGGTTTGGGAGGTCTTTTACAAACGTTGAAAGCTATAAGTGAAAAATAAAAACGCAAAGGAAAAATTCCAAAAATAGTCTGGCCACGGGAGGGTAAAAATGGAGCACAGGGCCTGGCAGCGAATAGGTTAAGGAAGAAGAAGAGGGATCAGTTCCCAAGGCAAGGCAAGACAAGGCAGGTGAAAATCCTGACCCACCCATAATTTAACTTGTAAATTATTTCATATGCCTTCAGGCTGGACATGGGGAGGGCGAATGAAAGTCCAACAGTCAGAATAAAGTGTACCATCAAAGCATAAAAAAACAACTTTCAGGGTACTTGGTTAACCTGGAACTGTCTAAGTTTGGAGGACCAGTTGTACATTCACTTTGTGATTCTTGTGCTTTCTGCAAATGCATCACTATAGCAAACCTCACTCTCATGTGGGTTATATCCTCTACCACTGTTCTATGTTGTTCATGTGGTGCATATTAGCTTTTTTGCACCATGTACTCTCGTCCATTATATGATATGTATTTTTAACTCTCTTACTTTTTTGTTCTATTGCTTATGAATTGTTATCAATAAAATATATTTTTATATTCTATCTCTCGTCCAAATTTGCCTTTAAAGTCCGATCTTGGGGCAGTTTTTGCCCCTTTCTCCTTCTTATCACTGTTCTATGTGGAAAAGACTTGCATTCTCTGGTCTCTTACCAGGTCACGCAACCCCCATGGATGTGTCCCCCCATCACTCAGATCGCACCCAGTAATGTCCCCGTGCCCCCGATCCATGGCCGCTTTGAGCGGCTTCCCACCTTCCATTCTTTTTTGTACAACCCTCCTGAGAATAGATTTTAAGATGTTATCAAACCTTTCAACCAGCCCAACTACCTGCAGGTGATGAACTGAGGTCTTCAGCTGTTTCTTTGGAACAACCTGCATATGTCTGCCATCACCTTTGACATGGACACACCGGATTTCCTTAGAAACCCAGTCCTTGAGAACATGTTGAATAATTCTCTAGCAAATGTCTTTGGGGAGGTTTTCCTCAAAGGGTCTACTAAAGGAATACTCCTGCGCTATCACTCAAAATGATGATAAACAGAATAACTGCTGCAAACACCGATAGGTGAATCCATGACCAGTGATATGTAAATGGTTGTTAGGAGGTGCTGCGCTGTTTTAGAAGCGTTAATTGTAAACAATAAAATCAAGGAATAAGCTTCAATCCCGAATAATGAAAAATAATAAGCCAAATGGCAACACAAACCAAAAGTGCAACTAGGTGATTCTATTCCTTCAATAATGAAAACTCCTCACAGGGATGTATATGATAGATTGAAACAGTCTCCATAGAAAAAAAATCCCATGCATAACATAAAAATGAATAATCAATTAGTGCTTAAGTGGATAATTGAACAGTGCCATGGCTGATGCATATATAACATAGCGAAACAAAAAATAGTGAAAAAAATCCTACAAGTATTTAAGAAGTCCTAAAAATGCTCTGGTGTGAAGGATAAGTAAAAGTGCTAGAATCGTTCACCGTGTAGGCATAAGAAATGTGTAACAGGTGTCTCGTCTTTCCATGCAGCGAGACCTCTGTGCAAAACGGCCTCTCACCTTACTGCTGTAAGGTAACAGCATGAGTAGATAAATAATTCCAATTTACTCTGTGGGTCCTCCTATGGATGGGCCGGCTAGTGGCTCTCAGATGGACAATACCGACTACCTCTGGGTGTCCTCCTCTCATTGACCCAGTGATTAGCACTCTGTAGTGGATGATGGCTCCTGTATAGTGGTCTGAGAATCCTCCCAAACATGCCTGTGTAATGTATAGAGGAAAGAAAGGGAAAGCCCAGATAGTATAATATCGTTTGCTAAAATGTATTGGTAAAACGAACAGTTAAAACACTCACAATGAGCAAGATGGAACACAGCATGTAATCCACGAGCGGCGAGCTGGTATTCCCCACATCACTCCCGAAGTTCCTGTCAAATCAATCCTGACACGTATCGTCACAACCACGTGACTTCATCAGGGGAGCAGGCTAGCACAGAAAATGTCCTTAAATAGTCTGGTTGGGGCATATGGTGTAGTCCCCATTACATTACATAGTGGTGGACATTTTCTAAAGGTCATCCTGGTCTGAGTATTTTGACAGCCATTTTCCCAAGGATGCAAACATATTAAAATAGTGAACCACAAAAATATATAAAAAAAAATTAAAATGATGAATGTATAAAGCCGCTGAAGGGAAAAATATATATGGTAGTATAAGAACAATATAAAACCTAAAAATAAAACAAATCTAAAAAATTACCGGGGAACACCGGAAGGGATGCACGAATCTCCACGCATAAGTGCAAGGAACACATATAGAAATCATAATGGATCAAGGTGATCAAAAAGTAAACTCTACCGCTCTGAAGACGGGACCTGGATATATGTGTACCTAGTGATCAAATGTATATAAAACAATTGGATATAACTCATAAATATCTGCACGGTGGCTACAATAAGGACGCCAATGAAAAGTGGTAATTTATATTATACCGATGAGAGGAGCATATATAAAGCTCGATATGGGCACGTTGTGCCGACAAAAAATGTGGCATCGATGATATAGATTATGGGGAGGGATTACTCAAAAATCACTAATAAAACAGTTCAAATCAAACTCAATATTGAGTCCTTGAGGTGTGAAAGTGTGCATAAAGAAAATCCACTTTGATTCAAGCTGGCTAAGTGTTCTTATTTTGTGGCTTCCATGCCAATGTTTTTTTATAAAGTTCAATTCCCCAAAAATTCTAATTGCAGGGATCTCTATTGTGAACATGGCAAAGTGCTTGGATACGCTACCAGGCATGCAATATCACAACTTTGAATGCCAAATGGTGCGATTCCTCCTCCTCAACTGAGCCACTTAAGGCAACCCTGACCAGACAGGTGGGAAATGTGGATCAAGATGGTGATGTCCAAAATGGTAAAGACCTCCTTCCACCGCAAAACCGTTTGGTAGGTTTATGGGTTACAGCAGCCATAAAAGACAACAGAAAGCCTCCACACAGTGAAAAACTGTATGCTTACAGATTTATTTGATATAAAGGCTTTACATGAAATCCAGAAATGTATTTTCATCAAGTAAAAATCTCCTCTGATCAAAAAAAGTATAAAATTCAGGAAGCCGCAATGGCATGTAAAGGACTCATCCAACTGACGCATTTCGTCTACAAAGACCAGTTGAAGTCTGGATTGGTGTTATCTTTATGTAATTTGGGTAGACAATAAATAATCGGTGTCCGGCATGTTTCTGGTAAGGTCTCAAGACCTAGATGTCCCAATTTCACGTTCCTTTCTGGATTTATATATAGGATTGCGGAGTAGCATAGCGTAAGTCTCCTTATCGTCCAATAATTTGAGCATACTGGCATACTGCAATACAGAGGGGGCGGTTTATGCCCTAGAATGCAGCTGTGGATTGCAATACATTGGACGTACCAAGAGACTTCTAAGAATACGCATCAAAGAGCATGTACAAAATATTTTTTTGATCACCTCGATCCATTATAATTTCTATATATGTATTCCTTGCACTTATGCATGGAGATTTGTGCATCCCTTCCGGTGTTCTCCGGTTATTTTTTTTATTTTTTTTTGGTTTTATATTATTCTCATCCCATATATTTTTCCCTGCAGCAGCTTTATACATTCATAATTTTTTGTTTTTTTAAATATATTTTTGAAGTCACGTGGTCGTGACGATACGCATCAGAATTGATGATCAGGCACAACGGAAGTGACGCGGGAATACGAGCTCGCAGCTCGAGGATTACATACTGTGTTCCAGCTTTCTCATTGTGAGTGTTTTAACTGTTAGTTTTACCAATACATTTTATCAAATGATACTACACTATCTGGGCATTCCTCTCCTTTCCTCTAAAAATTACACAGGCTTATTTGGGAGGATTCTCAGACCACTATAGAGGAGACCCCATCCACTACAGAGTGCCAATCACTGGGTCAATGAGAAGAGGACCCCCAGAGGTAACCTGAGAGCCACTAGCTGGCCCATCCATAGGAGGACCCACAGAGCAAGCTGGAATAATTTTTTATCTACCCATGCTGTTAGGTTACTTTCACACTGAAGCGCTGGATGCACTGGCGGTATAGTGGCGCTATTTTTAGCGCACTATACAGTAGTTTTTGCCACAATTTGCGGGCGCTAGCGGGGTAATTTTAACCTCCGCTAGCGGCCGGAAAAGGGTTAAAAACGCCTGCAATAACGCCTCTTTGCAGTGTTTTGGAGGCGCTACCCCTTTGATTTCAATGGGCAGAGGCGCTATAGGAGCGGTATTTTTTTTTTCGTGCCGGTATCTGTGGACCAGATCCCGGCACAAACAGTGAGTCAGAACTCCGAAGCGGAGCAGTAGCAGACAGGTACACCCATAGGGCACGTACCACGTCCAAGGTATGTAGCGCAGCCTCCTGGGATGCGACGGCCGAGGACGCAAGGACGGAAACACAATGTCCTCGTTTAGGTAAAAAGCTGAAACCACCTTGGGAAGGAATGAAGGTTACGGGCGAAGCACCGCTTATCCTTATGGAGGACCAAGTAAGGCAACTTGCAAGACAAGGCTGCCATTCCAGAAACCCTTCTGGCCAAAGTAATGGCAACTAGAAAGGCAACTTTCTGAGAAAGAGTGGAAAATCCCTGATGTTCTCAAAGGGAGGTTCCTGAAGAACCAAGAGCACTAGAGAAGTCCACGGAGGAAGCGGTGGTCCAATCGGGGCAACCACGCGTCGGACCCCCTGCACACACATACTTACCAGTGAGTGAGCCACCAGGGGCCGTTGGAATTAGACAGCCAAGGCTGAAATCTGCCCCTTAACAGTGCTCAAGGCAAGGTTCAGATCCACTCTGCACTGTAAGAACAGAAGGATCCAAGAAACCAGGCCATGTCCGTAGGCGCCCGGCCATCACATCACATATAGAGATGTAGGTCTTCCAAGTGCAATGGTAGATCGTCCGGGAAGATTCCCGGGCCCTCAACATGAAGGGGATTACCGAATCTGCCAGACCACGGTCCCTTAGTACCTGGCTTTCAATAGTCAAGGCGTTAAAGCCAGCGACTGTAAACCAGGATGAAGCATGGGACCTTGTGACAGAGGGTCCTCCCGCATTGGCAGCCGCCGGGGAGCATCAGCTACCAGTCTCCCGAGGTCAGCGTACCAGGGACGCTGGGACCAATCTGGGGCGATCAGAATCACCAGAATCCCCGCGGCCTCCACTCTGCGGAGCAGACGAGGAAGCAGTTCCAGTAGGGGAAAGGCACAAATTCCCTATGGAGAAATCAACACGTCCGACCAGGGAGCCTTGGACCTGGTCACAAACCTCGGCACCTGCGATTGAGACGAGAAACCAGGAGATCCACAACTGGTGATCCCCAATTCCAACAAAGTAATTGAAAACACCTCCGGGTGAAAAGACCATACCCTTTGGTCCAGCATCTGGCGACTCAGATAGTTTGCCTGCCAGGTCTTTACGCGGGGGTGTAAGCAGCCGATAGAGCCTGCACGCTCCTTTCGGCCCAACTTAGGATGCGAGCGACTACCGGCGCTGCGGCCGTCCAATGGAAACCTCAGACGCCCCTGAAGTCTCTGCGACCACTTGGAGATGCACAGTCTGATCGCTCGAATTTCGAGGACATCGATCGGCGGTCGAGAGTCTTCCAGACCGTGAGGCTGGCGTCCTTCGTGATCACAGTCCTATGGAAAAGGAAGGAACTACGACCTCCTGGACCCAACACTTTCACCACCGACTGAAGCATCTGCAACTGCTCCAAGGGAAGGAAGACCTTTGCCTCCAAAGAATTCAGGATCAAGTCTAGGGACTTCAGACACTGAGTCGGTACCAACACCGACTTCTGTATGTTCAGTACCCAACCAAAGTCCCTGAGGGTCTGACTGGCTATAGACATGTCCTCCTCTAATTCTGAGCCAGAAGCAGCTCTCAGAAGAAGAATGCCCAAGTAGCCCACAATAACAATGTCACGCTGTCTCAGCAAAGCCCAGATCGGGGCGAGCACCTTGTGAACAACTCTGGGTGCCGACGCCAAGTTAAATCGCAAAGCGCAGAAAACTCAGATGGCTGTTGTAGATGGGGACATGCAAGTATGCAACCCTGGTGTCCAGAGACACTAGAATTCCCCAAAAACAATACATACACACATTGTGTATGTGGTAATGTGTATGTTCATACTGTGGCGCCGAAGACGCGCATGAGTGTGGGAAGAAACCGGAGTACCCAGAGGAACCCCACGCAGACACAGGGAGAACATGCAGTTTCCAGGCAGACGGTGTCAGGGTCCAGGTTTGAACCAGCGACCCTCTTGCTGCCAGGTGAGGGAGTTAATCACTACCCCACTGTGCTGCCCCACAAGGTAATGAGGGCCCTGAGGTCCAAGATTGGATGGACATCGTCCTTCCGTGGGACTACCAACAGATTCAAATAGAATCACTGAAACCCTTCCACCAGGGGCACAGGTAATAATATTCTGCACCAGAGCAAGTCATGTACTGCTCCCATCAAGGCAGACCGACGAGCCAGAAGGATAGGAAAAATTTGCGGGAAAGACCTGTTTGGTGGACAAGAAGAGAGGCTATCTTGTACCCCAAAATGACCACCTTGCAGAGAAGCGGAGAGGTCCACCAAGCTGCAAACTCGCAAAATCATCCCCCCCACCCATGAGTCGGGCAGGGACAAAATACCATGCGTAGCATGGAATATCAGCTGGCACATTCGTGCACGCACCCAGGTATGCTTCTGTCCCCCAGCTAGAGCCTTGTCAGCCCGGGAGGATCTACTGACGAAAATACTGCTACTGCGCGGAATCGGAGGGCCCTGGCCAACGGCACGGCTCCTTCCCCACAGAGGACTGTGAGAGAAGAGTGCTCTTACCTCCAGTGACATCTTAATGTCGTCCAGCGAGGTACCAAAAAACCTCAGAAAGGCAATCTGCCAGAGCTCACCTGGGAGCTTAGCCAGTGGACCAGCATTCCAGCCAATCAGGCGGCGCAGCACCACCGCCGATACAGAGGTTCTGGAAATCATTTACATACACACACCGAGCATGTATTAGTGTATACGGTTTTACCGTGGCACCTAAGGCGCGGGTGTCCTTCGAGTGTCGGAGGAAACCGGATGACCCGGAGGAACCCAGACACAGGGAAAACATGCAAACCCCAAGCAAACTGCGACGGGGTCATTTTAAATACACACACTGTGTATGTATAAGTGCCTAGGTGTTTACCGTGGTGCAGAAGGCGCGCATGCCTTTGGGGTGTGGGAGGAAACCGGAGTACCCGGAGGAAACCCACACAGACACAGGGAGAACAAGCAAACTCCCGGCAGAAGGTGTCGGGGTCCTGGTTCGAACCAGTGACCCTTTTGCTGCCAGGTGAGGGAGTTAACCACCACACCACTGTGCTGCCCCACATGGAAAGTCGCAGCCATATATAGGTCGCAATACTGACCCCAGCATCACCGCCTTGGACCTCCTATCAGAAGGGTATGATAACGGACCGCCATGCGCTGGGGAACCACAAGGACTTCTGCGGCCGTTCCCATTCCTTATGCATGAATTATCAAAGAGAGTAACACAAACAAAAAACGCCACAAAGCGGGCAGATTTGTGTGACCTAAGGGAGACAGACTCCTCTGCGGAAGTCCCAGCTGCATTCCCAGCTGGAGAGTGTCCCACACAGCATCAGAAGTGCACTCAGAAATGCCCTGACAAACATTTCCCAGAAGATGGCGGGGGGAGGGGGCACTTTCTTACCCCTGTTACGCCCGCAATCCGTTTCTACCTTGGCAACAAAAGGTTCCAGGACTATCTATAATTTATCCAAGGAAACCGCAGGTGCAGGGGCATCATTTGCTGCCTCTGGCATGGGGAAAAAAGGTCACATACTGACTTCATAAAAACGCCCACTGACATCCCTCAGGGACCAAGTGAAACACACATAAGAGTCCACCCTCCATGCTGACTGACCGGGAGGGTAACCCAGGGGACTCACCGCCTAGAAGGAGAACGCTCAGCACCGCTGCCCGCCTTGTACACACAGCGCGTGTGTGAAGAAGAAGCTGTGAGGAGAAGATACTGGGCTGTTCAGAAGCCAGTGCTAGAGGCCAAACCCACCCCAAAATGGCCACCAGACGCCTTAGATGTAAAAGGGCGCAGACCACAAGAAAATGCCCGCCTGCAATACCGACCTGTGCCACAGGGCGGCTACAAGAAAATGTCCGCCAATGGAAGTTTAAATACAGAAAAAAAGACATACAGAAAATGGCGGCAGCACTGCAAAAAAAGGCTCCCGGGGCCAGGGATGTGGATGAGAAGGCCTGCAGAGACTTCCCAGGAGACAGACCCCCTTCACAGAAAGTGGACCCCGGCGCCTCACGGTCCCCCCACAGGGACTCGGAGCCCCCCCACAGGTACACCCCGGATGCAGTGGGCCCTAGGGCAGGAGGTAAAAGGGCGACAGAGCAGGGAAAGGGAGGACAGGAGAACCCCTAAATCCTGGGAATACTCAGCTGTTCCATCCTGCCGAGACAGGAGGAACCGTACTTACCTGTCCTTGCGAGGACAAGCTGGCACATCCCTGACAGACCCACAACCGATGGTACGGAGTAGCTGTCGGCCCGGTCCACTGTGAGTGAGGCACAAGCAGCCCAGTCATATGTGTACCCTGGAGCATGTGCTCACCGGCCACCCCTGGAGCCATGGGGTATGTCGTGGTCAGAAACCAACGCACAGCAAGGGACCGACACGCTCAATGGCCGGAACTGGGTAGACTACAAGGATCTATATATCCAGCCTGTCGCCCAGCCGGCAGTTGATAGAAGATATCCAAAAAATTCTTCAGGACTCTGTACGTCGTAGCAGAAAACCAGCGCAAAGCTAGGGACTGGCACGCTCGCTGGCCGGAACTGGGAAGACTACAAGGATCTATAGTATCCAGCCTGTCGCCCAGCCGGCAGTTGATAGAAGATATCACATAAAAAAAAAAAATCTTCAGGACTCTGGGCCCAAAGGGAGCCACGTCCTTCTCTGCTAAGCAGAAAAAAAACTGAGGCTGCATGCTGCAGGGCGGAGGGTTATGTCTGCAGGGACCACCCCCTGGGAGGGGCTGTTCATCTCTGATTATTGTAACATGTGTTTTTAATTATCTAACATGGTCTGCCTAGTCCTCTCCTATGAACAGGAACATAACCCACTTTGTCAAGATTTAAGGAGCTGTGTCCGTCCATGGACGATAAGAGAAAATGTGTTACCGGCGCCAAGATGCTTTTTACTGAAAACAGTTTGCTGCAATTAAATGAACCATGCAACCATATAGGTTGAATTAAAATTATATGAAAAGAAAGTGAATTGCGCTAACTTGTATGTCAATCCTCTATCCCTATGTTTGTCAAAACAATTAGGGATGTATATCATGTGAACTTTATGCTCTAAATATATTATCCACAATTGCTTATGCCAATCTAATTAAATTATACGTGCCATCAACAACAAAGAATCCTACTGCGATTTTAAAGTGCAATGTGCAAAAACAATTGCAAAAAAATATGCCAAACAACTTATATTATAAAATTCATTAAGTCCATCCAATATGGTATATATGAAAAGGGAGGTATACAGCAAATATATCTCCAATCATAAAAATACCCGCAAAAAACAAGTGCTTTAAAAAGTCCTGTGTAATCAATTGCTTTTATCCCAGGTGACTTGCTGTGCTGCCACCTAAACCACATATGTGCCTACACCGCCACCAAGTAGAATGGCCACTCACCAGATAGGCTAGATTATGCGCCTTTGGTTCATAAGGATAACCACTCCGTCTTTCAGACTTGTCAGCAGTCCCTTCCAATGTTGACACAGAGCGACATAGTCATTACTAATGGGTTATATAGATACCGTCAGGTGCTGGCACTGGCAACTTCCAAAACCGGAAGTACCCTCCCCTATATAAGCCCCTCCCATCCGGGAGCACCTCAGTTTTGTAGCAAAGCAATAAGTGTCCCCAAAGAGGGGTGGGAGCTCTGTGTCCCGTGATGTACTCCAAGAAAAGGATTTTACAGGTAAGCTGTTATAAAAATCCTATTTTCTTTTTCGTACATCACGGGACACAGAGCGACATAGTCATTACTAATGGGATGTCCTAAAGCAATGCCAAATGAGGGGGGGGATACACCATATATAAGCTGAGCGCTATCAGACATGAGGATCTTTTGCGGCCTGCAACACACTGCGCCCAAAGGCGACATCCTCCTGACTTCTAACGTCCACCTGGTAGAACCTAGTAAACGTGTGTACTGAAGACCATGTTGCGGCCTTACAGATTTGAGCCAGGGAGGCCTGGTGATGCACTGCCCATGAAGTTCCAACTGCTCTCGTGGAGTGCGCCCTAACTTTGAACGGAGGCGGTCTACTTCTCAAGCCATAGGCTTGTATTATGACCTGTCGAATCCACTTGGCTAAAGTAGATTTTGACGCTGCCTGACCCCTTCTGGGGCCTTCCGGCAGAATAAACAAAGTATCCGTTCTGCGAATCTGAGCAGTGGCTTTTAGATAAGCTTTAACTGCTCTTACTACATCCAAAGAATGCAATAACTTTTCCTCTACCGAAGTAGGCTTGGGGAAAAAAGAAGGAAGAACCACATCTTGGTTCAAATGAAACCTCGATACCACCTTAGGAAGAAAGGCTGGATGAGGACGTAACACTACTCTGTCCTTATGGATAACCAGATATGGCTCCTTACAGGACATAGCTGCTAATTCCGACACTCTTTTAGCCGAACAAATGGCTACTAGAAAAATCAATTTCCTGGTGAGAAGTACCAAGGAAATATGCTGTAATGGTTCAAATGGTTGTTTCTGTAGAACTGACAGAACCAAGTTTAGATCCCATGGACATATGGGAATATTAACCGGAGGACTAATACGCATCACTCCTTGTATAAAGGCTTTGACTAGTGAATGCGAAGCCAAGGGCCTTTGAAAAAATATTGACAAGGCCGAAATCTGACCCTTGATAGTACTCAAGGCAAGCTTCCTATCTACAGCCCATTGTAGGAAGTCCAGAATCCTACCTATTACGTATTTACGTGGATGCCATTTTCTGGCCTCACACCAGGCGATGTACGCCTTCCAGATTCTATAGTAGATCTGCCTGGATACCGGTTTCCTGGCATTGATCATGGTAGACACCACAGCATTAGAGAGCCCTCTCTTTTTTAGAATGTGGGCTTCAATAGCCAGGCCGTCAAACCTAGGGCTGGTAAGGAAGGGTGATATATCGGTCCCTGCGAAAGCAGGTCCGGACGATGTGGGAGGGTCCAAGGACTCCCCACAGACATTTTTACAATCTCCGCGTACCATGCTCTTCGGGGCCACGCTGGAGCCACCAGAATCACTGGTTTCTTTTCTACCCTGATTCTGCGGAGTAATCGAGGTAACAATTGTGGCGGTGGGAATGCATATATCAGCTTGAACTGATCCCAAGGGAACACTAGGGCATCCGAGCCGCAAGCTAGGGGATCCCTTGTCCAAGAGACAAACCTGTCCACTTTTGTGTTGAATCTGGATGCTAGCAGATCTACATCCGGTGTTCCCCACCGCTGACATATTGTCCGGAAAACCTCGGGATGAAGGGACCATTCCCCTGGGCATAATTGTTGGCGACTTAGAAAGTCCGCCTTCCAATTCTCCACTCCTGGAATGAATACCGCAGATATGGCTGGGACATATTTTTCTGCCCATCTCAGGATGTAATTTACTTCCCTTTGGGCTGCACGACTCCTGGTGCCCCCCTGACGATTGATATATGCCACTGCTGTGGCATTGTCTGATTGAACTCTGACAGGGGACCCTTGGAGTTTGGATGTCCATGCTACTAGGGCATACCGGGCTGCTCGTATCTCTAAGAGATTGATGGGCAGGGCCTTTTCTGCTTCTGACCACTTGCCCTGGAGAGACCATTGCTCCAGTACTGCTCCCCAGCCTACAAGGCTGGCATCTGTAGTGACCACCTTCCAGGAAATCGGACTGAAGGATTTCCCTCTTTCCAGATTCTGGGGAACCAACCACCAGCGGAGGCTCCTGCGAACGGAAGGGGACAAGGACATTGGTAAGTCCAGAGCCTGAACTTTTTTGTTCCAGGCTGACAGTATGGCCCTTTGCAACTTCCTTGAATGGAATTGACCGTAGGGTACTGCTTCGAATGATGCCACCATCTTTCCCAGCAGCCTCATGCACAGGCGTATGGATGGCTGTCTTTTTGAGCCCACTAAGTGGATCAAATCTCTCAAAGACGACCCCTTTTCTTGAGGCAAGAAAATTTTTCTCTGGTCTGAATCCAGCCTTAGCCCCAAGTATTCCAGACTTTTGACTGGTTTTAGGGCTGACTTGTCTCGGTTGATAATCCAACCGTGATATTCCAGATACTTGATTGTCTCGTGAACAACCACTTCTAGTTTTTCCACTGAGTGGTCTATCAGCAACAAGTCGTCTAGATATGCCATTATCGTTACACCCCGTGTTCTTAGATTGGCCAATAACGGGGCCAAAATTTTTGTGAACACTCTTGGTGCTGTGGCCAGACCGAAGGGTAAGGCTCTGAACTGAAAATGGCGGCCTTCTACCGCAAAGCGTAGAAATTTTTGGTGGGCTGGAAAGATGGGAATGTGCAAATAAGCATCCTTGATGTCGATCGAGGCTAACCCTTCCTCCCCTTGTAGGGCAGTGGCTACCGATCGGATCGACTCCATCCGGAAAGTCCTGATATGCAGGAATTTGTTTAGCCCTTTTAGATTTAGTATGGGCCTCACGTCCCCGTTTGGCTTCGGAACTGTAAAGAGGTTTGAGTAAAACCCGAACCCCCACTCTTCCAGGGGAACCTCTATAATTACTGCTTGTAGCAATAATTGTTCTAGTGCCAACAGGAGGGATCCTCTCTTCTGGGGATCCCTTGGCACGTTTGACCTTATAAAGCGGGAAGAAGGGGAGTTTTTTAACTCCAATTTGTATCCCAGATTTACTGCGGAGAGCACCCATCTGTCTCGGATCGTGTCCCGCCAGGTCTCTGTGAACAACTGAAGTCTTCCCCCCACCCGATTGGGTGGGGGCAACCCTTCATGCATTTGACTTTGGGGGGAGGTTTTGTACCTCTCCTGCTCCAGGGCTTCTTGTTACCCTGCAACTGTCCCTGATTTCTACCTCCGGGATTTGACCGAGGAGGCCGTCGGAACTGTTTCACAGCCGATGCCCTAGGGACTGGAGAAGCCGGCCTCTTAAAAGAGGGACCTCTAACTCTATTTTTAACCGGCAAAAGTGTACTTTTACCGCTGGAAATTCTCTGGATATACTTGTCCAGGTCTTCCCCGAATAAGCGCTCCCCATGAAATGGGAAGCTGACCAGCAATTTTTTACAGGGAGCTTCAGCAGACCAGTTTTTGAGCCATAGAAGCCTGCGCATATGTACTACAGACAGCGTAAGGCGGGAGGCCTGATGGATTGAATCCTTTATAGCGTCCACCGCAAAGCATAAGGCTCTAGGTAGATCAGCTAGGGCAAGAGCCTGCTGATCTGGCAAGTCCCTTAAGACCTGTTTCAACTGATCCTTCACTGCTTGGCAGACCCCAATAGCTGCCACTGCTGGTTGTGTCACCAATCCTGCTGTAGAAAAAGCAGATTTCAATAAGGACTCCAATTTTTTATCTATTGGGTCCTTGAACATTTGGACATTTTCCACCGGACATGTCCGTGATTTATTCACACAAGAGATGGCTGCGTCCACTGTAGGGACCCTCCATTTTCTGATGAACTTATCCTCCATAGGATAGACCACCGGAAATCTCTTGGGAGGAGTAAATATTTTGTCAGGATGCTCCCAATCCTGGTAAATGAGCCCCTCCAGTAAAGGATGGATCGGAAAGGAACAAACAGTCTGGGGAGCTTTTAGCGACCCCAACGAGGAGACAGAAGTGGAGGATGGCTCCGCAAGTGGCATTTTAAATGCTGATCGGACCATATTAGTCAGGAACTGAACCCATAACCTTTCAGCATGTGATGCTGAGAACGGCTCTTCCACTGTTGATTCCTCTGCAACCGAATCGACCTCATCCTGATCCCCCTCAGGTAGGTCGACCTCTGTATGGGACTGTTGCTCTGTTAACAGGCACTCTGAGGGAGGAGACGGAGATCGAGCGCTTTTCTCCTGTGACAGGGAAGCAGCGATCAATGCTGACAATCTCTCTTCCAGCCCTCCCAGAGCTGAGGAAAAAACCTCCTCTGTTACATACACAGGAGCAGGTGAACTGAGGACAGCCACAGTACCAGGTACTCCTGAGGGTGCTCTACGGTCACTAACCTCTGATTCTTCAGGGGAGACTGGTGCAGCCGAAGCATGCCCAAGATCCTCAGAGCCCGATGGAGACCCCCTATTCCTCCTGGAATTTCTAGTCCCGGAGTTTTTAGACGGCATATTCCTAAGCCACAAAGCTGAGGTATTCCAGCCGAAATACACCAGTTACTGATAATAGTCTAGCATAAATGCTGCTATAAGAAACAGTTGGTGTCTACTAATGTGCCTTTCTAGGGGATGCCTGTATCAACCGCTTGCTGTATGCCTTTAAATGTTGCCAGCTCTGTCTCTGTACTTCATAGCCAGCTTACTACAATATTGTGGTTTTTAAACCTGCTGGGACGCCCGCACATGCGCAGAAGCGCTGCGGCGCGCACAGAGCGTCATCCCCCAGGCTCCGCCCCCTTTTCCGGCTCACCTCTATATATAGAGGCGCGTGCACGCGCACGCGCGCGGCCACGTGCGCGGCCACGTGCGCCTTCGGCGCTAATTTCAAAAATGGAAACAAAGGGACAGGAGCCAGGGCCCCTTTTTGCCGCAGGCCGGGGGATGGACGAGCACTGCAACATGGCAGAGGAAGCAGTTTCCTATAAGAGAACTCACCAACTGCCTGGACTTTGCTCTGCTGAGAAGAAACTAGTCCACATGACAAGAAAACATTCCACAGCGGCCTCTAGTGGACAAACACAGGTACCGCAGTCTAATATATTAAATATATATAAAAAACATTTTTTTTTTCTTGACCACCATTAAAAATTATTACATTTTTTTTAGCAGTTACAGGCATGCACAGAATCTTGCGGGAATACCATTAGGTAACAGACAGAAAGACAAATTAGGCTTGGGGGTCCCCCAATAGAACCAAGTTCCTGGGGGCCCCCACTTACCTGTTCCCCGCCGCAGGACTTTGTTTGGTTCCACAAAAGCCCAAACTTCACCTATCACGGCAGGCATTGTAATCAAACCTTCAGGGACCGGGTTCCCAAGGATTCCACTCCCCTGGACCTGTATAGCACCCTGCACAGAAAACATCTTGGTCGTGGGTATGACCAGAGCTCTGGATCCCAGGGTCCAGCTCTCCTAAGAGAAGCATTACAGGCAAAACCTTGCTCTTCTTTGCAAGGCCCGGGTACCGACCGTTTAGCTATGAAGCTTTTTTGGTCGGATCCGGAATAGCTTACTGAGGCCCAAAAGAACCTGTACGCAAGCTCAGTGAAAAACACATGTTTCTTCTTGGCCAACACCTTAGACACTGGCAAAAAACGGAGGTGCTCCCGGATGGGAGGGGCTTATATAGGGGAGGGTACTTCCGGTTTTGGAAGTTGCCAGTGCCAGCACCTGACGGTATCTATATAACCCATTAGTAATGACTATGTCGCTCTGTGTCCCGTGATGTACGAAAAAGAAAGGGCCACAACCCGAACAGCAGGGAAATATACCTGCCATCCAGGACAAAAAGCGCCCTGTACAACAGGTATTTTTTGCACTTATCAAACAGATAACAAAAAAACTTTCAAATGGTATATTTAGAAGACCAAAAGAGAACAAATTAGAGACATTAATTCTTAGAGTTTACATACACTTAATGCATACAATTGTCTCCCACACCAACGGGATCCTGTTTCATAGGTGATTCTGTTGGAGAAAAGGGGTCGGACAAATGTTGAAATCAAGAGACTTTCCTTAAGAAATCTGAAAAATTGGTAACAATGGCTTAATTAATTCAACACACCGTGTTGACTATATTTGCAGCAAGTAACAACTTACTGAATAGTACTGCACATTTATTAACACTTAAAATGTTTATCATTTCTGAAAGAAAACTACACCTGTAAAGAAGTGTCCATAATATGGCTATGTATATTTAATTATGTCCTTTGGATTTACTTCTTGGATTCATGCCAAAATTGCTCCAGCTGAAACAATGCCCTGACCATCTGTTATTAATAGTTAATTAATATCAAGTTCAGCATTATATTCCCAGTACAATGCAATTTAAAAACAGAATCACAATTTATTTCACATACCACTTAACGCTGTGTAACCTTATGTGAAAAAGCACAGTAATACAGAGTGTAAATAAAAATAAGAATTAAAATGTTAGAGAACTAGGATGTCTTCTTAAAGGAGTTGTAAAGTCATTTTATGCATTAAGGTGAAAAACCTTCTGTGGTGCAGCTGCCCCCCAGAGCCCCCCTTTTACTTATCTGAACCGATCATTCCAATGACTAGAACGAGCCCAACAGCTCCAACCGCTGTCTCGGGTCCTCATTGGATAGATTAATATCAGCAGGAGCCATTGGCTCCCACTGCTGTCAATCAAATTCCGTGACAGAGTGACGTGGAAATTTTATGAAGATGTATTTAATATGTATTGTCATCGTGTCACCCAGTGTTAGTTCTCCCGCAACCCGCTCTAAAGAGCTGACTGGGGCAGACTGACATTGGTTAAGACCCGTCTGGTAGTGGAAAAACGTCTTGAGGTTGGAGATGATGTTTGCAGAGTGGGGATATGTCCACAGACGAAGGGCCCTCTGTGAATTAGCGCAGACGATCGTCGAGGGGGGGATATGTTCGCTCTGCAAGGACATTATTGGTTATAGGCGGATGTGCACTCTTGTCTCTGCTATGTCTGATCAGCATGGTCGGGATTCGTAGCGCACGCCTGCAGATAGCCTCCCTTCCACAAGCAATAATAGTATAATCCGAGTATGCGCTGTTCTCTGGAATAGCGCAAAAATAGGATTTTTTTGTACTTGCCGTAAAATCCTTTTCTCTGACGTCCATGGACTGACACAGCATCTTCAATCTTGACAAAGAGGGTTATGTTCCTGCTCATAGGAAAAGACTAGGCAGAATGTTAGATGTTTTAACATACATTCCATTACCAGAGCTGAACAGCCCTGCCCAGGGGGCGGTCCCTCTGGACATAAAACCCGCCTACCTGCAGCCAGCAGCCTCAGTTCCTATTAAAGCAGTACAAACTTAACAAAGGAGGGGTGGGTGCTGTGTCAGTCCATGGACGTCAGAGAAAAGGATTTTACGGTGAGTACAAAAAAATCCTATTTTCTCTTACCGTCCATGGACTGACACAGCATCTTCAATCTTGACAAAGTGGGACATCCCAAAGCAGTGTCAAAGAACGAGGGGTGGGAACAGTATCAAGGGAAAAAAATAACTTCACCCCAAACAAGCAGAGCTCCTCGACGGAGGAGGTGCAACATTAAACAGCCGCCTGCAAAACCTTGCGGCCGAAGGAAGCATCAGAAGATGCAGTCACATCAACCTTATAGAACTTTGAAAAGGTATGTGCGGACGACCAAATCGCCGCCTTGCACACTTGTGCAACAGACGCTTGATGCCGGAAAGCCCAGGAAGCACCAATTGCCCTGGTAGAATGCGCCGTAACCGGAAAGGGAGGCGCCCGCCCCTTAAGGGCATAGGCCTGTATGACGGTCTGCCTGATCTACCGAGAAATGGTGGCAGACGAAACCGCTTGGCTCTGTTTTGGACCAGACACAGACACAAACAGTGAGTCAGACTTCCGAAAGAAAAATGTAGCAGACAGGTACACCCGTAAAGCATGTACCACGTCTAACGTGTGAAGCGCAAACTCTCTGGGATGCAATGGACGAGGACATAAAGACTGCGATGGACGAGGACATAAAGACGGAAGTACAATGTCCTCATTAAGGTGACAGGCCGAGACCACCTTCGGGAGAAAAGAAGGCTGCGGGTGTAGCACCGCCTTATCCTTATGGAGGACCAAGTATACGGTTTGCAAGACAAGGCCGCCAATTCAGAAACCCTTCTAACAGAAGTAATGGCTACTAGAAAAGCCACCTTCTGAGATAAAGTTAAGAGAGGAATCTCTCCGATGTTTTCAAAAGGAGGTTCCTGAAGAAACGAGAGCACCAAATTCTAATCCCAAGGAGGAAGAGGTGGTTTAATAGGAGGGATTACATGTCGGACCCCCTGTATGAAGGTACTAATCAAAGAATGGACCGCTAGCGGCGGCTGAAAGAAAATAGCCAAAGTCTAAATCTGACCCTTAATGGTGCTTAAGGCAAGCTTTTGGGTCACAGCACGCTGTAAAAACAGCAAGATCCTGGGAACGGAATAAGTCCGTGGACGCCAATCCAGCTCCTCGCACATAGCGATGTAGGCCCTCCAGGTACGGTGGTATATCTTCCTGGAAGAAGATTTCCTAGCCCTCAGCATGGTCAAGATGACCGAATCCGAGAGACCCGGTCTCTCAGCACCTGGTTTTTAATGGCCATGCCGTTAAAGCCAGCGACTGTAAAGAAGGATGAAGTATGGGACCTTGAGACAGAAGGTCCTCCCGCACAGGCAGTCGCCATGGAACGTCCGCCACTAGGCGCACAAGATCGGCGTACCAAGGACGCCGAGGCCAATCTGGAGCGATGAGGATTACCTGAATCCCCTCGGCCTCCACCCTGCAAAGTAGTAGAGGAAGCAACTTCAGTGGAGGATAAGCATAAATCAGCCGATACCGACCCCACGGGGCCACCAACACGTCTGACGCGTCCGCCCAGGGATCCCTGGACCTGGCCACGAATCTCGACACCTTGCGATTGAGTCGAGAGGCCAATAGGTCCACATCCGGCGTGCCCCACCTCCGGCAAAGGAGGTGAAACACCTCCGGATGCAAGGACCATTCCCCCTGGTCCAACATCTGGCGGCTCACATAGTCTGCCTGCCAGTTGTCTACTCCTGGAATGTAAACGGCCGACAGAGCCGGCATGCTTCTTTCCGCCCACCTTAGGATGTGAGCGACCTCGGACGTCGCAGCTGAGCTCCGAGTTCCCCCCTGATGGTTGACATAAGCCACTGCCGTGGCGTTGTCCGATTGTATCCTGACCGAGCGTTCCTGCAGTATCCTTGACCACGAGGAGAGGCACAGTCTGATTGCCCGGAGTTCCAGGACATTGATCGGCAGACGGGACTCGTCCGGAGTCCAGAGCCCTTGAGCTGACATAACTCCACAGACTCTGCCCCAGCCCGAAAGACTGGCGTCCGTTGTGATAACAGTCCACTGGACAGGAAGGAACGACTTCCCCGACCGAAGGGCCGGGGATCTCAGCCATTACGTCAGGGAATGCCCTGACCAGGTGACTCACCTGGATCTGACGATCCAGTGATAATGGAGACTTGTTCCAGCAAGATAGGATCTCCTTTTGTGAGATTCGAGTGTGGAATTGGGCATACGGCACTGCCTCGAAGGAAGCCACCACGAGTCCCAGGACCCTCATGCAAAAATGTAGTGACGACCATTTGCGGGACGTCAGCACCCGTACCGCAGATTGAAGAGTCTGTAACTTGTCTAAGGGTAGAAATACCCTCGCCCCCGAGGAGTCCAGGATCAATCCTAGGTACTCCAGACGCTGAGTCGGAACCAGGACCGGCTTCTGAATGTTCAGCAGCAAGCCGAATTCTCGGAGGGCCTGACTATGGCGGGCCAGACGGATTGAACATGGGCCTCTTTTAGCATCGGAACAAGGGGGAGAATAGATCTATGTTCTGATGCGTGGGGAGGCCCTACTTTGCAAAAGAACAACATTTTCATCTTTTTGAAATAATGCTGGAAGTTTGAATGTGTGTGCGTGTATGTGTGAGTGTCTGTTGTATGAGATATGTCTGTTGTGTGTATGTGTGAGTGTCTATTGTATGAGAGATGTCTGTTGTGTGTATGTGTGTGTCTGTTGTATGAGAAATGTCTGTTGTATAAGTCGTGTGTGCCTTGTGTGAAGACTATCTCTGGAATGTTTGTGTGGGGAGGCTGCGTGCTGTAAGAGTGTAACTGAATGAGAAATGGAGACTGTGTGTGATTGGATTGTTTGTCTGATGCAGGACACGTGTCCCCATGAGTGTGATTGAAGCTGTTTGGAAAAGTGACTTTTGTGCGATGTATTGAGCAGGGTGATAATATGAACTTTACAGTATGTATGGGACAAGTAGATTGCATGAGTCTTGTAGGGTGTGTAGCTGACTCAAGACACACATTTTTCAGTAGACTTAGATGGTCATTTAGAAAAGTTTTTAAAATGGCTGCTGCATATGTAATTTGAATATGTGCTTGAATGGAGGAGGGGCGACCAGTAACTGATAATGGTTTGTGTGCCATGCGGCTTGGGGGAAGGGCAGCCAGGATGGCTGCTCCATTGCTTACAATAGAAAATGTTTTATGTTGAAAGGGCTACGTCCTTTAAATGGTTGCAGGCTTTTTTTTGGATGCTAGCATGGAGGAGGTTTTTGTTTTGAGATGAAAAGATCATGCAAGCATCACTGTGGGTTGGATGGTCACAGGTTTCTAGGATCGCTGACAGTATTTCTCAATGTCTTGTTCCTGTGAAAGCTGATGCAAACTTTGAGAAAAGAGTGTTGTTGTTTTAAATTGTGTTTCATGTAACTAACATTTTCTAATGTGCTGTTTAGTTGGCCAAGGGTCCGAGTTGAAGTAGCCTAAAGTGTTTGTCTACGGGTTAAATGTTCATTTGATGTCCCATGTTTGTAAGTGTACATGTGGTGTCTCAGGTGTGTGGCTTTGTGGAGAAAGATTCTAGGGAAGTTTGTGCTGGTTTTGGCAGGAACAACTGCATTGCATGCGTTAATGGCGCCATTTTGTTGTGGCCTGGCTTTTGTTGTTGCCCATGCGGCCATGGTCGTCAGCCATCTTGCGGTGGTCCAGATTTCATCTACCATTTTGTTGTGGACTGGTTTTTGTGGTTGCCCATGTGGCCATGGTCATCGGCCATCTTGCGGTGGTCCAGATTTTATCTACCATTTTGTTGTGGCCTGGCTTTTGTTGTTGTCCATGCGGCCATGGTCGTCGGCCATTTTGAGAGGCGCAGTTCTTGTTATCCGGGAGAACCCACATTTTGAAGGATTTTTTGCTTTATACAGTTTAGCCTGTAAATCATCCCAGAGTGGTGAGACACCGGGGTGACATACTGAGAAACTGATTTGTTTAATGTTAAACTCGCTAGTTTAAATTGTTTTTCTAGGCCTCGCCTCTGTTTTCATTTAAGTGAAATGTAAGCTATTGTAGGTTAGCTGAGTGTGTACTTTATCAACTTTTCAGTATAAGAATGGCGATTTTTGTATTTGAATTTCGGTTTTAAGTGAAATCCCTACTTTACACTGAATTTCAATAGAATGTAAGACTAACTTTAACTGAGTTTTTGTACACAGCAGTGTGTGTTATTTTTATTTTTAATATTTGGAAGTTTCCCAGAGGGCAATATATTGTTTTTGGCTTGTATTGTATAGCCTGCAAAGGAGGAGGGGGGGGGGGCTTTGGTTGACCTCATTGAGCCATTTTTTTTGCAGGAGTTTGTATTTAGGTCTCAAAACTTGTGGATTAACTTCCCAGGAGATGTGATACAAGGGGGATTCCATCCCATTTGAAAAAGGGGGGTTTATTCCATCCTTTCCTTGACAAAGTTTAAAAAACAAAACAAAACGGGGTTTCATGTAGCCATGAATTTGCTCCTCCTCCCTCTTCCTGTACATTGATAAGTAAATAAACCAGTTTGGGGTTTTAAGAGCTGAGCACGCAACAGGAAGTTCTTTTCAGCATTTTATACATCAGCAGAAAGTTGGTGGGAGGAGCTTGGGGTCTTCTGAAAGGTGAGCAATGAGATTTGCGCTTGGAAGGACAATGGGAAACATTTTGGCTTTTGAAAGAGTGTTTTAAATTTAAATTTCAGTTGTTTTGTAAAGTTTTATACTGAAGTACAAGTTTTGGGTAGAGAGTAGCACATGAGGCATTCAAGTTATTGTTGCAACATCTAGATACAGAGAGAAGCCACATTGTTCTGTAGAGAAGAGGGGCGTAAGTGTTCTGTGTGGTTTAGTCTGGCCACGCAGTGTATGGGTATATAGCGGAAAACAATTGTGTATGCATACACTGAGGGGTAGAGACATAATTCGGGGGTTGATCTGTGGTTGTTGACGAATCATTTGGCATAGTTAATAGTTGGTTGTTAAAAGAGTGGTACTCTGTAGTTCTGTGCCAAAAGTGTTGGGACAACAAGCCATAGAGTTGACGCCTTTTTTAGGGTTTCTAGTTGGGGGACTGGACCATATATAGTGGTTTTAGTCTGTCAATCCATCATATAAGAAGGCACCGGGCGGTGCTCCCCGAAATGGGTGCAGTGGTTTCCCTGGACGCAGGGGTAAGACAATAAGCCGATTCGAATCGCCATGGACACAAGGAGGTCCATGCAAGGGAAGGAATGGAGGCTTCCCACAGTCAGACGGTTACACAGTGCACGAAGCCTAGTTTTGGGGCAAAGGCCATTAGACCCCTTTAAAGATTGACATAGGTGGACCAAGGATACTATTTTGGGTATCCCTCTGGAGTGGATGTAGTTCAGCTGTGGCTTTAGAAATCTGTAATGAGTGTGTGTTGATGGATGTTTAGTACACGTTTTTGTGATTCTCAGAGGAGGAACTGTGGTTAAAATTCTCATGCCTGTTTGTTTGAACTTTGTATGGCTGTTGTATTTTTGTAGGAATGGGAAAAGTAAGGGTTACAGATGGTTTTGTTTGAATCGGTTTTAAAAAAATGTCTGACAATTTACCAATGTACAGGGATGTCATTATTGTTTGCCATACTTTGCAGGTTAAATATGAAGGATAGAGTAATAATTTTTGCTTATAAGTATTTTTTCAGGTCCAAGGAGTTTCTGAAAGTGTTTGTACATAAAGAGCAGGTGTATGTAGACAGCTGTACACATGGATAAATACGAGTCTAAGGAGGTAAAAGTATCATAAGCTTTTTCATTGTTTCTTTTTTCCTGCATCACGCATTTCTTCCTTCAGTCTGTAATAAGGAAGAAAATGGGGGATAAATGACAGTTTTTTAAACTAATAACACTAACCTTTATAATTCTAACCAAAGTTTGTGCCAAGACTGTCTTTCTTTTATGCATGCAGCTGTTGCAAGCAGCAGTCTGGTGAAGGAAGTTTCCATCCCAAATGCCAAGAACCTTTTTGTCAATGGTTCCAGGTATGGTAAGCCACGTACAGGTTATGCAGTGACCACAGTCCCGATGTCTGGGTTATTGTCATATGAGGTTTGTTTGAAGGTCAATCCAGAGTCATACTTTCCTTATTAGCGGTCACTTACATTCTCAGCTGATGGGGTAGGTGTGGTCACTGTAACATGAACTTCAAAATGTCCACCACAGGGTTCACGAGTCCCTCCTGGACCCTGACACAATAACCAGTTTACATTCTTTTCCAACCAGGTGACTGGGTCGTTGTAAAGAAGCCTGAGGGATGAGACCAAGCCAGCCACTGCAAGAAGCGGCTCAACCACACCAAAGAATTGAGTAGTATCTTTGTTTATTTATATTTTTTTGTTTAGTAAATTTTAGCAAGGGTAATGATGAAAAGCATCCCAACTACAGCGGTACATGCTATTTATGATGTTATTATTGGTATGAGGAGTTTTGACAAACTAGTGAAGACTCCAAACAGACACTTGTCAATGGAATTTAACGATGCATTATTAGAGGGTAAAATTGGTTATAGTTTTAATAGCTCTGCCTCTTGTCGGTTTGGGTATCGGGACAACTAGGTAGCCCACAAGTGTGTTTGAACTTTAGTTTGGTGCTTATGCAGATCTACAGCTTATAAGGTAATTCCCCCAAGGCAAGAGGTTCATGCGTGCTGGTGAAACTCGTCCCAACATCTTATGTCGCAGCCGATCGCGAGGATCAGATGGCGCAAGAGAAATTAAAAATGGCAGGGACAGCTAGAAGGGAATTGTTCACCAACCCTGACCAGGTCTGGGCATGGTTTCTTGCAGGTTGGGGGGGCTTGAGCTTATGATACGATTGAACAATTCTCATCCATTGAGAATGGGATGTTTCATGTAACTGTTGAAGCCAGAGCTATAGCTAAGTGAAGGTTGGAAGACCTTTTAAGGGTCTGGGAATCTCTGGGGATTTAATTTTTATTTTTTGCAGCGGATCATAGTTGAAGGTAGGAAGTAGGAATATATATACTCATGTCATTTTTGTTCAAATTCCTTCTATCTATCTATGGTGATCAGGTGTTCCTGTTGCCTGATTGGATGCGTGACCAGAGCCCAAGCAGATGACCACATCTTCCTTGATGAGACGCCTTGAAGCCCGTCCCACGTACAAGACACAGAGGATCCCAGACCGGATCGGCGATTACTACAGCTCACCATGTCGTGTCCTCCTTATAAAGTCATGCTCCTGAAGAACAGTCTACATGTCCAGCCGTGTTTTCCTTTTTATGCACTCATATGGACTGCAAGGGCTGATTCATTTCCAGGTGTAAAAAGGAGATCAAGGTGCATCGAGGAACACATGGGAGCATATGACAAATAAAAAGGAGGAGGAGCTGTTATGGAAATTTTATGAAGATGTATTTAATATGTATTGTCATAGTGTCACCCAGTGTTAGTTCTCCCACAACCCGCTCTTAAGAGCTGACTGGGGCAGACTGACGTTGGTTGAGACCCGTCTGATAGTGGAAAAATGTCTTAAGGTTGGAGAGGATGTTTGCAGAGCGGGGATATGTCCGCCGATGAAGGGATTAGTGCAGACGATCGTCGAGGGGGGATATGTTCGCTCTGTAAGGACATTATTGGTTATAGGCGGATGTGCGCTCTTGTCTCTGCTATGTCTGATCAGCATGGTCAGGATTCGTAGCGCACGCCTGCAGATAGCCTCCCTTCCACAAGCAATAATAGTATAATCCGAGTAAGCGCTGTTCTCTGGAATAGCGCAAAATAAGGATTCCTATCAGCGGTAATATGAGAGCTTATGAGCGTTTCATAGTCAGGGAAAACGTCCATGTTTTAAAGCCATACGGCTTTGTTAAAAACATGCATACACGCTTTCCCTGCCCGGACACGCCCATAAGACATTAGCCATTATTGTATTGTATTAGCTATATTTAACACATCCTGTTGGAGGGATGTCCTTGTATGGCCATTTTCCCTGTGTGAAGGTCACATGCTGTTGGTAACTTCTTTAGTGAAGATCACATGCTGTGACATCACTTCCTGTTGGGATTTTAATAAAAGAGCGAGAGACACTGCTCCCAGGCAGTCATGCTGGGATGCGGTGATGAAGATAACAGTCTGGTGATGTCTGGTTTTTGGATGAATGGGAAATCGAATGAAAGGTAAGATGCATTATTGCATTAAGACGAAATGTGTTATTATTAGAGACACAAGATTTGGCTGTGTGCTCTGCGTACAGCCTTATTTCGCTAACAGGAGCCGGGGACGGGTCCTGCTGTCTGACAATGGACGTAGCAGCAGGACTCAGGAGTGCCCCGATGGAAAGCGGCTTTCCGTGGGGGCACTCGATGAGGAGGTGGAGACAGGAGCGCCAACGGGGGACCCCAAAAAAGGAGGATCGGGGCCGCCCTGTGTAAAACCCTTGCACAGAGGAGGGAAGTATGACATGTTTGTTATTTAAAAAAAAACAAAAAAAACAACCTTTACAATTACTTTAATCATTGATACACTTACAGAGTAGCAGTAACAACTGCAAACCCTGGATATCAGATCGACGATGAGGTCATGAATGGTTTTAAAGTAGAACGCCAGACAAATGGCTGAATTACAGATGCATGATGGGAACAGTTTATTATACATTTTACTTCTGAGAAAACAACTGGCTTACAAAAGTTAAAACCATGAAATATGAACTGCAAAGTGTAGCTCTTTTTAGAGGCTAATAACCCAATAATCAACACTGTGAAATAGATGTAAAGGGCTACCTAGTCAGCAAATATAAATATTAACATGTGCAAGAAATGTGTAATTAATAATCACTACATTTCATGTATATATGATAAAAACTAAAACTGCGCTAGGTGCTACATGCAACAAACAACAAAGTAAATGTGTGTTTATAAAAAACACTGAAAAAACACAAAAAAACTGTCACTAGAAACAGTCCCCAGTGAACAAGCGCTTGTGCTTGTAGATGTGCACTCACCCATGGGATTGGACCAACTATCGCTAGTTAGGTCAAACGCATGTGTGGGGCAACCCCTGTAGATATCCTCTGGACCAGTGGTTGGCTGTGTTAAATATTCCTCATGTGGATAGATACAATAGAAAAAGCCTCATTGCGCAGTACCATTTAAAAGAACTTTATTCCAAAAATTAAAAGAAGGTATTCAACTCACATATATGAGTGCCTGATAACCTGGCACCCGGAGTGAACGGAAGGTAAAAAGTCTTCCGTGAAATCTGCCTAATCCATTCAAGCAGCCGCTGATGCAGTGTAGGCTCGATTTCCGGGTTTGGACGTGCAGGTGGAAGTGTGTCACGATGACTCGACTCAACCTCTATGCATTTTGGCCCATAAGATTGTCCGTCTTCAGGAAGTTGCAATTCCACCATTTTGGTTGAGGGCATAAATACCCTCAACCTAAGTCACGCGTTGAAACGTGGCCAATAGCGTTACATTACCTGCTATTAACTAGGGACTGCTCCTAGGTACACTCATAGTGGACTTAGAAATAAATCCACTTTTAATCCTAAAACCCCAGCCAACCAATTCATAGAGGTTTTCAAGAAAATGGTTGAAGCAGAGATGAGAGAAATCCCAATAGCTAAAGGGTTTAAAGATAAACATATATGGGAACGAATCAGGAACATAGAGAAACAGAAAAATGTGGTAATACGTCCGGCAAAATCCAACAAGAGAGTTAAAAATAGCATTGCAGAATATAGTGAATGAAGCAGGTGATATTCTGAGCAAAAAGGAATCTAGGTATTTGGTTCCCGATGCACCAATTATGCCAGTACTATACCAAGTTCCTAAGGTGCATAAAAACGCACAGAAACCACCAGGTAGACCTATACTGAGTGGGATAAACTCATTATTCACAAGATTGGGTGAGTACATTGATGTGTACCTCCAACCTTTGGTGAGCAAGAGTCCGAGTTATCGCAAGGACAGTAAGGATGTTATCAATCACCTACAGTAAATTTCAGTTGGTGACAATAGTAGATTAATCAACATTCGACAAAAAGATGCTATTAAAGCAGTTAGGTGGGCTATGAATAAATTTACTAACTTAAAATAGAAGCAAAAAGTATTTATTCTCTGGGGTCTCAAACTAGCTATGATTAATAATTTCTTCTGGTATAGTGGGCAACACTTGAATCAGATAAAAGGGGTCTCTATGGGGGCCCAAATACGCCCCTAGTGTTGTCAACATTTTCCTCAGTAAGTGGGAAGATGAGGCAATATATGGCGAACCTTGGCCAGGCCTAAAGACCTATTCTAGGTATATAGACAATATACTGATCGTGTGGGAGGGACCTATTACGTCTCTTAACCAATTCATTGAACATATTAATCGGAACCAGTATGGAAAGAACTTCACGGTCAATGTACATGAACAACAGGCTGACTTTTTGGACCTGCATATATTTAAGGATAATGTAAGAAAATAACAGTTGCGCTGCGTGGTGCTAGCACACTAATACCAATAAGGCGTGACACCTTATGGATGTGACATGATTACAATACACCATATACAATAAAAATATATAATAATAAGTAAAAATAAACCAAAATGAACCAAGATGACTATGTAACATATGACCATATCAATTAATCATTTCAATGATCAAAATTGAAAATAATTAATTAACATGCAGTTCTTCTTAAGAATGTCCAAGAAAGAGCTGAGAAATGACATATCTCATAATAGAAAAGGTTCCAAGATGACGTTGATTCAAAAGTTCTACTAGGCAAGTGAATATTGGTGACTTCACATTTAAACACCCAAGAAGAAAGTGTAGTACTGGAAAAGACAAAGATCCTCCACCTCCAATATCGAATCTCCTTACCAGCTCTTATGGATCCCTGGTAAAAGAGATCGTAAACACCTGCGGCTATTTCCCCCGCCAAGGGTCTTTCAGTAGTATAACAGCATAGAATATCTTCCTCCACACTAAGGGCTCCTCAGTATAATCCCCGGATACATGATTCCAAAAAAGATATAAAGGCCACCATAGTGAAGTACTTAATAACAGTTTAATCAAAAAATGAAAATGCACTTACAAGAAAGTGGTGATGTAAAAGCATGTATAAAATCGTTCGTAAGCCGGCCGGCTTAAACTATCCGCCCGTCCTTCCGGGATAGCGTTGTTTGTTTGTTGGTGACGTCAGCACGCCGCTACTCCCTACGCCGTTTCGTCATAGATGACGTCTTCCAGGGGCACGAGCGGTGTGCTGACCCACCGCTTTTTATCATACATGATGCGCTAGACACGCCCGGCTCTGACCTCCGGGAGGCTCCTGCACCAATCCGCCATATTTGATAGGGGAATTCTTGCCCATACCCAGCGATGATCACTGAAGCCCTATGATGAGCAAGAGCAGCCAAACGCAAGTGTTGGCAATAAAATATTTGAAAAAAATATATGTTTAAAAACCTTTCAACCACTATTGCACAAATGAAAAAATGCAAATTGCGGAGAAAGTAAAAATGGTGTCAATAAAAATTGAATTAAAATAACCTTAATGTACAGATGTGGATATGAGAAAAGGACATCTTAGAAAGGGGATTAACGCCCATAGCATGTCAGCATCCCAATATTTAAACCATCACAATTATGCAAGGGGCATACACTGTATAAAATGCTGACTTGCGGGCTGACAGATAACACATCCAGCGGAACAAAATCCGACACCAGACGTCTGCTGCATAATTTTACCCCAATCTGGTGTATGCATATCATACCGATCGCCCCTCTGATCAGAAATACAAACGATACAAAAATGCAACTCCAGATGTAAGGTAAAAGTGAAGGCACATTCAAACAGTCACATCCTGTTGTTATCCTATTAAAACAGGACAACACAAAAGGGGGGCCGTCTGAGAAAACAGTACCTCACATTATACAAGGGTATATGAAGGGAACATACAAAAATGATTCCAAATGATCCCTAAAGAAGATACCCATCATCTTAAAAGAGATATTGATATAATGAATGTAAAAAACTGATAAGTAACTAGATCAAAAATCTAGGTAGAAGTAATAGAAGTTAACCCAGAAGTCAGAGAAATCATTCTTAATGCCGAGGGCCCCTAGGGTGCCAGTTCTATATTGTCTTCCTAAAATTCATAAGAGTCTGACTTGCCCATCGGGCAGACCGATGGTCAGTGGCATAGACTCAATAACGTCCCGGGTGGGCAAGTATATTGACCATTTCTTACAACCTTTGGTCCAATGAATGCCTTCTTATTTGAAGGACACTAGGCATGCGATCAATCTAGTGTCACAAGCAGAATTCAAGGAAGGAATGTGGATGGTCAAAGCAGATGTTACCTCACTATATTCTATCATTCCACATCAGATGGGTATTTCAGCTGTGAAATATTATTTGAATCTTCTGTCAGGCTTGCCTCAGCTTCAAAGAGATTACATCTTAGACCTGTTGGAGTATGCAGCAGGCCACAATTATTTTTGGTTCGATAGTTATTATCGCCAAATACGTGGTGTTGCAATGGGGGCTAAATATTAGAGGTCGACCGATATATCGGCTGGCCGATATATCGGCCGATATTTAGGCATTTTTGATAAATCGGCTTTGGCCGATTAATATCAAAACTGGCCGATATTTTTCACTGGCTGCACTTCCTCCCCCCTCCTCCTCCCTCCTCCACACTTCTCCACACTCAGCAGCATCAAGCGCCGTGCTGTGTGTGTGTGTGTGAAACTGAAAATAAGAGGAGAGAGAGAGGATGTGTCAGCTTGATGTCGGGGGTGGGCGGGACCCAGCAGATATATTACACCAGCCAATGGGATGGTATCTGGGCGGGCCACTACGTCTAAAGCAGCCCAATCATTGGCTGGTGTAATTTAGCTGCTGGCCCGCCCACCCCCACATCGAGCTCAATTCTAACAGCTCTCTCTCTCTCCTCTCTGTCAGTTTCACACATTACACTCGGCTTAGTTTGAAACCTGCCAGTGCCCCCAGCCAGTGCCCCAGCCAGTGCCCCAAGCCAGTGCCCCAGCCAGTGCCCCCAGCCAGTGCCATCTGTCAGTGCCCCCAGCCAGTGCCATCTGTCAGTGCCCCCAGCCAGTGCCATCTGTCAGTGCCCCCAGCCAGTGCCATCTGTCAGTGCCCCCAGCCAGTGCCATCTGTCAGTGCCACCAGCCAGTGTCAATCAGTGCCACCAGCCAGTGTCAATCAGTGCCACCAGCCAGTGTCAATCAGTGTCACCGCCAATCGGTGCCATCTGTCAGTGCCACCAGCCAGTGCCATCTGTCAGTGCCACCAGCCAGTACCAATCAGTGCCACAAGCCAGTGCCAATCGGTGCCATCTGTCAGTGCCACCGCCAATCAGTGCCATCTGTCAGTGCCACCGCCAATCAGTGCCATCTGTCAGTGCCACCAGCCAGTGCCAACCAGTGTCACACGCCAGTGCCACCCAGTTCCAATTGCAAGTGCCACTGCCAATCAGTGCCATCTGTCCCAAACTAGTGCCATCTGTCCGTTCCAAACCAGTGCCCCCTGCTGCCAATCAGTGCCATCTGTCAGTTCCGAACCAGTACCACCTGCCAGTGCCATCTGTCAGTTCCAAACCAGTGCCATCTGTCAGTTCCAAACCAGTGCCACCTGCCAGTGCCAATAGAGCCATCTGTCAGTTCCAAACCAGTACCGCCAGCCAGTGCCACATGTCAGTGCCATCTGTCAGTTCCAAACCAGTGCCATCTGTCAGTTCCAATAGTGCCACCTGCCAGTGCCAATAGTGCCACCTGCCAGTGCCATCTGTCAGTTCCAAACCAGTGCCATCTGTACTGAGGACATCAAGTGTGTGCTAGAGTGACAGGAGTAAGCAGGAAGGAATAGAGTGGGTGAGGGTTTTTTTTTTTTTAATCGGCCTAAAATATCGGCCACAAAAATCGGCATCATATATCGGCCATCGGCCGCCCCAATTTCAAAATATCGGCATCGGCATCGGCCAGAGAAAAACCCATATCGGTCGACCTCTACTAAATATGCCCCCAGCTTGGCCAATCTCTTCATGGCCAAGTGGGAGGACGTCATCTTTGGGGATCGTAGTCCCCACCTGGTGCTCTGGGCCAGGTATATTGATGACATCCTCCTCCTATGGGATGGCACCAAGGACCAACTTGTCAGCTATTTTTCCGTTCTTAATGATAATGAAAGAGGAATTAGATTTGTCTATGAGGCTAGTCAGGAGACCATCAATTTCCTTGACCTCACCCATAATGAGTGAAGACAGTTCTTTGGTTTTGAAGTATTTTTTTAAACAGACCGACCGTAACTCATTTATTCCTATTGGAAGTTGCCACAATGATCCCTGGCTGAAATCTGTACCTAGAGGCCAGTTCGTCAGGATGAGGCGAAACTGCACCTCTTTGGAAAATTACAGATCTCAGTCGGCTATACTGAAATTGAGACTCTGTGAAAAGGGTTACAACTTGGAATCCTTGGAGAACACAATAGAGGAGGTTGCCATCTTGGATAGATCCCTACTATTGGAGGATCGCTCCAAAGCAACGAGAGAAAGACCTCTGATACCTTTTATCACCACTTTTTCCACACAGCATTATGTAATCAAGAAAATCATTCAAAAACATTGGCATCTGCTGGGTAATGATAGAATTATCAGTAAATTTTTACCATCCAAACCCCAGGTGATTTTCAGGGGAGTACCCTCTCTTCGAGATAGGGTGGCTCCTAATGTTGTGGACCCTCCCACAAAAAAGTTTCCTTTTTCCAAAGAGGATTGTCTGGGTACCATCAGTGCCGAAGGTGCCAAGTATGTACCCTCAATAAGAGTAAACTAAAGAAAACTGAATCTTTTCACTCTACCAGCACCTCAAAGGAGCACAACATAGAGCCTTTCATTACATGCAGCTCAGCGGGCATTGTCTATTTGTTACAATGTCCATGCGGGCTCCAGTATATCGGCAGGACGAAAAGATCAATGCAGGTTAGATTAGGTGAGCATATCACCAACATCAAGACAGGTTTTCAAAACCATTCAGTTTCAAAACATTATGACATTCTTCATGATCGCAACCCAGCGAATACATTATTCTGGCGATAGAATTTGAGCCTCATTGGAGGGGTAGCTCTCTGGTCACGGAGCTATTGAGGCTAGAGATGGCCTGGATATACCGGGTCCGTTTCTATAGCCCCCATGGCTTGAATATTGACACAGATGTCAATGCGTTCATTGACAATGGGTGATTGGATGTTTTATACTATTTGTCCAGTGATGTTATGTGAAAGTATGTGAACCGGCTAAGACTTCTGGGTTAACTTCTATTACTTCTACCTAGATTTTTGATCTAGTTACTTATCAGTTTTTTTACATTCATTATATCAATATCTCTTTTAAGATGATGGGTATCTTCTTTAGGGATCATTTGGAATCATTTTTGTATGTTGCCTTTATATACCCTTGTATAATATGAGGTACTGTTTTCTCAGACGGCCCCCCTTTTGTGTTGTCCTGTTTTAATAGGATAACAACAGGATGTGACTATTTGAATGTGCCTTCACTTTTACCTTACATCTGGAGTTGCATTTTTGTATCGTTTGTATTTCTGATCAGATCGGTATGATATGCATACACCAGATTGGGGTAAAATTATGCATCAGACATCTGGTGTCGGATTTTGTTCCGCTGGATGTGTTATCTGTCAGCCCGCAAGTCAGCATTTTATACAGTGTATGCCACTTGCATAATTGTGATGGTTTAAATATTGGGATGCTGACATGCTATGGGCGTTAATCCCCTTTCTAAGATGTCCTTTTCTCATATCCACATCTGTACATTAAGGTTATTTTAATTCAATTTTTATTGACATCATTTTTACTTTCTCCGCAATTTGCATTTTTTCATTTGTGCAATAGTGGTTGAAAGGTTTTTAAACATATATTTTTTCAAATATTTTATTGCCAACACTTGCGTTTGGCTGCTCTTGTTCATCATAGGGCTTCAGTGATCATCGCTGGGTATGGGCAAGAATTCCCCTATCAAATATGGCGGATTGGTGCAGGAGCCTCCCGGAGGTCAGAGCCGGGCGTGTCTAGTGCATCATGTATGATAAAAAGCGGTGAGTCAGCACGCCGCTCGTGCCCCTGGAAGATGTCATCTCTGACGAAACGGCGTAGGGAGTAGCGGCGTGCTGACGTCACCAAACAAACAAACAACGCTATCCCGGAAGGACGGGCGGATAGTTTAAGCCGGCCGGCTTACGAACGATTTTATACATGCTTTTACATCACCACTTTCTTGTAAGTGCATTTTCATTTTTTGATTAAACTGTTATTAAGTACTTCACTATGGTGGCCTTTATATCTTTTTTGGAATCACGTATCCGGGGATTATACTGAGGAGCCCTTAGTGTGGAGGAAGATATTCTATGCTGTTATACTACTGAAAGACCCTTGGCGGGGGAAATAGCCGCAGGTGTTTACGATCTCTTTTACAAGGGATCCATAAGAGCTGATAAGGAGATTCAATATTGGAGGTGGAGGATCTTTGTCTTTTCCAGTACTACACTTTCTTCTTGGGTGTTTAAATGTGAAGTCACCAATATTCACTTGCCTAGTAGAACTTTTGAATCAACGTCATCTTGGAACCTTTTCTATTATGAGATATGTCATTTCTCAGCTCTTTCTTGGACATTCTTAAGAAGAACTGCATGTTAATCAATTATTTTCAATTTTGATCATTGGAATGATTAATTGATATGGTCATATGTTACATAGTCATCTTGGTTCATTTTGGTTTATTTTTACTTATTATTATATATTTTTATTGTATATGGTGTATTGTAATCATGTCACATCCATAAGGTGTCACGCCTTATTGGTATTAGTGTGCCAGCACCACGCGGCGCAACTGTTATTTTCATACATTGTTCTTATTTGTGTATATCCACATTTTCAGTCTCAGCAGCGGCCACTATTTGTCACTGGTGGTAATATTTTATTTTATTTTACATTTCATTTGACTTGCGCAGTAGTTTTTTCTTAACATATATTTAAGGATGGTGACAAACTTTTAACCAAAACTCACTTTAAGAACACTGATAGGAATGGGTATATTCCCAACCAAAGTTGTCACCACCCACACTGGAAGACTGCAATTCCAAAGGGACAGTTTATCCGTATACACAAAAATTGTTCAGTATTCAAAGGCTATATAGATCAGACCAATGTGTTAATTCAACGGTTTTTGGATAAAGGCTATGCCAGTGAGAAATTACTGGTTGTTAGAGACTCAGTAGGCCGAATATACAGAGAGACCCTCCTAGAAACCAAAGTAAAACAAGAAACACAAGATATTACTTTCATAATAGGTTTTAATAAACAGTACAAACATCTTGAGAAAATTTTCAAAAAGAATTGGCCCATTTTACAAAAAGACCCCACATTGAGAGAAATTTTACCAAATAAACCCAAGTTTATCTACCGTAGAGCCCCTGGGCTCAGAACTAAAATTAGTTAAAAATATACCTGACCCCCCTAAATCGACCAAAAACCACCATGTTTGACTTTAAAGATTTCTATAGATGTGCCAGATGCCTACCTTGTAGGAACACTCTGATTGCACCTAGGAAACGCACCCATTTCAAATCAAACCAGACCCATAAAGAATACTCCATAAAAAGTTTCATTACATGTAACACCATGCATGTTACTTTTGTACTGGAATGCAAGTGTGGATTCCAGTATGTGGGACGCACATCCCGAACTTTGGCCAACACATTGCTAATATACGTAACGGTTTCCCAAAGCATAGCATATCGAACCATTTTCTTTTAGCTCATGGTCGTGACACCTCTTCTTTGTCTTCTTACGCTATTGATCACGTGGACAGGCACTGGAGGGGTTCAGACATGATCAAACATTTCCCAGAACGAGTCTAGGTGGATCTTTGTGCTCCAGACTCTCACCTCTCAGGGGTTAAATATTGAGCTGGACCTCAATTGTTTTATCATCAATTAGTAGTCCCCCCCCCTTTTTTCGCGGTCTTTTAGATTTTTTTTCTCAAGCTCTTTCGGAAGATTGTGAGCAGTCCCTAGTTTATAGCAGGTAAAGTAACGATATTGGCCACGTTTTAACACGTGACTTAGGTTGAGGGTATTTAAAATGGTGGAATTGCAACTTCCTGAAGACAGCCAATCTGTAAGGCCGAAATGCATAGAGGTTGAGTCGTGTCATCGTGACACACTTCCACCTGCACGTCCAAACCCGGAAATCGAGCCTCCACCGCATCAGCGGCTGCTTGAATGGATTAGGCAGATTTCACGGACGACTTTTACCTGCTGTTCACTCCGGGTGCCAGGTTATCAGGCACTCATACATGTGAGTTGAATACCTTCTTTTAATTTTTGGAATAAAGTTATTTTAAATGGTACTGCGCAATGAGGCTTTTTCTATTGTATCTATCCACATGAGGAATATATACCACAGCCAACCACTGGTCCAGAGGATATCTACAGGGGTCGCCCCACACATGCGTTTGACCTAACTAGAGATAGTTTGTCCAATCCCAAGAGTGAGTGCACATCTATTAGGGGGGCACCCTGTCTAAGCACATAAGGAGCACAGAGATTTCCAATCATTTCTACAAGCACTTGTTCACTGGGGACACTTTCTAGTGACTGTTTTTCAGAGTTTTATAAACACACATTTACTTTGTTGTTTGTTGCATGTAGTACCTAGCGCGGTTTTCGTTTTTATCATTTATCAATTGTTTACACCAATTTACACTGCAGCTGCTCCAGTCATGGGATAATATTCTTATCCATGATAATAACACATGCACGAGGTTATCTATATATAATTTTTCATTATCAGGTTATTATCCTTTGGCACATTGGTCCATATATTTTATTTCATGTATATACACAACATCTATAAAATCTGTGAAAATTCATGAATGGAAGTCCAAATAAAATGAAACAATTCTTCAAATAATGTTTGATATTTTCACTCCAACACTGTGCTTGAGATGATAAACGTGCTCCAAATGCCAATTAGTGACTTTTTACCCAAAGTGACAACAAAATGCGCTCATCAGATGGCTTTGGCCAGCAAGTGACCATAAAGCATAAAGATTAAGGACTTCTCATTCCATAGACATAACCCCTTCAAGGATCTCCTTCCAATCAATCTTCCATATGTATGGTATAACTCCAATCACGTAAGTGGACCTGCCGACATTTTGCCGTAGCCTAAATAGTAAGTGTTGCATCACTTACAATTTAGGCTACGGCAAAATGGCGTTAGGTCCACCATACTGGCAATCAGAGATCTGAATGTCTGAATAAGGACAGTGACAAGTTCACTACACTAAATCATCGACTCCTCTAACCAGACCAGCAATACATGTTTTGCATAATACCTTAGTCCAGGATTTCAAAGTAGTCTTGCAAGAGGGGCACTTTCTTTTAGACCCTGGAGGATAAGGTTTAACTTTTCCTGAGGCTCTACCCTGCAAGAGAAACACATACCAGGAGTGCCTCATGAATCTCAGCCAGACACAGCTCCATATCCACCACAGTGTTCAAGCAGCTATTCAGCGTGCAGGAGTTTACTGATCTGACCAACCCCAATGTCCCACACAGGCCTCTGACCAAGAGGAAAAAAGACCACCATTTTTGGCAAGCATTCCAGTAATTCCAGACCAGAAAGAAGTCATCCTAATGGCCCTTATCTGAAAATGGCTGGTGCCAGACACGCTTGCTGGTGCAGAAACCAGAGCCTCTGCCTCTGACATGTTGGCAGATCAATGGATTGGGAGAAAGCCAAGAATCATTGATCCTATGTATCAAAGATACAGCCACTCCATGCCTCTGGTGAGCCCAGAAATCATGCACAAGCCTAGTGCCCGATCTGCCCTCTATGCATCTCAGCGGCTGGAAATCGGAAGTCGCAATGCCTGGAGAAAGTCCTGCCCCTTCCCTGAAGAGACATCACCCGCCTTGTGGTCTGCAAACCTAAAATGCCCACACAGCATCGACTGTAGAGAAATAAAATGAATTACCTTGTGCAGGGAAGCACCACCTCCTCCAGTTTGGACACTGCCCGGGAACTTTAGAGCAAGCAGATCCTCAGAATATCCCCCACACATCAGAGTGGGAGTTGGGGTGGTAACCTGCAGGTAAATACCTTACTTCCCACCTTTTCTAGAAAAGAAGCCTATGAAGTGAAGGGGCCCCATTGGTATTTAAAAATTGTGCAACTATGTACAATATACATTCATTTTATTGTCATACCTGCAGGCTATTTGAGTCCCTCTGGAAGCCTGACCAAAATACTCCCAGGTAGCAATCCCCATGCCTTTCCTGTCATTATCTGGAGAAACCATTGTTTTTTTGCTCCTTAAATGCTGGGAGGTGAGCAACCTATAGTTTCCACAACCCACCATGAAAGCAGGACAGGGAGACTGCTAACCAGGAATTTTTCAGCCAGGCTCCCAGGGGACCCAAATTGCCTACAGGTATGATAATAAAATGAATGAACATTTTACAAAGCTGCACAGTGTTTTAATACCTACTGGGATCCCTTGACTGAAGAGGTATTTTTTTTCTGGTAAAGGCAAACAAACTTTAAAAAAAAAAAGAAGCATGTCATTACACAAACTCAATAACTAACTTGTTTTTAAAGGCAAGATGCAAAGATGTCAATATCATTTCTGCTTCACTACAGCAACAAAATTACAGAAATTCAACTCACGTTGTCCTATGGAGTAACTCATTCGCTGCCCAAACCAGCAATATGATAATCCATTTCTACTCCTTATTTTGGAGTACAGCACTTGACACATGAAAAGTATTCATGGGTTACAGGCTAGTATATTTAGGTGATGTGACACTGGCAAGCTTTTGAGGACATGCCCCCTGGGCACCTCCTCTGTACAGTACAGGACACGGTTAAAGTATTCATAGACCCCGGTGATGTCCCCAAGCAATACATGAGATGAGTGGGCAACAACTAAGCAAACAGAACTGAGCCAACAGGCTAAACAGCAGCAAAAGTCAACAGACCTTCAGAGTGTCGATGCAAGAACCTTGCAGCCCTAAGAAGCATCCGCAAAAAACTGGTCATCCACCTGGTAGAACTTGGAGAAAGTATGAGGATCAGGTGGCGGCCTTACACAGCTAGGCAACAGGGGCCTGGTACTGAAATTTCCAGGAAATTCTCACTGATCTAGTGTATGGGGCACAGAACACTAAAGGAGGAGATTTGTCCTTTAGAGTGTAAGCTCTAGCATCAGATTTCTTATCCATCGAGCAATGGTGGACTTGGAAGCAGAGTGTCCCTTGTGAGGTCCTGAGACCAGGACACGTAGGGAATCTGTATGTCTGATTGAAGCTGTAGCTTTGGAGATTTACATTGGATGCCTTGGAGCAGGGCATAAGAACGGTAATACTTTCTCCTTGATGAGGTGCAAAAATGATACCACTGTGGGAAGAAGGGGTGGTCTTATAAGGAACAAGTCCTTATAGGAGAAAGTCGCCAACTCAGAGACACGTCTGACAGACATGTTAGCAACCAAAAAGGCTACTTTGCAGACAAGGTCAGTAAAGGGAATATCCCTGTTGGGTTTAAAGGGGGGTTTCTGCATGGCAGAGAGAACCAAGTTGAAATTCCAAGGGTTGTAATGGGGGCTCGATATGAAAACCTTTCTTCAAGGTGCATCTCTCAAGGTAAATTGATGCCAGAGGTCTCTGAAAGAGAATGGGTAAGGCCATGTCCTGTCCTTTTAGAGTGCTTAAGGCCAAGTTCTGATAAAGACCTAATTGTAGGGAGGTTATAATGCGAGGCACACAGTAATCTTTTGGACTGAAGCACCTGTGTTCACAACAGGCAAAGAAGGATTTCCAGGTACAATAGTAGATTTTCCTGGAAGCAGCTTTTCTTGCTTTTAACAAGGTAGAAGTAACAGGCTCAGAGACCCCCTATCTTTTAAGACCTGGGCTTCAACAGCCACCCGTTAAAGTCAGAGACTGTGCAGCAGGATTAAATAGAGAGCCTGGAGGTAGCAGAAATTATCTCTTGAGAAGAGGCTAGGGATCTTCTGCTAGAAGTCTGAGTATATAGGTGTACCAGGTTATTCTGGGCCAGTTCACTGCAATTGAAATCACCAATGAGCAGTAGTGGTAAGCTCCCCACACTCCTCCCCATCTGCAGTGCAGTCCAGATCCAATGAATGTCTGCCTAGTAGAGTTGTTCCTTATGACCACAGGAGCCTGTCCCTCTCACAGGGCTGCACCATCTTCCAAACAACTCCTGCCCTCAAACTTATTTCCACTCTCAGGCTGATGCTTCTTCACTGCTGTTCAACCCTTAGGTTGGGGTCACCACTTTCCTTACAAAAGCATAAGGGCAGAGTGCATTTCTCCTTGTGCAGTATAAAAAAAATATTTTTAGTGGAAATATAAAATCCTACTTACAAATCCACTAGTCTTTCATGCATTTAAAAGGATACACATCCAGTATATACTCCTGTCCAAGACCAGACCGATAACTGAATATAGACATTCCCTTTGCACATGCTCCCACCAAAAACCCAATGCGTTTTGAAGGCTATAACCCTCCATCGGGGGGAAGCCGCAGAACAGTTCTGACTATATATCTTATTACCATTTCATAAGCCCCTCCCCATTTTGGCTGTGTGTAAATTAACCCCTTAGACTTAAATTTTGAAACCAGGTACAGGCATCAGTCAGTCAACATTGAAATGTTTTTCTATTAAATTACAAATTTAGAATATCGTCTCTGCTTATAAAATCCCAAACAACTGGGTTTAAAGGCCCCAAATGCTATTACTCCACCAAAAATTGGGTACAGATGTTTTTATGCTTGGGTTGGACTAAAAGACATATCATAAACATAAATTCACAATAATAAAAAAATCAGAATAAATGATCCCAATAGATCAGTAAAAAAAAAATACACATCTCTCACATACAACTTCCCTTAGGCTGTTCTGGAACAAATACTTTTTACCTCACTATTTTTAAAAGATGACTTTCAAAAAGCTCAAATTAAAATATACATTTAAACCTCTTAGGGCTAGAGTGTTGAGGTGGTATGTCCACTCGTCCTCCCTTTGATCTAGTTCAGTGATCGAATCTGCTCCTCTCCATTTCTTTTTTTAATCAAATACTCTATTTATTTTTCCACATATTTAAAACATACATACATCCATTTTCCTATTTACAACGATACATATATAAATTGATCACATATAAAGGGACCCGCCTTTTCCCTTCTTCACAACCACACAACCACCCACCCTCCTTACTTACTTAACCTTCACCCACCCTTAAACGTGTTTCCACTTCTATCCATTTTTTTCACATATTATTAAATTTATTTTTATTTCCTCTCTTCATATATATGAATTCTTCTTCTGCAACAGTGTCATCTATCACCCTCCTCCATTCTGTCACTGTAGGGAGGTTTTCCGCTTGCCACCCGTGCGCAATAATTTTCCTTCCTTGAAACAGACATCTTATTATTGCTGTTCGTTCATCTTCTAACAGTCCCCTTTCTTCCAGGAGACCCAATACACATAGCCTGGCTTCTGGTTGCAAAGATGTCGCAAACACAATGTTTATCCTTTCAACTATTTGCTTCCAGTATTGATATAACTTGGGGCATCTCCAAACCATGTGTATTAGGTCTCCCCAATTGTCCCCACATCTCTGACATCTCAAATCCAACCTCCTACCAAACTGGAACATCCTTTGAGGCGTATAATACGCTCTATGTATCAAATAGAGGTGGGACATTATTTGAGAAGGTGACAATGACACTCTGGGCCCCATTGCTAATATTCGTTCCCATTGATCCTGCGAAAGTGGGCCCACTTCTCTCCCATTTGACCTTATTTTTGCTAGCTAATAAACTCCCCCTGTTCGGCCCTTTCTAAAGAATTGTACATATCTGAGATTGCCCCTCTGGAGGCCTCTGCATTTACTAGTTTATGGAGAAGGAGCATATATTTCCATTCCGGTGGGCTCTGTCCAAACTGGGCGTTCAGCGCATGCCTAATTTGTAAATATCTGTAAAAGGATCTATTTGGAACAGCATACTCCTCCCTTATTTCTTGGAATGATTTTATTCTTCCTGCCTTAAAAAGTTGTGCCAATAGATGTATACCCAATCTGTCCCACTCCTCAACCTTCCCCATAATTCTAAGTTCCTGCAGATTGCTGTTGTCCCATATGGGAGAGAATTCAGAAAATCCCTTATATCCCAAGATCTTCTTAACCTCTTTCCAACATTTCACCATTAATTGAACTGTAGGACATTTAGAACAAAAAGTCTGCCTCCAATGCTTCCACTTCTGTATCATGGCATGCATCATTCAGAGTTAACCCCTCCTACCCACGATCACCAATAACCTGGTAGAATTTTTCAAAAGTAACGCCACCCCAGAGATGGACCCATTGACTATATGGGAAGCCCATAAATGTACTATTAGAGGGACGTTGATAGAATTGGGTTCCAGACGTAAAAAAGAACAGGAAGCTCACATAAAGAAACTGACATTACAGATTTACGCCCTAGAAACGTTGCACAATCCCTATCGATAAATTCAGCCAAGCAACTACTTGACGCTAGAAGAGAACTGCAACAGATACTTGACTCTAAAGCTAAACAACTCCTATTTTTCAAAAGGCAAATCTATTATGAGTCAGGGGACAAGGCAGGCAGATTTTTGGCCAGACCTTTAAGGGAGCATACCTCTACCAGCAATATTACTTGCATCAAGAGTGATGCTGGCAAACTGGACGTGGTATCAGAGGCGATAGCCGAACACTTCCATAAATTTTACAGTAAGCGTTATAACTTACCCCCGCAACATAGACAACCACACATGGAAGGGGACAGAGCACAAATTATTCAGGACTATCTTACTAAGAGTGGGCTTCCTTCCTTACCAAACCATGACTCCGAATTACTAGAGACCCTGATCTCGTCATTTGAACTCAGACAAGTGATTAAACAACTTAAAGCAGGTAAGAGTCCCGGGTTCTCGGCTACGTATTACAAGACTTTTACTGACATTCTCGTGGACCCGCATTGGGGATGCCTTGAACTCCCTATCCACACCTAGACCAGTGGCACCTGACTTTCTATCAGCACACATTGCGGTTATACCAAAGCAGGGTAAAGATCCAGGGGAATGCGCCAACTACAGACTCATATCTTTATTAAACCGTGATGTAAAATTATTTGCGAAGATTATTGCCCTGCGGTTGGGTCCACTCCTACCGAAAATGATTGGTCCGGAACAGGTGGGCTTCATGCCTGGTAGAGAGGCAAAAGACAATGTCACTAAAGCGCTTCTTTTAATTCATGCGGCAAAGACACAGAAAATTGAGGGCTTTCTCCTGTCCATGGATGCGGAGAAAGCCTTTGATCGAGTAGCATGGGATTTCATGATGGCAGTGTGTAGACGGGTGGGCTTAGGAACGCACATGTTTTCGTGGATATCTGCACTCTATCAGAATCCATCAGCACAACTGAAAATTAAATGGCACATTGTCTAATAAGGTCCACATTACTAATGGGACGAGGCAGGGCTGCCCCTTGTCCCCCCTCCTATTTATCCTCTCGTTAGAACCCTTTATTAGAATGATCCAAAACAACACCGCAATACAGGGATTTCAGGTGCAGGACAGGGAGTTCAAGACGGCGGCCTATGCCGATGACCTTTTATTTTTTCTTACAAATCCGACAGTTACCCTACCCAACTTACTAAAGGAATTTGCTCATTTTGGGTATCTCTCAAACCTAAAGATAAATTACTCAAAATCTGAGGCTTTAAACATTTCACTACCAGACAAACTACTTACTCTGACCAAAACCAATTCAACATTTAGATGGGATCCTGGAGCACTTAAATACTTGGGGACCTGGTTGACCCCCCAACTACAGTCTATCTTTGAAAGAAACTATCCACCGCTTCTCAGGAGTTGTGAGAAGGATTTCAAAGATTGGCATATGAAGTTCTTCTCTTGGTTGGGTCGTGCGGCAATCATCAAGATGGTGACTATGCCTAAGTTCCTTTATTTGATGCGTATACTGCCGGTAAAGGTCCCACAGAGATTCTTCAGGGCTTTGAATTCTATTATCCTGAAGTTCATCTGGCAACATAGGAAACCTAGAATAAAACTCGTAACACTGATGAAACCTAAAGACATGGGTGGGATCGGCTTGCCAAATTTTTAAAACTATTACCAGGCATCACATATAGCTAGAGTAATAGATTGGCACTGTCATGCCCACATGAAAGATTGGGTGAACCTAGAAGCATACTTATGTCCAGTCCCTCTCACTCACTCCCCATGGATCCCATGGCACAGTTATAAGTCTGGCCTTTGTAAACATCCCATCACGGGCACAACACTTGAGATATTAAACACTCTAAGCAAACACGGGGATATCACCACATGTCTGAGCACTTTGACTTCCCTGAAGAATAACCCTGACTTTGCCCCGGGCATACAGAATTCCTCGCTCAGGTCGGTGTCACGGAACACTCCTTTATTGGCGGGTGGTTGTTTTGAGGGGGGCAAACTAAGAGAGTGGACATCCCTCAAATTAGAGAACGATCTGCCTCACCTAAGACAGTGGACCTACTTTCAGATACAAAGTTATCTAGGCAAATTTGGTAACCCGCAGGACTTGCATAGACCCCTAACTGACCTGGAGTCGGTATGTTACAACAAAACACCATTAGACAGAGCCACGTCAATAGCGTATTCATTGCTGCAGCGTCCCAGTGTCATGGAGACGAGTGATCACAAGAGGAGGTGGTCGGAGGATTTGGGCGAGGAAATATCTGACAATAAATGGAGGTATGCCTGTATTCTAGCACATAAATGCTCTATTAGCACAAAACTGCAGGAAACGAGTTACAAATTGCTGACGAGTTGGTACAATACCCCTGACAGACTCCACAAATGGGATAGCCAAAAAACAGATATCTGTTGGAGATGCCAGTCAGGTCGGGGCACTTTGATTCACATATGGTGGCATTGTGCCCGGATCACAACCTTTTGGTCTACAATTCAGACATTTATTAAAAAAATCACGGAAACAAGGTTAAAATTAGACGCAGCTTGCTGCCTGTTGCATGTGACCAACTTTTCCTTTAAGAGGTACAAAAACTCCCTGACAAAACACTTACTTAACGCAGCCAAGTCTCCGATTCCTCTACATTGGAACTCATCTCGGATCCCTTCCATGGCAGATTGGCTAAGTAAGGTTGAGGACCTGTATGAAATGGAGGATGCATTGGCCCAGGATAAAGGTACAGGGGAAAAATTCCACGAAACTTGGCAGCCGTGGTTGCTATTTAAATACTCTCAGGATTATGTAACTGACAAATCTTGTCTCAATTTATGAGAACAATGTACTTAACATCCCAAGTCTAGGAGATCACTGCAGCTGGATTTGCTTATCGGAGGCCCTATTCTGAGTCCTTACGACACTCAAGGATGGGTGTCATAGAGAGTTTATCTCATGTTAGGCACCTTACTCTTATATTCCCCTCTATACTCCCCCCCTTTTTTTTTTTCTTTTCTCTCTCTCTTTCTCCCTCTCCCCTCTTTCTAACCCTCTCTTTGTTCTATTCTTAAAGTGCAATTATAATTAGATAAGCAGATGATAAATACACGGTTTGGGATTCAAACATCAATACTCTCCCCTCTTTCCTGGGTTATAGTCAAATTCGTTCTCGTTCATTCAGTCGACACATTCTATTTTGTCTTGTAGTTATTCGCTTAACGAATACTTTGTGACTGTATAAGTTTGTAATCCCTTTCCTTGTACTCTTCGCCCGGTGAAACTAACCAAATTGTACACTTGAGTTAAGTCGTATCTCAATTGGCTGTATTGATTGTTTATGTGCAGTTGCATCTGCGTTTTGCGAATTGTGCGCACTTTTCCTTTTCAATTTCAATAAACTTTTAAATGTAAAAAATAAATAAAAAATTTGCGGCATCCATACCATTTTTACCAGGTTACTCCTGCCAGCCACTGAAAGTGGAAGCCTGTTCCAAACCCGGCATTTTTGTCTAAGCTCTGTCAGCATTGGCACTAGGTTTCCAGCTACAGTAGGTGCCGCCGACATTGTATATTCATTGCGATCCTATCGCGGAGATTCTCGGCGACAGGGTGGCGAAATCTCGCGCTCGCTGCAATAGCGAGGAGACGCGGCACTGTATTGAACGGGGATCCGACGTGGATTCCCGCCAATACCAGGAACTGTGTTTGGTATGAATTCTGAGCGAGAACTCCATGCCAATTTTTAAAGAAAAAACCGGCATGGGTTCCCCCTCCAGGAGCATACCAGGCCCTTGGGTTTGGTCTGGATTTGAAGGGGAAACCCTACGCCAAAAAAACGGCGTGGGGTCCCCCTCAAAATCCAAACCAGACCCTTATCCGAGCACGCAACCTGGCAGGCCGCAGGGGAAGAGGGGGGGGGGCAAGAGAGCGGCCCCCCTCCCTCCTGAACCGTACCAGGCCGCATGCCCTCAACATGGGGGCTTTGGTGCTCTGGGGCAGGCAGGCGACCTGCGGCCCCCCCACCCCAAAGCACCCTGCCCCCATGTTGATGAGGACAGGGCCTCGTCCCGACAACCCTGGCCGTTGGTTGTCAGGGTCTGCGGGCGGGGGGCTTATCGGAATCCGGGAGCCCCCTTTAATAAGGGGGCCCCCAGATCCAGGCCCCCCACCCTATGTGAATGAGTATGGGGTACATCGTACCCCTACCCATTCACCTGGTGGAAAAAAATGGCAATAAAAAAACCACACACAGCTTTTTAAAGTAATTTATTTCACAGCTCCGGGGGTCTTCTTCCGACTTCGGGGGTCTCCGGTGTCGTCGCCGCGCTCTCTCTCCGGTGTCGTCGCGAGAGGAAGCGACGAGTCAACATCGAGGAGGAGAAGAGGGAAGAAGACGCCGACGACGGGAAGACCGGCCCCTCCACTAGCAAAAGAGCTGGAAGAAGATAGTGGAGGGGCCGGCAGAAGGACAACGGAGAACTGGACGAGACGACGGGGAAGACCGGGCCTCCGCTAGCAAAAGAGCTGGAAGAAGATAGCGGAGGCCCGGCAGAAGAAAGAAAGAACCGGCGAGGAGAAGAGGGAAGAAGGCGACAGAGAAGACCGTGCCCGCTAGCAAAAGAGCTGGAAGAAGATAGCGGTGGCCCGGCAGAAGAAAGAACCGGAGAGCGCGGCGACGACACCGGAGACCCCCGAAGTCGGAAGAAGACCCCCGGAGCTGTACCCCATACTCATTCACATAGGGTGGGGGGGGCCCCCTTATTAAAGGGGGCTCCCGGATTCCGATAAGCCCCCAGCCCACAGACCCCGACAACCAACGGCCAGGGTTGTCGGGAAGAGGCCCTGTCCTCATCAACATGGGGGCAGGGTGCTTTGAAATGGGGGGCCGCAGGTCGCCCCCCTGCCCCAGAGCACCAAACCCCCCATGTTGAGGGCATGCGGCCTGGTACGGTTCAGGAGGGAGGGGGGGCGCTCTCTCGTCCCCCCCCTCTTCCCCTGCGGCCTGCCAGGTTGCGTGCTCGGATAAGGGTCTGGTTTGGATTTTGAGGGGGACCCCCATGCCGTTTTTTTGGCGTAGGGTTTCCCCTTCAAATCCAGACCAGACCCAAGGGCCTGGTATGCTCCTGGAGGGGAACCCATGCCATTTTTTTCTTTAAAAATTGGCATGGAGTTCCCGCTCAGGATTCATAGCAAACACAGTGCCTGGTATTGGCGGGAATCCACATTTTTCCTTTCCCGATGACGAGACAGCTCGGCGCTGGCTCTCGCGACGGAGCTCATAGGGTGTAAATCTTGCTGCTAGAAGCGGCGAGATTGACACAATATCGGCGGCACCTACTGTATGTACTGCCCTGGATCCCTTGTTATATTTATTCCTAAATATCTCATTTGGGCCACCACCTTTACTTGATCTATCTGCCCTATCAATGGGTCTATTGGCAAAAGAGCCGATTTATCCCAGTTAATTGTCAGCCCCGAGAATTTACCAAATTCCCTTCTTATGTCTATTGCTGTCTCCAATGAGGCTTGCGTATCTCCCAAAAAAATCAGTACATCATCCACATACATAGCAACCTTCTCCTCCCTCAGCCTCCTCTTGAAACCCTTTATTCCCGGGGATGCCCTTATAGCAATGGCCAGTGGTTCCATGGCAAGGGCGAAAAGCAGGGGCGACAACGGACATACCTGCCTTGTCCCCCTAGCCAATTGGAACCAATCTGAACATTCACCGTTTATCCATACCTTCGCCCTGGGGTTTTCATACAGTATTTTAATCCACTGAATAAAATTGGGGCCAAACAAACTCTACCAGGACTTTCCAAAGGTAGTGCCACTCAATGCTGTCAAGCGCCTTGGTTGCGTCGAGGCATAAAATTGCTCTTGACCTCTCTACTTTTGTTGGCAACTGAGTGTTTAGAAATGCTCTTCTTATGTTAGAGCTGGTAGATCTACCTGGGATAAATCCCGTCTGGTCCGGGTGTACCCGCTTTGAGACTATCTTGCTTAACCTCATTGCCAATATTTTGGCCAGGATTTTTACATCTGCACACAGAAGGGATATCGGTCTATATGAGGCCGTCTCCAATTGATCTTTCCCTTCTTTTAATAGTACTATGATTGTTGCTTCCGTCATAGACATAGGTAACTTCCCTTCCCTTCCTCGGCTGCCCAGTTAAATACCTCCAGGAGTCCTGGAAGCAGCACCTCACCGTAGGTTTTGTATATTTCTATTGGCAAGCCATCGGGCCCTGGGGCCTTTTGGTTTGCCATATCCGTTGTTGCCTTTTGTAACTCTTCCAATGTAAGCGGTGCCTCCAGACCCTCCCTGTCCTCCCCTGATAGCCGGGGGATCTGCAAACCTGTGAAAAAGTTTTCCATCTCTCCCTCTATGTTACCATGTGATGTACTACTATACAGATTCTGATAGTATATAGACCTCTTATTTCTGATGTACCTCTCCTAATTTCCTCCCCCCCCTTCTTCACAGACCGCCAGGATGACAGATGGGGGAGCGCCGGCCCTAGCTATTAGGGCCAGACTTCTCCCCACTCTCTCACCCTCCCCATAAAAATTCTGCTTCTGAAATAATTTTTTATTACTATTTTTTTATACTCTTCCTGTGTCTCTGACCATTCCTTATATTTCTCTACGATTGGATTTCCTACATAGTTAATCTCTGACCTCTTCACCCTTTCTTGCGCTGCAATTTCCTTGGCACGTGTTTGTTTTTTAATAAATGATATTTTTTTAATTAAAATTCCCCGCAGAAACGCCTTCAGGGCATCCCAAATCACTCCCATTGAGGCTGATCCGGTGTTTGCTATTATGAATTCCTTCAAACTAGCACATATTCCCCCCTGATCTTCAATTACTTCCAGCCAGAATGGATTTATTTTCCAATCCCCTTTACTGTGCCCTCTATTCGTCTTTATTTTAAAAAATAACTGAGGAATGGTCTGAAATGCTTCTTGGTTCATATACCACCTCCCCCACCTCGCCCAACGCTTCCTCGTTACAAAGTACGAGATCTATCCTGGACAAGGTCGTGTGCGTCCTCGAGTGGCAAGAGAATTGTTTTTCCCCCGGGTGTCTCTCCTCATCACACGTCTATCAAACCCAACTCCTCACAAAATTGGTGGAGAGGGCTGCCAATCGTATGTCCTGTGGGGACACCTGCCGGGAGTCTGTCCATTTTTTTGTCCATATTCATGTTAAAATCCCCTGCCACTATTACGGGCACACCGGACCTGTCCATGACGAACTCTATTAAATTACACAGGACTTCAGCATCGAACGGGGGGGGGGGGTATATATATATATTCGCCACCACATATTCCTTTGTTTCTATCCAGCAATAAAGAAACACATAGCGTCCCTTGACATCTATCAAAGGCCTAGTACACACGGCCGAGAATCTCGTCGCAAAAAAAACGTTGTTTTTCTCAACGGGTTTCTTGTCAAGCTTGACGAGATTCTTGTCAAGCTTTCCTTGCATACACTCATCGTTGTAAAGCGCGGCCACGTACAACACGTACGACGGCAGTATAAAGGGGAAGTTCTATTCCAATGGCGCCACCCCTTGGGCTGCTTTTGCTGATCTCGTGTTACCGCGTGTTAGTAAAAGTTTGGGGAGAGACGATTCGCGCTTTTCAGTCTTCGTGCTTTCAGTTCTTTACAGCGTGACGAATGTGCTATCTCCATTACGAACGCTAGTTTTACAAGAAGGTGCGCTCCCGTCTCATACTTGATTCTGACCATGCACGGTTTTTGAAGACCCGGAAAAGCATACACACAAACGGTTTTCTCGTCCAAATACAGTCTGACGAGAATCACGACGAGAAAAAAGAAAGCAGGTCTTCTTTTTTTCTCGTCGAGATTCTGGGCAATTTTCTTGACGAGAAACCTGAAAGCCTCGTACACACGCACAGTTTTCTTGTCAAGAAAGCTCTCCCAGTTTTCTTGTCGTTTCTTGCCGAGAAAACCGGTCGTGTGTACGAGGCTTTACTCTGTCTGCAGGAGAACATCACACCAGAATCTATCAGAACGCTCACGCCCCTTGAATAAGAGGTGTGGGTGGAATGATACTGAACTTGATATTTCCTATGCTTTAATATTTTGATAGTTTCCTTATCCAGATGCGTCTCCTGCAGACACAGCATTTTAATATTACTCATTTCAGCTGTTGAAAAAATCACCTGTCTTTTAATTGGGTCTTTTACCCCTCGAACGTTCCATGAACATACCTTTATGCTTTTACCTTGATTTGGGGTTCTTTTTCCATCCTCTCTATTATCCGTCATCTACCCTTTTTTAATTCCTCCCTTATCAATATACTTCCCACCTTACAAAAGTGTATCCTAATATCTGTTCCCAAAAATGTGTTTTTAGAGGATCTTCCCCAACTAGTGCCCATCTCAAACATACCTTCCCTCCCACTCCTTCCCTCCTACCCCCCCCCTCCCTTGCCCTTCTTGGGGCCCATATAGAGGGCTTCTAAAGTGACTGTATCCTACTTTTGAGGTGAGAACTCCCCCTTTCACTCCTGTTGATTCGTGCATTAGTATTTTAAGTGCATCATTCCCTCTTACACATCTCTTCCGTGCATTTTGATATATGTTCTTTTTTCTCCACCTTCACAAAAAATACACTTTATCAACCCTTCCCGCCTTCCGACTCCCTGCCCCCATGTTAGAGAAGAGAAACATTTGTTCCTTTATAAATAAAAAAAAAAAGGAAAAAGGTGCCTCTAAATGTTTTGTGTTTGCTGTTGTTAATTTCCACCCTGCTGGGTCTCCCCTACTTTTGTGTTCATCCATAGTGTCAATTCAGCGGGCGTGTTAAAAAACCTGTTTTCCCCATTTACCGTTATCCGCAGTTGTGCCGGATAAAACATTGCATATTTGATTCCCTTTTGCTGTAGTCTATGTTTGCACTCAGTAAATTTAGCCCTTTGCCTCTGTAATTCGGGGCAGAAGTCCAGGTAAATTGAGATTCTTGCACCATTAAATTGTATGTTTTTCATCTCTCTCACCTTTTGAAAAATAATAATTTTATCCGTAAAATGTAGAAGTTTAATAAGGATAGGTCTCGGTTGACCTACCACGGCTGACGCCCTAAAGGGAACTCTATGGGCCCGCTCAATTGAGAAGTATTTAGATAAACAGTCCTTGCCAAATACTCCTTTGAGCCAATCTTCCATAAATTCAGTGGGGCGGCTACCTTCACTTTTCTCGGGGAGACCTAGTACCCTTATATTTTTCCTTCGTAATCTGTTTTCCATGTCGTAAATTTTATTGACGCACATGTTCAACTGTTCTCTCATTACTTTCATCTCATTTATCATAGGGTTAACATCAACTTCGACCTGACTAAGTCTCTCCTCCAAGGCAGAGGTCCGCACGCCAACCCCCTGAATTTCATGTTTTAGCACTGACATGTCCTCTTTTATCCCCCTCAATTGATGAAATATTTCAGATAATGAGGATTTGCAGTTATTAATTGCAGAGAAGATCTCTCTCATAGAAGGCTCATCCTCCAGAGTTGATCCTGCAGTTGTCTCTGCCGGTTTTTCTGGTGTTTTTTCCTTAGACCCCTGGTCACCCGCCGCCTTTCCCAATATCACTGTGGTTAATGTCTGGCCCTGACTCCTCCGCTGAGGGTTCAGTTGTTGAGCCCCTTGCCCTTTTGTGGGTGTGTGGCCTGCTGTATGTGCCGGGACATGTGCGTACTTTTCCAACTTGTCTGCCACCGCAGCCTGACTTGCTTTGCTCCCCCGTGCTGACTGGGGCTGATACTGGGGCTGTAGCTGTACTCCTGTGCTAGACCCCTCCTTAGAGGCATTCCTGGTCATCACCGATAGTGTGCACAGCATTTTTCCCAGTGGGTGTGCTATTATAGGGGTTCAATATTATATTATATGTTTTATTATAATTTCCCCCCTCCAGCTACTCCTGCTACTGCCTCCACAGACTAGTCCTCCGCAAGCTCCGACAGCCCAATAGTCCCCCGGGGGTTCAGCAAAGTCCACTCTCCCCCGCCTCCTCCACCAGACAAAATACAGCAGTAAATCCGCTCACCTCAGGCAGGTAGTACAGGTCCCAACATACCTTAGCAGTATGCCTTAGCAATCTCTTCTTCCATCCTCCCACAACATGCAGGCAGGGAGAGCAGGCTAATTGTATCAAGCTCGTTTGTCGCTGCAGGGACCGTAATGTTAGCGGGGTAGTGCAGAGTTTCCAGATAGAGGCAGGGATCAAATGGAGCATTCGTTGTCCAGATGTCACATGATCCAAAGCGTAGCAATCAGCTGGTCAGACGTATGTGGCAGGATTAAGCGAGTTGTGCCCCGGAGCGAGACAGAGGCCACCACGCAGAGCCGCAACACCAGCAAAACGGCACGGCCCGTCCGAACGGTCTCACCATCAGCCGAGCCCAGCAAACTGCGTACCGACACCAGGAGTCATGCCACGAAAGGTCAGCTCAGTCAATCCCATTCATGTCTTGTGTCTCCTTTTTCCTACCGCCATACCTTCAATCGGTGTGCACCATGGGAGCGAGGTACGAGGGCCGGGCTGCTACGGCCTCTCACCTTAACATCCGGTCACGCCCCTTAGCCTCCTCTCCATTTCAGTGTCACTCTAAGTATTGCCAAAACTTCAATCTCATGGGGTTAGCACCTTGGGAGACTTTTCAATGTTGTGGTGCGCTGTGGTCTGTTTTGCCATTTAAAATATTTCTAGTATGCGCTTCCATGCGTTTCGCCAGTGTTCTTTTAGTTCTACCCACACACTGCATACCACAACCACACTCAAGCAGATAGACTACCTGGGTGCTATTGCATGTAAGGAAGGGCCTTAATTTGTATTCCTTTCCTGTATAATTGGGCTGGATGATTTTGATGACCCTCCTGTAACCCCTAGTGTCTGCAGGTACCTTCTAAAGCCCTTATCACCAGTCAAAAACGTTATCAAAGGGGGATTTTTATCCCAAATATAACTCTTCACTAACAGATCCTTCAAGGACCCACTTTGGGTCTTGGGGGTAATCTGCTTCTGAGTAATGAATCCTTCCTAAGCAGGGGCCAATATTGCTTCAAAATCTTCACAACTTTCCCCTTGCTTTCACAATACGGTAGAATGCAAGCAGGGGTTTCATCCTCAATTCTCTCAGTTTTGTCACATAAAAGAGTTTTTCTGTCTACTCCCAAGTGTTGCTATTTCCACAATCTCGGGTTTATAATTTTTTTCCAGAAACTTAAAATTTTAACAATTATGACTGTTGTTGATAAGTGATCACATTTCAGCAGCTCCTCCTATACCTCAGAAATTGTCCTTTAGGGATTGCCTCAATCCAGGGACAATGATGGCAACTATCCACTGGGACATTATTGTCTCTTTGTGGTATGCTGCCGTTTTAATCCTACCCTCAATAATTCTGATGCTCATGTCCAAAAAAATTTACCTGACTTTAACTATAGTCATACATTCCAGATTCCAGTGTGGATTATTACATTTTTGGATGAATTATTTTAATCTTGCACCGAATGGAAGGGCTGAATTTAGGTTTTGAATTTGAAGCCTGGGTAGAGCGTTAGATGCTCTATGTTTTGAGGAGGTAGAGGCTTCTGAGGTAAGTGATTTTGGGATCTTATGCTGTCGGAGTAAAACGTCCCACCTATAACATCTTTGATGAATTGGTCAAGTGCCTCTCCAAGAGGTCTTCCTTGAAAAAGCATGTGTTGTGGTGCTTTCTACAGGCAGCTCCAGCTGTCCAGGCTTTTTGCCACAAAATTCTGTGCATACGATTTTAGATTAGAGCCATTTTGGAAATGTGTCTCGTGACATGTTCTAGGGCATCCACACAAAAGAGAAAAGTGAAAGGTAGTTGCTGTAATTACTCTGTTAAGGCCTAGCAATGAACAATCAAACTGCTAACGGCTAATTTGTAATACAGTATACCTATAGTGGTTATTGTAGATCTTGATAAATTAGTCATATAACCGGTTTGCAATAAAATGTTGTAAACTGAGCAAAATTAACTGGTTCCCGACCGGCTCACGTCTAGTTATGGGGCAGAATGGCTCCCCTGCACGAAACCCCGTACGTAGTTTCCTTTAAGAGCCGCCAGAGGGCGCGCGCTCCCGCTGCATGGCAGGGGACTCTATGCACGTGGCCGGTGATCTCCGACAGCCCGGAGCAATCGCCTGCATGGGGATTTGGGTGTGTGTGAGCAAACAAATCCCTGTGCTGTCAGAGGAGAGGAGACATGTCGTTTCTTTCTAGCAAGTAGGAACAGCGATATGTCTCCTCTCCTATTCAGTCCAATCCCCATACAGTTAGAACACACTAATGGGAACACACATTTAACCCCTTGATCGCCCCCTAGTTTTAACTCCTTCCCTACCAGTGGCATTTCAATGGTCCCAAAAATGTTAAAAATCGCAGATCACCGCCATTACTAATAAAAAAAAATGCCATAAAAATACCATAAATCTTTCCCATAGTTTGTAGATGCTATAACTTTTGCGCAAACCAATCAATATACGCTTATTGTGATTTTTTTTACCAAAAAGATGTAGAAGAATATATATTGGCCTAAACTGATGAAGAATTTTTTTTTTTAAAAAACATTTTTGGGGATATTTATTATACCAAATGTAAAAAATATTTTTTTTTTTAAATTGTCGCTCTTTTTATCGCGCAAAAAATAAAAAAACACAGAGTTGATCAAATATCACCAAAAGAAAGCTCTATTTGTGGGAAAAAAAGGATGCAAATTTAGTTTGGGTACAGCATTGCATGACCGCGCAATTACCAGTTAAAGCGACGCAGTGCCAAATTGTAAAAAGTGCGATGGTCAGGAAGGGGGTAAAACCTTTCGGGGCTGAAGTGGTTAAAGTACACTCATGTAGAGGTACAATCAGAGGTATAAAAAACTAAGCCCCAAGATCCCAGAAATCAAATTTTCAACAGTGTCAAATGCTCACTAGCACATTCTTATTGGCGCACCACTATAATGGGCAGCTTCACTTGCTGACAAATAGTGTAGGAGGCAGCAGACTTCAATGCTACCAGATATTGTCAATGTTTAATGATAATATTCTGGGGGTCCTGTTGCTCTATATAAAACTTCTGAAGGTACATGCAAGCATGTCTCAGGGATTGCACTTACCGTATATACTCGAGTATAAGCCGAGATTTTCAGCCCTTTTTTTTGGGCTGAAAGTCCCCCCCTCGGCTTATACTCGAGTCAGCGAAATTGAATATTGTAAAATGTACCTGAAGGCTGCGGCGTCCATTGTTTAAAACCTGCGGGCTCTTCCTGGTCCCTTCCGTGATAGGCGGAACTGTGTCTGCCGAGAATCGCCTATCACGAACGTTCTCTCATCCTCAGTTTCCCAGCAGACGTCTGTGATTGGCGGAAACTGAACACAGTGTCTGCTGGGATGGGTGAAGATGAGAGAACGTTCGTGATAGGCGATTCTCAGCAGGCAGTTTCGCCTATCACGGAAGAGACCAGGAAGACAGCGCGAGTTTTAAACGATGGACGCCGCAGCCTTCAGGTACAATTTTACAATGTTCAATTACAATTCTAGGGAAACAGTGAGGGTAGGCACAGGTGAGGGTGGGCACAGGTGAGGGTGGGCACAGGTGAGGATAGGAACTTGTGAGGATGGGAACAGTACGGTGGCAATGGGCTTAGTGAAGTTGCAATGGGTGGACATTGTTGACCCTCGGCTTATACTCGAGTCAGTAAGTTTTCCCAGGTTTTTGTGCTAACATTAGGTACCTCGGCTTATACTCGGGTCGGCTTATACTCGAGTATATACGGTAATTGGTTCAAGCACCCCAAAACCTCCATTCAAACATGCAGTAACAGTTTTCCCTTAGACAGGTGTACTTTGAGTAAACTTAGATCCTGGGTATTATAAAATGGGTTTTAATATGGATATGACAAATATTATAGTGTGTGTGCAAAATAAAAGTGAACCCTAATAGAATTGCTTTAAAATCTATAACTGTGAAACATTTAAAAAGGTTTCAGCACAGTGCATAGTCTGAAAATGCGTAAATCTCAAGGCTGAGAGACTTGGAGGATTTGTAGGGCAGCTGTCAAGGTTAACCAAAAAGCAGACACCAGCAATCTAGGAAAGAGAAATACAATCTCTTGCTTGATATTCAGTCAAAGCTCTGTTGGCAGTAAGTCGCAAGAATAAAGTCAAATATTGAGTATTACAAAATGACTGCAAGGGTAATTTTGCAACTTAAAAATAGAATTGTATTTTCAGTGAAAGTAAAAAGAAACCTTAGCAACTTTACTGCAAGTTCTAGTCCACATACAAGACTGCAGTCACAGAAAGTTTAAAGTGATTGTAAATATTATTAAAAAAAATAAACATGTTATACTTACCTGCTCTGTGCAATGGTTTTGCACGGAGCAGCCCGATTCTTCCTCTTCTGAGGTCCTTCACTGGCCCTCTGGGCTCCTCCTTCTTCTCCATGTGCCACCATACAAAGCCACTTGCTACAGTGGAACAGGTTTGGGCTCAATCCCAAGCTACGTCGCGTCTATTGACACACACAGTGCGGCTAGGCCCTGCCCCCACTCCCTCCACACTGGATTTGATTGATAGCAGCCAATACCTGCATATAGCTTAAAGCAACTCTGTCACTAATAAGAAAGAGGCGTTCTGATGAAGAGGAATTGTTTCCTGAAGTCTCTCCAGAAACAAATTCTCTTCAGAGCAGGGTTTAGCAGTGTGGGCAGAAGGAGAGGTGAATATTTACCCTCTACTATGCAGGAAGACCTTTCATTTTACATTTTTTAGCAAGAGATTTACTTTCATTAACTTATTTGATGTCCCAGAATGCCTAGAAAGCTCTAGCATCCAAATATTTTTTTCCCAAAAAACTGAATAAATGGTCCCTTCCCTTTCACATCTTCTGTATTACTAGTTGTCCTTAATGAAGGTGTATAAATACAAGGTCACTAAGGCCTCATGTACACTGCTGCTGCTAAATGGACGTTTTCTTATCAGTACATGTACACAGGGAGGTTTACAGTAGTTTCTAGGCAGTTGAGTTTAGAGGCTTTTTTTGTTATGGCAAAAAATGGGTTCAGAAGCTAAGTTTAGAGTAATTTCAAGCGTCAAACGCTTCTAAAGCGTTTACAATTGTTTGCGTGTCCATAAAATGATTAGTGCATTTGAGCTCTTAATAATGAACTTCTGAACACCAGGTATCTGTGAAAAAAAGTCCATATAATAGTGAGATGTCGCATCCAAAAGCAATCGTGCTGAATCCACCACCAATCATTAATATAAACACCACAACCATTGGTCCCTCCACACATGCTAAGGTCCTGGGTGTAATCCTTGACTCAGACCTTTCCTTCAGCCCCCATATTCAATCACTGGCTAAATCCTGCCGCCTTAACCTCTGCAACATCTCCAGATTTCGACCCTTCCTGACTAATGACACCACAAAGCAACTTATTCACTCCTTGATTATTTCCCGCCTTGACTACTGCAACACTCTCCTTAATGGTCTACCCTTAAGCAGGCTATCCCCCCTTCAGTCTATTATGAATTCTGTGGCTAGACTAATACACCTCACTAACCGATCCGTGACTGCTGCTCCTCTCGGCCAATCCCTTCACTGGCTTCCCCTACCCCACCGTGTAAAATTCAAAATGCTAACCATAACATACAAGGCCATTCACAACATCGCCCCCATCTACACCACCAACCTCATCTGCAGATATCGCCCAATTCGTCCCCTCCGCTCCTCCCAGGACCTCCCCTGCTCTCTAGCTCCCTTGTTACCTCCTCCCATGCTTGACCTCCAGGACTTCTCCAGAGCCTCTCCCATCCTCTGGAACTCCCTGCCTCAGTATGTCCGATCAGCCCCTACCCTGTCCACCTTTAAAAATTCCCTGAAAACTAATTTATTCAGGGAAGCCTATCCCACACCCACCTAGCAACTATCCCTGAGCTACCCCCATCAAATTCTCTGCAGCCATTACCTTTTGTACCACCACCCCTCCCTATAGAATGTACAGTAAGCTCTACGAGCAGGACCCTCCTGTACCTTTTGTATTGAACTGTACTGTAATTGTGTTGTCCCCCCCTATACATTGTAAAGCGCTGCGTAAACTGTTGGCGCTATATAAATCGTGTATAATAATAATGTTCCAGATTCTGTGAGTCTCAGACTTCTCATGAAGTACAAGCCTAACTTCAGCTAAAAAATTTATGTTGCTTGTGCAGGTCTTCTTGACTACATACATATGTCACAACTCCCATTGGCAGAAGTCAGAACTCTCTCAGAGCACTAACACAATTTATTCTGGGATATGTAGTCTGAGAGCAGGGTACTACAGTCATTATTACAGTGTGTGCACAACTCTACTAACTTTCACAGTCTGTTG